>JANHMN010000021.1:37113853-37155699 GCA_030674055.1 Rhabdomys pumilio
ATAATAATAATAATAATAATAATAATAATAATAATAATAATAATAATAATGACAGCCCCGTTCCTCCTTTGCACGCAGACTGTGGGGCGAGAACTGCTGCTCCACCTGATCGACTATCTGGTAACCAGTTACAGGAAAGACGCCGAAATCACGCATCTGATCGACAGCACCCGGATCCACATCATGCCTTCCATGAACCCAGATGGATTCGAAGCCGTCACGAAGCCCGACTGTTACTACAGTAATGGAAGGTAAAGACTGGCTGGTCTCCCAGCAGGCTCCCATTCCGCCCAGGAAGAGGACTCACCTCACAGAGAAGCAGCCAGGGCACCCAGGCTTGCCATCTTGTAGGATGAGACATGGCGCCTGCCCAGTCCCTCTGCCTCTGACCACTCCTCACTCTGCCTGCTTCGGCTTCTCTGATCTTTCTCCTGGAACTCCCTCCCGGGTGCTTTCTCGGCTCAGGTACTGTGTACATCCGTTTCCACCCACATCGAGTGCCCGAAGAACATTCCTATGAAAACTCCTTCCCCGACCATGTTTAGTCCCCTGTGTGTCCCCTGTGTGCTTTCTGGTCTTCTGGTGCTGTATCTCAAAGGCACATTTTTGTTTGTTTGTGTGTTTGTTTTGTTTTTCGAGACAGGGTTTCTCTGTATAGCCTTGGCTGTCCTGGAACTCACTCTGTAGACCAGACTGGCCTCGAACTCAGAAATCTGCCTGCCTCTGTCTCCCAAGTGCTAGGATTAAAGGCGTGTGCCACCACCACCTGGCCAAGGCACAATTTTTAATATATATGTTTACTTATTTATTTGTGAGACATGGTACAGGGTGTGCCTCAGTGGGAATGTAGATCTCAGAGAATAACTTTCAGGGTAACATTGATTCTTTCCTTTCCCCAGGGGGTGGGTCCTGGGAGTCAAATTTTGGTCACCAGGATTGGCATCAGGTACCTTTGCCTGCTAAACCATCTCACAGGCCCCTAAGGTCTAATTTAATTTATTTAATGCATTCTTATTTAATGCCTTTCTCTTCACCAAACTGCTGCTTAGGGTAGTTTATTATTTTGTGTGGTGTTTTGGTTTGGTTTTGGTTTTTTTTTTTTTTTTAATATTTTATTTACTTATTTAATGTATGTGAGTACACTGTCGCTGTCTTCACACACACCAGAAGAGGGCATCAGATCCCATTACAGATGTTTGTGAGCCACCATGTGGTTGCTGGGAATTGAACTCGGGACCTCTGGAAGAGCAGTCAGTGCTCTTAACCGTTGAGCCATCTCATTTTGTGTTTTATCTTTGTTAGCTCCCCTGTGCTCTGCACAGTGGCTCTCAACCTTCCCGATGCTGCGAGCCTTTAGCACAGTTCATGTGTGCTGACGTCCAACCAGAAGTTATTTTCATTACTACTTCATATCTGTGACTTTGCTACTGTCATGAATTGTAATGTAAATATCGGATACGCAGGCTAGCTGATATTTGACCCTTGTGAAAGGGTTATTTAATTCTCCCTCCCCTCAAAGGGATTGCAACGCATAGGTGAGAACCACTGGCCTAGCATGATACGGAGACCCTCCAAAACTGGTTTATTAATCCAAGAGTAATCCAAGAGACTAAGAAATCTGGCTCTCACAGTGTGGTCTAATGGTGTGTTTTGTTTCAAACTGCCTCAGGGAGTTTAGGGTTTCTCCAGTGATTAATAATATACACATATATTTGCACAGTTTATAAATTTGTGGAGTTTGCCAAAAATAAGTAAAATCTCACCACTGGCTTCCCTTCTTCTTTAACTTTTCTAGCATAGCGTGGTCATGCCAGCATTCTGAGCATGTGTGTATGAGGTAACCTGTTTCTGACCTTGGCTGCTGTGGAGGGAACACTGCCAAGCATAGTGACCAGAGCCTTTTCATTAACTGTTGGTCCTGTAAATCTGGAGTTTGCGAAGGGCAAAGCAGGGTGGCTGTCAATCTCTGAGACAGTTAGCCTGGGGCCGTGTGTCTGGCCTCTCAGTGGGCCTGTCACCTGGCTTCCTCATTGTTCTACATAGTCCACATGTGGCTACCAGTGGTGCCTCGGAGTCTAAAAGGCACTGTTCCAAGAACAAAAAGTCCCAGAATGCAAACAACAGCCCAGCCTCTGCACGTGTCACAGTAGCTAATGTCCCATCGGCAAAGCAAGTCACACAGTAGGGGATGGCGACTTTAGGCTACGATTCCTGAGAGGCATCCAAAGCAATTATCCACTGAACTTGTAGTCACATCTGGGAAACACCTGGAACCTAAGCCTTGGGTCTGTGTACAGTAAGACTGCCCCCCACCCCACCCACACCCACACACCCCAATAAACCCTACGAAATCCTTTTCTTTTAAAGGGAAAACTACAACAGTTATGACCTGAACAGAAACTTCCCTGATGCCTTTGAAAATAATAACGTGACAAAGCAGCCTGAGACTCTGGCGGTCATGGCGTGGCTGAAAACAGAGACATTTGTCCTCTCTGCGAATCTCCATGGGGGTGCCCTGGTGGCCAGTTACCCCTTTGATAATGGCGTCCAAGGTAAGTAATGTGCCCCACCCCCAGCTCTGGCAGACCTGAGCTGCAGGCTCTACACCTCTGAAGCAGGGTGAGCTCCTCTCACCCGACTAGAAAGAGCCTAACTTCCCCAACGCTGCACAGTCTTTCCTGTGATTAGTTTTTGGGGGGAGAAAAAGGATGACAATGAACTTTCTCATGTGTGCCAGAGGGCCTGAGACAGACCGTGTAGCTAGCTGAGTGAGGTTGATCTCGAACTTCTGGTCCTCACAGGATGTGCCATCGGGCGGTTTATGAAATACTGGAGATCAAACCCAGGGCTCTTTATGCATCCCAGGCAGGCGCTGCACAACCCAAGCTGTATGGCCAGCTCTTCTTGTAATTCTTAACCAGTGAATGGGCAGTGTGGCTGAGGTGACAAACTGTAACATGACCGCCAGATCATGTACAAAGAAATCCTACAGCCAGATGTGGCTTGTCCCACAGACCTAGATTACATAGCTAGAAGAAAATAAAACCATAATTTTTTATTTTTTGAATTGTATAAACAGTGTTGACTATTTCTCACTCTTCTCAATGTGCAGATCACCACCCCTTGGGGGGGAGAAATGACCTTTTCACAGGGGGTCGCCTAAGACCATCTGCATATCAGATATTTACATTACGATACATAACAGTAGCAAAATTACAGTTATGAAGTAGCCATGAAAATAATTTTGTGGTTGGGGGGTCACCACCGCATGGGGAACTGTATTAAGGGGTCACAGAGTGAGGAAGGTTGAGAACCACTGCTTTAGACTCAGCAGGATGAGACGTGTTTACGTATAAGAGCCAGCACTTAGGAGGTCGAGACCAGCCTGTGTACACAGAGCATTCCGGGACAGCGAGGACTACATAGAGAGACCCTGTGTCAACAAAACACACAAACAAACAACAACTGAAAGTGTGTCCAAGGTACCTGTTAACCCCTGGCAGCGCCTAAGGAAAATGGCAGAACTCTAGAAACTGACGAGCGTGATGAAGGTCCGCCTTCATCTCTAGACGATTATTTCGTGATCCAAAACCCTTGTTCGTTAAAAAGTAGAAAGAAGGGCTGGAGAGATGGCTCAGGGGTTAAGAGCACTGACTGCTCTTCCAGAGGTCCTGAGTTCAATTCCCAGCAACCACATGGTGGCTCACAACCATCTGTCATGGCAGCCGATGCCCTCTTCTGGTGTGTCTGAAGACAGCGACAGTGCACTCACATACATGAAATAAATAAATAAGTCTTTTTTTAAAAAAAATGGTAGAAAGAAGATAGAAGAGGTGTTCCTGGGGATGGGAAACGAGACCGTCTGTGTGTGCTGTGATACTGTGTGTGCCATTGTGTGTTGTACTCATCCCTTCGCCTTTCTGACACAGCTACGGGGACGCTGTTGTCCCGAAGCTTAACTCCCGATGACGATGTTTTCCAATACCTGGCCTACACCTACGCTTCCCGGAACCCCAACATGACAAAGGGGGATCAGTGTAAGAACAAGAGAAACTTCCCCAGCGGAATCATCAACGGGTACTCCTGGTACCCGCTGCAAGGTGAGCTTCTCCGCCTCATGGTCTCCGGTGGCCTTCACTGCGAGCACCAGAAAGTGTCCAAAAGACCTTCAAGGCACAATGTAGTCCCTCAGCCAGGTCTCTATCCCATAATATCACAGGAGCCATGGAGGTGGCCGATGGTTTGGAAGATGCAGAGGCATGTTCTGCACTGCCTGTGACCTCTTTCACTCTCTAAGACATTTATTCGTTAACTCTGTGCTTACTGCATCCAGGAAGCGTGCCAAGAAAGAAGGAAGACACAGACCTCGCCCTCAAGTGGGATGAATATAAGGAACTGGGTTACTGTGCCGTTAGAGTAGGGAGGATTTAGAAAAGCCACAGAGTGCGAAGGAGTCTGCAGCCGGTGGGACTTAAGTCCCTCCTACAAGGACAGATGCCATAACGCTCCCACCATTTATAACCAGGCAGCCACAGGGATGGTGTGGCCAGTCTGCCTCCAAAGTATAGAAGAAGCTGGATATCGTGAAGTAATGTTCTTCAGCCTTTAATCCCAGCACTCGGGAGGCAGAGGCAGGCATCCGATTTCTGAGTTCTAGGCCAGCCTGGTCTACAGAGTGAGTGCCAGGACAGCCAGGGCTACACAGAGAAACCCTGTCTCGAACAACAAAAACAACAAAAAAAGAAGTGTTCTTCAGGCAGGACTAAGGGAAGGGGTTCTGGTTTCCCACCCTGAATGGCCAGGCAGAGGAGGGCTGCCAGGGTAAGGAGAAAACTCACTCAGAAGGAAGGCTATTCAATGATAGGCCACCAAACTATATACACAATCATTTCCTCTTGTTGGCCGTACTGGGGGTTGAGTCTAGGGCTTTGTGGGTTCTAGTCATGTTCTCTGTCATTGGGTTAGCCCAGCCCTCTTTTTACGTTTATTTTGAAACAGGGACTAAATGTCCCAGGCTGGCTTTGAACCTTCAAATCTCCTGCCATAGCCTCCCTAATAGCTGGGAATACAGACAGAGCTGTACCATAAGGTTTAGCTCACTCTTAATGGAACAAGTAATGTCAGCAGAAGCCCAGGGGTATATAGAAACCGGGACTCATCTGGAAACTAAAAATCATGAGGGACTTAGGGAGAAATGTATAGCCTTGTGCTGGAGGTGAGCAGCCTTCCCTCTCAGACTAGTCAGCCTGGCCCGCTGACAGCAAGCTGCAGCCTGCATCTCCGCACACAGGCGCCTTCCCCAGCTGTCACTTGGGTGCATGGGCTGTCTAGTGATCGAGCACAAACTGGTACTTTTGTGTCTGGGTGGCCCACGGCCAATTTTCCAGACGAAGTAAATAAGCCTGGACCACAATCGATGGTGTTCAGGCTGTGAGCCCAGCTAGACATGGAGGCACCAGAAAATTCACTGTGCTGTTCCAGATCTGCCCCGCTCACCTCAGGTCTCTAGTGGAGTCCTGCTTCTCCATCCTCATCCCTACAAAGGACCTTCTGTTCCCTGGCACAACTGTCCTTCATGCTCATCCATAATTGCCAAGACAAAAATCCAGATGTGTGGAAATTCACAAAGTTGTTATAAGTTATTTGCGTGTGTGTGTGTGTGTGTGTGTGTGTGTGTGTGTGTGTTAATGTGTGAGTGTGTGTGTGCACATAAAAATGGATTCAGAGAGAAACACAAAATCCATAGGAAGGAAAAAAATCTTTTTTAAAATATTTATTTATTTATTTGATATATGTGAGTACACTGTAGCTGTTTTCAGACACACCAGAAGAGGGCATCGGATGCCATTCCAGATGGTTGTGAGCCACCATGTGGTTGCTGGGAATTGAACTCAGGACCTCTGGAAGAGCAGTCAGTGCTCTTAATCACTGAGCCATATCTCCAGCCCAGAAAAAAAAAAATCTTTGTCACTAGAATCTAGGTTTATATAGATTACTTAACATTTTGACATTTTCTTTGTGGATTTTTGCTTATTTTTTTTTTCATTTTATGTATCTGAGTGTTTTTGCCTGCGTGTGTGTCTGCAAACCACATGTGTGCTGTGCCGCAGAGGCCAGAAGAGGGAGTCAGCTCCCCTGAAGCTGGAGTTACATGTGTGTGGGTGGAATTACATGAGCTACCATGTGGATGCTAAGAATCAAACCTGGGTCCTCTGAAATTGCAGACGGTGTTCTTACGCCCTGTGCCATCTCTCTACCTCTTGAGCATTTTTTTTTTTAAACTTAAACTTCTCTAATGCCTGAACTGAAAACACATGTATTCTCTGGGGCAGATACTGGTACTGGTTACTGTTGTCATTGCTGGGACAAAGTGCCTGACAGAAGCATCATCTACCTGACACTTGCATGATACGTAGAGGTGGGGGTGGGGCCTTGGCAAATCAGGAAACAGAGGCCACTGGGCGACCAGGGAGAGATGTCACCTGCTAGCCCTATCACTGTGGCCCTGCCTCTGCCAAGAACAGCAAGAAACAAGTGCTCAGAAGTGTGAGCCTTCAGAAGGACATTTCACACTCAAACCAGACCAGGTACTGAGTATAACAAGGTAAAATCTTCTTCCTTCAAAGTTACAATAGGGCTGATGGTGTGACTCGGTTGTGAGATTCTGGCTTGAGCTCAATACAGCACAGAAAGAGAAGAGGAAGAGGAAGAGAAAGAGGAGGAGGAGGAGGAGGAGAAGGGACTGCATTTCATCAAATTGAAGATGTCATTTGTATGAAATATAAAATACCACCAGGAAATAAAATCCTCTCAGTTAAATACACGGTTTTCAGGCATGAAAATTTAAGGCACATAAATCCAGAGATGTCACACATGAAATTTCATACCTTATAAAATAACGCGGTAATTATAACCCGTTGAAATTAGGGTCTCCTAGTGTCAAAGGATTACAAAGAGCACATGAGCAGCGGCAGCTGGAAGTCACGGGCACCTGTGTCTTAGCCTTCCTCCAATCAGCAGCATCCTTTCTCTGAACCTCAGAAACGACTTGTCATAAAGAAGACCAAAGCCACAAGGGCTCCTGCAAAATGGCTGCATCCTGCTTTCTGCCACCCACGGGAAAGAGTCCCTGGACCTGTGTGACATAATATCAATAGCTGCTACCCTAAAGGGGGTGATAAGTGCTGTCCAGATTCCATGAGGTGACATAAAGGTCTTAGGAAAGAATCAAAAAAAAAAAAAAAAAAAAAGAAAAGAAAAAAAAACCTGAAAACTCAGTAAATATAAACATTATTTATTATTCCTTTAAAACCAGTGTTCCTGATTTTAGGTAGTTAATTCTATACTTTATAGAAATATTTTTACAGATTTGTTTTTGTTTACGTGTTTGTGTGTATGTTTGTGTGAGTGTGTGCCACATGTGTGCATGAGGCCAGAAGAAGGGGTCAAATCCCTTGGGCCTAGAGCTATAGGTGGTCTTGAGCCAACTGATGCGGGTGCTGGGAACTGAACTCAGGTTTTCTGGGAAAGTACCAGGATCTGTCTTTCCAGCCCTACAGAGCTACTTTAAGGAATAATCTTGTTCTGCTGTCTTGCGCAGCCCATTTTATCCCCACTACCTTTTTTTCAGTATAGTCTTTTTTCCTTTTTGCAATATTTTTAACTTAAAATGTAAATGGACATCCCGAGAGCTCCATTTACACCATCTCCAGTCCTCCCCGAAGCTCCTCTTAAAAATAGCCTGTATCCATATGAAGTGTAACCTCTGCCCTCCAGCGTCGTCCCTACTACTTCCCACTTAGAATGCAATTTTAGGGGGAAAAATGCATTTTTTTTGAAATGTAGGATTTCAAGGCAGGGGGCAGGGGAGGGGGGAGATATCTTTTCCCATCTCTCGCTTAATTTCGGTGCGTAACTGAGTTTCAGTCAGCTCCACCCCAGCTGCCTCCTGGGACGCTGTATTTGGTCACGTGGTGAGACGTGAAGCCCAACGTGACACGTTACTACAGCCAATGCCTCTTTTTCTCCGGACTGGTTCGGTTCCTGGGCACGTGATACTCGGCTCCCCTCCACCATTGGTCCTTAACACAAATGAGATGTGCTTGCTTTGCAGGGGGAATGCAAGATTACAACTACATCTGGGCCCAGTGCTTTGAAATTACCCTGGAGCTGTCGTGCTGTAAATACCCTCGGGAGGAGAAGCTGCCAGTCTTTTGGAAGGATAACAAAGCCTCTTTGATCGAATATATAAAACAGGTGCACCTAGGTTTGTGTCCTATATCTTCTTGTAAATACACGCGGTGTGGGTAGAACCTTTGGATCGAGCATATACAAAACCTCTGGGGGCTTGGGGCTGGACCTGGTTTTCTATGCCAGGACTAAGGGTTTGAATTCTCTACGTATTATCTACAGTCTGAGAGAGATGCTGTGCTTGGCTGTTTATAAGAGAGGATGATTCGTGTTCACTTGATTTGAGGCTGTAAAAGCCCAGAGTACTCCCAATTTTACATATTGAATTATATGTAAATCTGGCAAAAAAAAAAAAAAAAAATCAGGAAAACAGGATGTACTCTTGCTACGTCTCCAATTAGAAGCCTAGTTGGAGCCTCCTACGTGGCTCTGCAGGTAAAGGCGCCTGCGCCAAGCCTGGTGACCTGAGTTCATCCTGGGAGCCCATAGGGTAGGACAGACCCGATTCGTGCAAATTATCCTCTGACCTCCAAACTCTAATGCCATAGAGCACAGGTGCCTGCCCAAACAACAAGTAAATAAATAAACAAATGTAATGAAAATAAACCCAAGTGTTGCCCGCACCTACAGAACATTACAGACGTTATCATTGGTCCCGCCCTCCGCCCGCTTACGTAATCACTGTGCTGGGTCCTTGACTGTTATTCTAACATTTCCGTTTCCGCTGGCCTTTCCCTGTGAGTCCTGGAATAATTTAACCTTGCCATCATGGCTCTCCCGATACGGATCCTTTAGTGAGTGACTCTGAATTCTTTTTGCGAAGTCACCCTTCATCACTGTCATCAAGGAAGTGTGACAAGACATGAATGTGTCTCTGCCCGTCTCTACCCCTCGCTTGCCCTCTTTGTCATCTTTTAATCTAGCCGTCGGGGAGATCCACAGAGCGCTGTGCATGCTGTGTTTAATAGGATATGAATTTGCGGAAGCCGCGCAGCCCGATAAATAATAGCATAAGTGATAAATAATAGTAATAATAAGTAACAAACAGTAGCGTAAGTGTTGTTAGCGTTAGTGCATTGAATTTACGAGTCCATTTAATTAGGCCGTATCAAGGATATCTTTCCGTCTGCCTGTCCCTGCGATCTGATGCAAACTCATTCAGCAGTTAAGTTTATTAGCACATCAATCCTGCCCCCTTGTGGTATAAGACAGGAATTTGTTCTGACTTATAAAAAAAGAAGCTATTTCAAAATAC
This sequence comes from Rhabdomys pumilio, assembly GCA_030674055.1. Classification (NCBI taxonomy): domain Eukaryota; kingdom Metazoa; phylum Chordata; class Mammalia; order Rodentia; family Muridae; genus Rhabdomys; species Rhabdomys pumilio. The sequence continues at coordinate 37,123,299 of JANHMN010000021.1, forward strand.
TGATGAGGTTGTTACTTCTTAATAGAAAGTCTGGCTCGGCATTTGTGCCCTGTACGCCATCAGAGAGAACTTCTGTCTGTAGGTGATGAAGGCAAACGCTCCTGTTTAGACACTGCCTGGTCTCTGCCGCACTGTTCTTTCACTGATACAGCTCACCGGGTGCTGGGAGACTTGCATGTCTGAGACGATGACTCATCTGGAAGGCTCAGACCTGCCCTGTGTGGGAAAGAGAAGCCTCCGATGGAGCACAGGAGCGTGGAGGCTCAGAAGCCAGTGGAGGCGCCAAGCTGTTAGGCTGGAGTCCTGGTGAAAGCTCTTGAAAACATTAGACTTCATTGTGATCTGCCTGCTGTGCGCCAGCCTGTTCTGTGGTTCCAGAGGGGCTACTGGGACTCAGAATTCGGTCTAAACTTGGGCTCTGTAGTATCAGGGGCTGTGTTAGAGGCTGTTTCTCATCATGGGCCGGGGAAGAGTCTCTTTTGAGACCCAGGTAGCTTGTCCCATCTCTGGGGAGCAAAGCACGATGATGCCCGGCTGCTGCCCCAGATTTCCCTGGACTCTAAGGCAGATCTGAGCCTAGAAGCTGAGGAATGGCTCACTGCCCTCAGATCACTAAGCCCTAAGAAACTGGGTAGATACTGAGCTCCCGAATCCCATTGGGCCAAGAGGTAGATCTTTCATCAGATCCAGAACAGGGCACCACCCCATGATCAAATTTAAAGAATTCTTTTTTTTTTTTAAGGAGATTTTTATTTATTTTTTTTTTTATTTTTCTTTCATAAGATATTTTCTTTATTTACATTTCAAATGTTATCCCTTCTCCAGGTCTCCGCTCCAGAAACCCCCTATCCTATACCCCTTTCCTCTGCCTCTATGAGGGTGCTACCCCACACACCCACCCACTCCCCCCTTCCCACCCTGGCATTCCCCTACACTGGGGCATTGAACCCCCACAAGACCAAGAGCCTCTCCTCCCATGGATGCCTGACAAGGCCATCCTCTGCTACGTACACAGCGGGAGCCATGGGTCCCTCTATGTGTACTCCTTGGTTGGTGGTTTAGTCCCTGGGAGCTCTGGGGGCGGGGCGGGGGGGGATCTGGTTGGTTGATATTATTGTTCTTCCTATGGGGTTGCAAACTTCTTCAGCTTAAAGGAGAATTCTTCAGGGGATTGTCCTGGCTCTCACTCTTGAATGGTGACCAGATTCCGGTTTTCCCCACAGAGCATTGAGTATATCTCTGAAGAAAGGTTGCACCTTCCTTCCTTCAGACTAGCCGAGAATGTGGTGTCTTTGCTTATTGGCTGGTGTTTTTCCCCAGTGTTGACTTTCCCCTCTCCTGCTCTCACGGTCCTTTGTGAGCCTTCGGGTCTGCAGGTCTCTTTTCAGTCCCTGACTTCAGCACCCTGAATACACGTAAGGACAAATATAAATGAGACTGAAAAGACAAAACAAGGAAAGAAAAACGACAAGTATGCAGAGCGGACCTCCATAAAGTGGAGAGGAAACGTGGCCTTTGGTAACACACTCCCAGTGAAAGAGCCAGGAACTGAACCAGAAAGGCACCAGAGGGCCATCTAGATCAGGAGGTTGCTTAAGAGTTGAGATAAAGACTTGTTTGCGTTGAGATACCACTACTTTGTTGCTAATATCAAAACCTTCGTCTTTCCCCTCCGTCTTTTTTAGAGGACACTTTATCGAGTGCCTGGTGTTTTTCTTTCATGGCTGAGAGTAGCTATTTGGAGATAGCCCAAAACCTTGTTACCATTGGTTTTTGGTTTGGTTTTTCATTCCTGTCCTTAGGCATAAATGACATCATCTTCAGATAGTCCAGTTTGTCACTGGAGAGAACAAATCAGAATCATGACTGATGCAGTTCCGGGGAGAGCATTTCCTTCGATGCAGGAAGCCCTAGGTTCCATCCCCGGCACCGGGAGCATAGAAGTCCTGAAGTGGGCAAGTCTAATACAGTGCTTTAGTGTGGATTCCAGAGGCTGCGGTGGATCTCAGATCTGGGCATTTATATTTCATTTTTCTTTTTGCCTTGCAGGTATCAAGGGTCAAGTGTTTGATCAGAGTGGAAATCCATTACCGAATGTAATTGTGGAAGTCCAAGACAGAAAGCATATCTGCCCGTTTCGAACCAACAAGCTTGGAGAATATTATCTGCTTCTCCTGCCTGGATCCTACGTGATCAATGTAAGTGAGCAAGGCCTGGGATTATACAGAATGCACAGCTCACCTAGGATGGCGAATGCTAAGTGGACAGCCAGGCAGGAGGAAAGGCTGACATCAGACCTGCAATACGAGAGGAGTGAGAGATAGAAACGAACCAATTGGAGGGGGGAATCATGTAGAGCCTCTCAGTGGTGACACACGCCTTTGATTCTAGCACTTGAGAGGCAGAAGCAGGACAGATCTGAGTTCAAGGCCAGCCTGGTCTACAGAGCAAGTTCCAGGACAGCCAGGGCTACAAAACCTGTCTCAGGGAGGTGGGGGGAATCATGTGTTTTCCTAATTGGCAGACAATTAATTATAGAAGCCAAGTACCATGTTTTCCACTTATGTATGTGTCTGTGTGCTATAGCCCACTTGCAAAAGTCAGTAAACAGCTTTAGAGGCACTTTGCTCCTTCCAGCATATATTCCAGAGACTGAATCAGGTGGTTGGGCTTGCTGGGCAGGTGCTTTAACTGATAAACCATCCCACCAGCTCAAGATGGCTATGCTAATGAACTAACAGGTAACCTTATCAGTCGTACCAGGAGGAAGCCAACATAAGTCAAGATAACTTGTAGGTAGCCCTGCCAGAGAAGTCAGGGCAGCAAAGTAGACACCATATGGTAAGAATGAATGTGCCAGGCAGTGGTGGCGCATGCCTTTAATCCCAGCACTTGGGAGGCAGAGGCAGGCAGATTTCTGAGTTCAAAGGCCAGCCTGGTCTACAGAGTGAGTTCCAGGACAGTCAGGGCTACTCAGAGAAACCCTGTCTCGGAAAAAAAAAAAAAAAAAAAAAAAAAAAAAAAAGGAATGAATGAAGGAGAACTAGGAAGACGAGCAAAGAAGTGGCTGGAAATGACCCCAGAGGAAAGAGAGAAGCACCTGGTAACAGCCCTGGCATCCAGGCCTGCTGGCAAACTGAGGACAGAGGGGAGGTGCCAGCAAGCACCAGTGTGGCAGGGGACATTGAATGAGGAATCACAAGCTTTAAATCCAGTCCAGAGAACTCCCTTGAAAGTGACTTTTCTGTTACAAAGAAGCCTGTCACTTTTTCTTGCCGTCCCATAGCCACTGCCAAACACCATCTTGGCCTAGGAGCTGGTAGCCAACTTGGACTCCGGCAGAAGCCTTGGTCCAGTACACATTTCACTGAAGATAACACAGAACCCCTCCTAGTCCATGTTTCAAGCCCAGTGCCGTCTTGGTCTGCCCGACACGGTCTAGGGAAGTCCCTGCCAGCCACAGCGCCGGCACTGTAGCAAGCCAGCCTCAGTCACAGATTCAGCATACCTGTCAATCAGGAGCCTAGGCTGGTGGTGCCAGCTGGGCCCCACAGCTCCAGGGACAGAGGTACCAAGTAGCTCCAGACCTACCACCCACTCTTCCCAACCACAGCTATGGATGCAGGTGTCAGCTTCCCCTAGGTATAAGGAGTGTGGAGATATATATATATATACACATATATATGTCTGTATGTAAAAGGCTCATAGGTGGTGCCATATGTATTGGGGAAAAGCCTAAAGCATTTTTTCTCTAGTCAGGAGCAAGGCAAATCCAGATCTTAGCAAGCAAGAATTAGGCAAGAAAAAAAAAATGGGTATAAGGATTGGAAAGTAAAGAGTTAATTATCTTTACAGATGTCCTGGGTTTTATGCTTAGGTAAAAAAGTCTAACTTTCATCAAAGAGCAGCTGAGGACTTACAAATGAGGTCCAGGGAGTTCCAGGATGAAAACAAAATCAATATGGGGGAAAAGTCAGCAGCATGTGCAAACATCAGTAGTCAGCTTGGTGAAAAAGAAATTAAGGAAGGAATCCCAGTCACCATAGCCAAAAAAAAAAAAAAAAAATGAGATATTTAGAAATTAACCAACAGGTCCTTGCAATAAAAATTGTAAACCAGGTATGGTAGCACATGGTTTTAACCCTCGCACGAGAGAAGCAGGGCTCCAGGCCAGCACTGAAGCCCTGTCTGGAGAAAAGAAACTTACAAACCACAAACAAACCCAGTTATGGACAAAACCAAAAAAGGACAACCCCCCCCCCCCCCCCCCCGTTTGTGAACCAGAAGTGAGTGTGTGTGTGTGTGTGTGTGTGTGTGTGTGTGGTGTGTGTAGTGTGTGTGATGTGTGTGTGTGGTGTGTGATGTGTGTGTGTGTGTGTGTGTGTGTATGGTGTGTGTGTGGTGTGTATGTGGTGTGTGTGGTGTGTGTGTGTGTGTGGTATGTATGTGGTGTGTGTGTATGGTGTGGTGTGTGTGTGTGTGTGTGGTGTGGTGTGGTGTGTGTGTGATGTGTGTGATGTGTGTAGTGTGTGTGTGTGGTGTGTGTGTGTGGTGTGTGTGTATGTGTGTGGTGTGTGTGATGTGTGTGTGTGGTGTGTGTAGTGTGTGTGTGTATGGTGTGTGTGTGTGTGTACTTGAAAACAAGGGAAACAGTTCAAAGCATTTATGTAAAGCAATGAATTTTTTAGATAGAGCCCCAAAGGCACAAAAAAAATTAAGATAGACAAAGAGAAGCAAACTAAGAATCATGGCAGTGGAGCCAACAGCAGATTGTCCCCGAATCTTCAGAACTGGGAGAAAAGATCTGCAAATGACTTCTCTAGTAAGAGATTAGTTTCTAGAATATATAAAACACTCAGAAGAAAGCCGGCACTGCCCAGAGGCAGGTGGATTCAGTGAGTTTGAGGTCAACCTGGTCTATATAGCGACTTCCAGGCCAGCGAGGGCCTCAAAACACAAAGCAATCACAATCTACCTGAAGATCCACAAGAACAAAACTAGTTTTTAAAACAATTGAAGTTTTTAAAAGAAAGCGGCAGAGGGGCTCCGAAGACCTGGGTTGAATTCCTGAAACCCACAGGGCAGCTCACAACCGACCATCCAGGTCTAGGAGATCTGCTGCCCCCTTCTGGTCGCTGCAAGCACTGCATGCAAGTGGTAGACACGTGCAAGCAAAAAAAAAAAAAAAAACGTGCATTTTTTTTTGGTTTTTGTTTTTTAAAGGAGAGGCAGGGAGTAAAGTAGAGTTGTACAGCTTAGCTCAGTGGCAAGGAGAATGGGAGTAAACTGGAGAAAGAATTTATTTACAGTCTTGATAGCCAATAAGGCTTGGTACAAAGGAAAGCATCTTTACCCTGGCACATTGAAAATTACTCTGGCAGAATCGGCCGCTGCTTCCTCCATTCAGTCCTTTCTTTCACCAGTTGCTGAACCCATCTCTGTTCTTACTTCATTTTGTAATTCCTGGTAGCAGCATTTGCACCTATGGTCTACATCCGGAGGCGTGGTCAAGCCACGCACGCACCGCCCTGGGGGGTGGAGATTGACCCCACACGCAGCAGATGTCCCTCAAGTAATTGTTTCTTGTTCCGTCTCAGGTTACAGTCCCTGGACATGACTCATACCTCACGAAGCTTACTATTCCAGGGAAATCCCAGCCCTTCAGTGCTCTTAAAAAGGATTTTCACCTCCCATTGCGATTGCAGCTGGATTCCATCTCCGTATCCAATCCTTCATGCCCGATGATTCCTCTGTACAAATTCATGCCGAGCCACTCTGCTGCCACAAAGCCTAGTCTTTTCGTGTTTTTCATGACTCTTTTGCACATATTTTTCAAATAAAGCAAAATGTGAAACTCAATCCCCTGGAAGCAGGGATTACTCAAGGTTCTGGCAACTCTCTTTGTGTGACTGCAAAGGGGTAGACTCCACTGTTTTCCTTCAGAAGAAAACCGGATGCTTCCAAACCTGGCCTAGAGCAACCTGTAACGACAAAAGTCGATCTTCAGTCTGGATAAAATGGAGGTCACTTCCTAGCAAATGCTGCCCACGTAAACCCATCCCAAAGGAGTCCAAAAACACTTGTAAGAAAATTCAGAAGCAAAACAGACATCCCTACGAGAAGAACAATTTGTATACGGAGAGCCACGTGGACCAAAGCCGAAAGGATGGACACTTTCTGATCACCTGAACACCCTTCGTAAGTGTTATTTGTAGAGAGTTAATACTGCCTGTCAACGGTTCTCCCCAAGGAAGAAATTTCTAGATAACAGGACTAAGAACATTTACTCTTGCCAATGTTCTAAGGACAAACATGTCTGATGTGGCTACAGATGAAGTGGCCTCTGTCTCTGGTGCCTTTACCCTGGCCTCCCTGACCCAATGCCACAGTCCTATGACGACGTAACCCTATGTAACCCCCTCCTATGTAACCCTAGTCTCTTTCCTTAGCCTCAGATGCAGCCCCAGCTGCTCACCAGACACACCCACCTGAATACGACTATGAATTTGGGTTCCTCCTGTTGACAGTTGAGACGCCGTGCGAGGCTGTTTGTTTCCCATATTCAGTTCCTGAAAGCTACTGTATTGATCCTTGCCAGCCTCTCCAGGCCAGTTAGCAGCCCTCACTGCTGACCCAGCTGCTGCTCATGGCTATCTTTGCCAAGTCCGTCTTCCACACAGAACCAGGGGACTTTGGCTGCCCAAAGCTCCCCTGCTCCCTGAACACAACACAGTGCTCGCAATCCCAGGTCTGGATGCCATTCTGAGTGTGCCATGCCTTGTTTCCTGCTTAGTAAAGCTCCATTCCATGGCGACTGGAATGGAATTTTACTGAGCAGTTACGAGCACTGATTGCTCTTCCAGAGGTCCTGAGTTCAATTCCCAGCAGCCACATGGTGGCTCACAACCATCTGTAATGGGATCCGAGGCCCTCTTCTGGTGTGTCTGAAGACAGTGACAGTGTAGTCATACACATAAAATAAATTTTACAAAAGAAGAATTCCAAGCATCATCTTCAATCAGGAAGCCCATGGAGTTCCAGGTTATCGGGTTCAAGGCTGACCCTCCAAAGAAGCTGCCTTTAACTAGTGAATTTACAGCGCCGTGGTGTGGAACTATGCCATGCTGGCCTTCTCTAACATGCCATGAGTTCTCTAAGACCGGGAGCTACGTGAGAAACATCCATTCTCAGAGCCTGGCACAGAACAGGAGATAAATGGATACGGAGCTGTTTCAGCAACCTGCTACAGACCTTTCCAGAGCTCTGAGGATTTGAGTAGTTTTGCGAAAATAAGTTTTATGTTTGGCAACATTCAGCTCACTAGTGTACACACACACACACACACACACACTTTCATGTGTGCGTCAAAAAATAAAATCCAAAGATGAGTGCAAGTGAACGCACTGTAAAGCTGGAGAGAACGGCGTTTGCTAGCTGTTAACCAGCACCCGCGCTGCCTTCTAGACCAGAAAACAAATTCTTACAATCAGTCTGAAGTAGAAGTGTCCCCTGTGAAAGTAACTATTCTAACACATTATAAGAAGAAAAAGCTGGGAATGGTGGCTTTAATCCCAACACTCTGGAGGCAGAGGCAGGTGGATGTCTTCGTTCACACAGCCAGACCCTGTCTCAAAAGTAAATCTTAAAAGGATAAATATCAAACAGGAAAATCAGCAGTAACCTGCACCTCGGTGCAAGTTTCTGAGTGCGGTGCATTTTCCACAGGAAGTGAGAACATGCAGGGTTCGTCAGGTGATGAAGGCTTGAGACTCTAAAGAGATACATGGGCACCCTGGTGCCCTTTCTTGGTGCCAAACCTAGTCTATATTTTAATATCAATAGTATGCATAGCTTTTTAACCACTTCTAAATTTGAAAATAGCATGAGTATCTTGATCATTTTATTTAAATAAGCATTAACTTATGTCCTGGAAAGCATGTATTAATAGTTCAGAAAAGGGATCTGGGTATATTACATTTGGAGAATATAAGACAAAGCCAGGTATGGTGGCTGATCACCTGTTATCCCAACTCTTGGGAGGCTGAGGCAAGATCCACACAGTTCAAGGCTAGCCTGGACTACAAGTGAGACCCATCTTAGGAAAACAATCAAGTATGTAAGAGCAAACTTGGTTTGCCATCGGCTGGGTGTTCGAGTTCTGGCCGGACCCTTTCCTAAGACTGTGTGAAAGGAAGTGAGCTGTTTGCTCACGGGCCAGCCTAACTGGAGACTTGTTACTGAACTAACTTGCAAGTGGACTTGTCTTACCGGAGACTGGCCCAGGGCTTTGCACAGGACCATCGAGCCACAGCTACGTCTTTATTGTGTTACTTTTTATTCAGACACAGCATCTCCCTAAATCGTGTAGGCTGAACTTGGAACTCACCGTAATCCAAACTGGTTTCGGATCTGCCTGCCTTCGCCACTGGAGTAGCTACTATAGGCCTGGACCACAGTATCCATCTAAAGATAACACTACTTAAATCAGAAATCTGTATCAAAACCCAGTGTAAAAATCACTTAAACGGGGTGAGGGAGTTATAGATCAGTGACAGTGTGCTGAGCACACACAAAGGCTTGGGTTCAATCTCCATTAACCAGCGCCCCCCAACACAAGACAAAACATGACCAGGAAATTATTCAGTGGTCCGGGTACTCAAGACTTGTGTTTCCCTCTGCCAGGTAAAGAAAGCACAAGGAACACTTGGTGACTATTTTGAAGGCAATGTACCTTTATTAAAGGTGACATGCAAACGGAAAGGCTGGTTACAAGAACCATGTCCTTTTCAAGAAAACTTTCACAAAGTGCCTGGTTTACACGTGTGCCCATTTGAATTAAGATGGTAAAATCCCAGCACTCAGGAGGCAGAGACAGGTGGATTCTCTGTGAGTTCAAGGCTAGTCTTTTCTACAGGGTTCCAGGACAGCCAGGGCTATACAGAAAAAGATCCTATCTCCGAAAGAATCCAGGTCTCTCAGACTTGAATTCTGCCTGTATTAAGATGGTGCACACCAGCTGTGCTGTCCAATGGGTGAGCTGATGCTGAGTTGAGAAATACCTGTTTTTAGGAAACGTGTACGAATCCACATAGCATACCTGTTCTCCTACTGCAATGGGAGTTGAGGGGCTTCTAATGGATTTTTTGTGAGCTCACGCCTGCCTTTCTGGTGACCTCAGGTACGGGGGAGAAGGATGCTGGGTTAGGTGAAGAGCGTCATGTTTTTGATGCCGTGACAGATTCCACACCGAGTTTGTCCTAGACTTACATGACTGGTAAGCAGACACTGCACTGTGTCTCACAGATCGCTTACTCACTCTTTAGCTCACAAGCCAACCCACAGCTCTTTGTGAGAGGCTTCATGCTGGTTTTTGTTTTACAAGCTTTCTAAGTGATTCTTGTCATTAAAAGCGTAGGAACAAAAGCTATTAACGATGCCCAGATTGAGTGGGGGCAACGTTGGCCCACACCTTTAATCCCAGCACTCCAGAGGCAGAGGTGGGGGCAGATGAATCTCTGAATTCAAGACCAGCCTGATCTACAGAGTGAGTTCCAAGACAGCCAGGGCTACACGGAGAAACCTTATCTCGGAAAATAAATAAATTCTAAGATTATAACATTTGCTTGGGAGGGACCATGACTACCTCTGAGCTTATTTTATTTACATTATCTGATTATCAATAAAGAATATTCATATAGTGAATGTTGTCTCTTTCCATTACTGTTTTGTTTGCAAAAAATAACAAAATCTACAAGCTAGAAAAGACTGTCTGTCATATGGGGCTAGAAAGATGGCCCAGGATTAAGAGCACTGACTGTTCTTCCAAAGGTCCTGGGTTCAATTCCCAGCAACCACAGGGTGGCTCACAACCATCAATAATGGGATCAAATGCTCTTTGGTGTGTCTAAAGAGGACAGTATATTCACATAAATCTTTTTTTTTTTTTTAAATAAAAGACTGGCATAAATATACTCTTTGAGAGATCAAATTTAAAGTCTTAGGCAAGAATATTGTTGGTATCAGGAACCGGCTTTACAGTTGCAGGTCGGAATCCAGCAATGATGGTGACATCACCCATAGGTGGCAGGGACCCATGAATCTGTTGCTATGGCAATCGACATACATTCCCAGCATCCATTTGGTTTACCCCCCACGTTTACCTGCGAGAGATTACATCACAGCCTAAATAAAAGGCAGACTCTCTTGACCTTCGGTCTGTCTTTTTTTCTCTTTTCTCCCTTCGTCTCCATTGCCCCCCCCCTTTGCTTCCTTCCCCCACAATAAACCTCTCTCACGTGGAACTGCAGTGGCCCCGTGTGGTCTGTCCAGACACGAGCTGCAATTCTAACACAACAAATATTTTAACAATATTCCCAAAGTCCAGATGGTCCCTCCAAGACAGTGTATGCTATCTCTGGCATAGTTCAAGTTAAGTTGAGTTGTGTGGCTGTGTCTGAGAAGAAGAGTTTGAGGAGCTCGCTGGAGACCTGCATCCAGTCTCCAGCACCACAGAAACACGCTTTGGAAGATTCCAGTTAATGTAGTCAATTTAGCCACGGACCATATGTTAAATAATTATCCTAATATGATCTTAGATTTCCAAACACATTTTGGGGAATCATGACTAAAAGACTTTTGTCCTGAGTAATTTTTATTGTTTCCCCACATGCTTGTGTTGAAACGTATTACATAGTTGTAAGTAACGGTTTTTTTTTGTTTGTTTCCAAAAGGAGCTGGGACATTTAACAGGTCCTTACCTCACCAGTAAAAATCTTGCTATTGTTACATTGTAGCCAAGGACAGGTTGGTCTAAGTACACATCCATTCTCTACAACTGGGTTTTTATTTATATGGGTGTTTTGTCTGCATGTCTGTCTGTACCACTAGTGTGCCTAGTGCCCGCCCACAGAGGTCAGAAAAAGGGCATTCGATTCCCTGGCCACAGCTGCAGGCTATGAACCACCACGTGTGTACTGGGGATCCAGAGCTGGTATTCTTTTTTCTTTTTTTTTTTAATGAGATATTTTTCTTTATTTACATTTCAAATGTTATCTCCTCTCCAAGTCTCCCCTCTGGAAACCCCCTGTCCTACCCCACCTCCATGTGGGTGCTCACCCACCCTCCCACTCCCACCTTCCCGCCCTGGCATTCCCCTACACTGGGGCATCCAACCCCCACAGGACCAAGGGCCACTCCTCTCAATGATGTCCAACAAGGCCATCCTCTGCCACATACATGGCCAGAGCCATGGGTCCATCCATGCGTATTCTTCGGCTGGTAGTCCAGTCTCCGGGAGCTCTGGGGGTGGGGTGCCTGGCTGACACTGTTGCTCTGGCCACAGGGCTGCAAACCCCCTCAGCTCCAGTCCCTTCTCCAACTCTTCCATCAGGGACGCTGAGCTCAGTCCAATGGTTCAGCCAGTACTCTTAACCACGAAACCATCTTTCAGCCCCTAAATAGAAATACTTGCCAGTTTCTTAAAAAAAAAAAAAAAAAAGTACATATCTATATTAAGACATGCATATTTAACTAGCATGTGTGTTATGCATATTGTCAGAGGATAATTTTAGGGAACCGTCATCTCCTGTTGTAATTATTTAATCTCAATCAGGGGTTTCTACCCTGACTTTATTACTCAGTTTCCAGAAAAAGACACACAACTTTTATATTTATAAGCCTCTTTAATGCCTTAGAGCTGGGCAGGTATCTACCCACTAGGCTATTAAAATCTACCTCCCCATTAATAACTCTGAGTTATAACTTGCCATGTTCCCTCTGGGCAGCTCTTAACTCCAATTGTCCATCCCTCATGGCCACATTTTCATGACTCATGTGTCTTCTCCTCTCCACCTTCTCTCTCTTCTTCCTGCCTCAGATCCTGAAACTGCCTGCTTCTCTTCCACCCAACTATAAGCTGTAGGCATCTTTATTCAGCAATCAGGGATAACTTGGGAGGCAAGGTTCCACAGCTCCATTTGGGTAAGTGGGAATCTCCCAGTTCCTGAGGGGGCATCCAGGGCCAGTATTTACAATACATATCAGCAGACCACACCTAACAGTCTCCCACCTTCCATCTTGTGGCAGTCTCATTTCTGCCATTATGCATGCTGCAAGCTGGCCGGCCAGCAAGCTTCCAGGTAGTTCTCCTGTGTGTCTGCCTGTCATCTCTCATGCTGCGGTCACAGATGAGTGCCACCATACCCATGGTTTCTGGGGATGAAATTAAGCCACCAGGTTTGCAGCAAGCACTCTTACCACTGAGCCACCTCCTCCACACAACTATCTTAATTTTAAGTTAAATTGCAAACGTTTCTCCATTTCAAAAGAAAATCCATTACAATGTAGTAGTATATTGGGAAATTCTCAGGCAGAATTGCCTAGACTTAAGTATTTAAATCTGTAGCTATGCGAGTCTAGAGAGAGAGCTCAGTGGTTAAGAACACTGGCTGCTCTTCCGGAGATCCTGAGTTCAATTCCCAGCAAGCACACGATGACTCATAACTATGTATAATGTGATCTGATGCCCTCTTCTGGCATGCAGGTGTACATGCAGATAGAGCACTCATACATATAATAAATAACCCTTGTAGCTAGCCGGGCGGTGGTGGCGCACACCTTTAATCCCAGCACTTGGGAGGCAGAGGCAGGCGGGTTTCTGAGTTCGAGGCCAGCCTGGTCTACAGAGTGAGTTCCAGGACAGCCAGGGCTACACAGAGAAACCCTGTCTCGAAAAAAACAAAAAAAAACAAAAAAAAACAAAAAAACAAACAAACAAAAAAAAACCTTGTAGCTATTAAAGTTAAATGACCTGATGGATATGAACTGCCAGCCCAAGAATGTTTAAAATTCACATGTTAGTAGTTGCAAAAAAAAAAAAAAAAAAAAATTCTATCAACCCTTCTCAGGGAGAACAAAGTAGTTATAAGATGAACTCATTTTGAGATATTTTATTACATTCGTGCACACAATGTACATCCACATTCCATGGTGCACACACTGAGGGCAGAGGGCAGCCTGCAGAAGTCAGTTATTGCCTTTCACCCTGAGTCCCAGAATTAAACAGTCCCTGGGGCTTAGTAGCAGGTGTCTTTACCTACTGAGTCAACCCTGAACTAGAATTTTAAAATATCAGACACGAGGGAAAGTTGGGGGGGGTGGGGTGGGGAAGTAAAAACATTTCCTGAATAGCAGATCTGTTTCCTCCTCTCATTTCTTTCATGAATGTGAAAGAATAGAATTTCTCTCCACGGCTTAACCTCAGCCTCCAAAATCTATGTATGTTGCTTTTATAGTGAGAAAAAAAAGGACAACTCATTAACTTATACAAAAATAAACATCCTAACTGACCAAGGCCTGTGTCCAACAATCAAGTATCGTATTTTGAAGGCTCAGTGTTTTTAAAATGGAGCTGAGCTGGAACTCCTTTCTCTGCTGGTGAGCAACCTCTTTCGACTATCCTGGTAGCAGCTGGGAGTCTACTGCTGATGGGCACCCGGGCTCCACCCCCACAGCCTGCTGCTGCTAAGTCTCAGTCACAGTTCCATGCTCAACTAACTCTGGAAACCCATTTTTATCAAAAGAAACTGTCAGCCATGGTGGTGGTGGCATTCACCTTTAATCTCAGCACATGGGAGGCAGAGGCAGGCAGATCTCTGAGTTCAAGGCCAGCATGGTCTGCAGAGCAAGTTCCAGGACAACCAAAGCTACACACAGAAACCTGTCTCAAAAAAACAAACTAAAAACTGTCTGGGAGTGAAAATGAGGTGTTCTTTTTTGTAAAGGGTTGGGGTAGAGGGAGGAAATCCTTTCTATGTAACTCTGGCCTCAGTCTTTTTTGGGTTTTTTTGTTTGTTTGTTTTTCCAAGACAGGGTTTCTCTGTGTAGCTCTGGCTGTCCTGGAACTCACTCTGTAGACCAGGCTGGCCTCGAACTCAGAAATCCGCCTGCCTCTGCCTCCCAGGTACTGGGATTAAAGGCGTGCACCACCACTGCCCGCTGGCCTCAGTCTTAAAGACCAATCTTCATATAATTTTTTAATTCTTATATAAAATTATATAACAATATTTTATAATATGTATAAATTATAAGATTATAGGGTATAGTTTACATTATTTATATATTATGTATTATATATTACATATACTTAGATATATATTAATAATTCTTTCATTTTTATACAGTATTTTTTAGTATTTTAAGAAGTCTTCTTTGAAATTCAGAAGAAACAAACCATGCATAGCTGTTCTCAATCTCTATCCACATCCTGAATGTCCACTGTACACACAGTACACTTTATCTGGTAGTTTGAAGGGCACAAAAGGAAGCAACAGTCTACTCCAGGGAGAGAGGGTACAAAGGACCAGTGACCGATGGATGACCTGTGGCCATGTCTGTGAGCAGATGGAATCTGGGCTACCTCCCTGGGTTCTGGAAATGGCTTGTCACGAATTAATCTAAGAGAATCCTGTTAAGCCATGGTTTCTTACAGGTGCTTCCAGCCCAGCCTGCCAGGTGCTCCTAGTTGATACACTTAAATCTAAGTCGAAGGTCACTAAAGGAGTAGCCTGTCTGTGATCTTGATTTTGGCCTCCCATGAAAGGAAGCGTATATTTTAGCAGAAAAGGTTTTGGAGCGTGAAAAGCAAGCAGCCATTTCAGAGGGATCAGAGGATGTGGTTCAGTCAGCCCAGAATACATAAGCTCGACGGCACACAGGTGACCTCACATCTGAGAGGACCTGGTAAAGGGAGGTAATACAAGGCTATCTTTGTTTACTTAGAGAGTTTAAGGCCGATTTGGGTTATGTGAGACTATAAGGACCACCCAACAAGACACTGAAACCAAACATGATGGCTCATATCTGTACTTTTAGCACACGAGAAGGCAGTAAGATGAGAAGTTGAAGGCTAGCCTCTGCTACGTATCAAGTTTAAAGTCAACTAATAGGGTGTTATTATAACCCTGTATGAAGCCCCAAGTAACAGGCTTGAGGAGTGTAAACAAGTATTAGGAGATTCGTCCAGGCCGGGCGGTGGTGGCCCACGCCTTTAATCCCAGCACTTGGGAGGCAGAAGCAGGCGGATTTCTGAGTTCGAGGCCAGCCTGGTCTACAGAGTGAGTGCCAGGACAGCCAGGGCTACACAGAGGAACCCTGTCTCGAAAAACCAAAAAAAAAAAAAAAAAAAAAAAAAAAAAGAGAGAGAGAGAGAGAGAGATATTCATCCAGTATAAAAGTAACCAATCTAAAAGGGTAGTTTGGGAATTTGGAATGTGTGACTATTGTGGTTTCATGCTATTAAGATGGTTTTCTGAAGGCAGGGAGATACTGACTGAAACAAAAACAGTTATTAAAACTGCTCGGACAGCACTAATTAGACTTACTGGGCTATTAACAACAAAAGGAGCCAAGGAAGTTGTGCGGGATCTGGGAGGGACTGGGAAAGGGTGAACAGATATGATCTAAATACACCATGCTCACATATGAAATTCCCCAATATAAGTATTATTAGCTCCTGCTAAAGCTTTTAATGGAGCTACCTCTGAAAAAGCACAGGAGGGTTGGCAACTGGCTGTCAATAAAGGGCTGAGATGGAAGCATGAGGACTCGGTTCGAATCCCAGCATCCATGTAAGCTGCAGCACAGGACAGTGTCTTGTGATTGCAAAAGACAGGCAGGCAAATCCCTGGGACTTGTTGGCCAGCTAGCCTAGCCCAATCTGTGACCACCAGGACAATACAGCACGCCCTGCTCTTGCAGAAGACAGGGTTAGGCTCCTTGCATGGACAGGATGTCCCACCAATGAACGAACTCGGGTTTTAAGGATCTGATGCCCTCTTCTGGCCTCTTCAGGCACTGCATGCACGTGGTTCAAGGTAATGTATGCATGTAATACGTATATATGTG
Source organism: Rhabdomys pumilio (assembly GCA_030674055.1). Taxonomy (NCBI): domain Eukaryota; kingdom Metazoa; phylum Chordata; class Mammalia; order Rodentia; family Muridae; genus Rhabdomys; species Rhabdomys pumilio. The sequence continues at coordinate 37,139,202 of JANHMN010000021.1, forward strand.
GACAAAATATTCACACACATTAAGTTTTTAGAAGGTAGCGAGCAATGGGTCAATTCCCAGCACCCACGTGTCTGTAAGTCTAGTTCCAGGGTTCCTGTCACCCTCACAGACACATAACCGTCACACCAATGAACATAAAATAAAAATGAATTACAGAAAAGAACACTGACAGAAAAATGTGCAAATCTCTTATAACAATTCGATAAACCATTTATTGGCAAATAAATAACGTATGCATAACACATCTAAACAAACATTTAAGAATAATACATGAGGATGTAACCTCAGTATTCTATTGTAAATTGGGTATGAAGCTCGAGTTAGGATGCCTGGCTGAAGCACTGCCGTGTACTTGAATGCTACATCGAGGGAGAAGCATTCTTCGTCCTTGATGCTGCAAGTCAGCACCACCACAAAACTATCCTTTGGTTACTCTAAACTTACAGTTCAGGTGTTATGTTCTCTAGACTTAGACATGACCCTTCAATCAAGGGGGAAGATTACTATGAATCAAGAGATTCCGCTACATGAACAGAGGAGTCATTTTAAAATGAGCTCGCTTTATCCATGTTCTGATTTAGTCTTGTTGAATGGATTGGTTTCTAAACCTAGCCTAAGTACAGGCCTGAAACTTAGGTAACCATCAGGAACCATGGAGCTGAGGCAAGAAGGTGCTACTAAGGGCCTCAGACTTTTCAACCTGAGACAAACTGCAGCACTTGTTCCACACATCCTACGACAAAAAGCTAGAAAATAAGGTGTGTATGTTCACTCATGTATCACTAGAAGCAACTCATATCTTCTAAAAAAATATTGTGTATATGTGTCCATTTGGAGATCAGAGAACAACTTCATGGATCCCTGGGGTTCCAGGGATCAAATGTGTATCGTTTGAGGGGTATGCAGCAGGTGCCTTTACTGGCTGAGTCTTCTCTGCAGCCCACAACTCACATATTTTAGAGAACTAAGGAATTTCAGAATTCCAATAACTTAAATATAAAATCCTTCACACAGTATTTAACTCTTTACATGAGATACTAAATAAATTAAATGTTCTTATTATTAATGAAAAAAACAAAGAAATCAAGTACTTCCTCTGTAGCCCCTCCTGAGGAAGGGCCATCATCTGCAAGCCATGGGGATGGAGAGGACTTTTCACTGCACAAAGTACACTTCCCAAAGTCCTTCCAAATGGAGTAAAACAGAAGGAAAATGAAAACAACCAATGCGAATTACATTAAAACACAAATACAAAATAATCAAGTGAAATCCCCTAAAAGAAAACATTCACTATTTTTACCCTCAAGGATAAATTACAAATGAATTTTATGTGAAGACAAGTTTTCTGGCTTTAATGTATAGAAATAATACCCACGTTGTCTAATTTGGAGGTTACATAGTTAGAACTATAAAACTCTAGTTTTGCAGGCAGGTCAGCTAGTTGAAATAAGTCAGCACAATCATTTGGATCGGCTGTCTGCACACCGGGCAGGGCTTATTCCTTTTCTTTAGCTTCTTTGCACATGTGAAACATGACATGAGGTGTCCGGTTTTGCCGTGAACAATGCAACCATTTTTGGGCCGCCCCTGGCAAATCACACACGGTTCGACGGCATTCACAGAGAAACTAGACTCCATGCTTTCCTCTTTGTCCTGTGTCTCTTCCTTCAACTCTTTGATGCTTTCTTGGCTGCTATAAACAATGCTGCTGGAGGTGGATGGCTGGGAATAGTCGTCACTCTCCTGTGACAGGGGCGTCTGTGTGACTTTCTCCTCAGTGTCCTCAGCACACAAGTCCTTAGCATCATTCTCTGTCAGTTTTTTGCCATCAGGCACATCTAAGCCTTCTTCTGCCTGAGCTGAGTTTTCCAGTTTGACTTTCTCAGAGATATCCACTTTATCTTTCCCTTTGTCTTCCGGAAGCCAGTTCTCACGGAGGGTCCAGCATCTGTTGCAGTGTGATGGAAGGGGAGGGTTCATCTCACTGCACGAGCTACATTTCCAATAGTCCTTCAATAAAGAGACAGGAGCTCTTCAGTTAGTATTCACAGCAAGGCTAAGAACTACAAAATGGCTGAGCAGAAGTACATCATGTGGTTTAATTTTAAGCATTTCCTATTTTACATAAACAGGCAAAGAACATGAGGACTATAGCTAATACTGTATAGCAGACATCAGCTACTGGAGTAGACTTTCCCCTTCATACAGACACACAGAAACAGGTGAGCTATGTGAAATAAGGGATGTTAGTTTGGGCTCAGAGGTTCCAAGCAACCACATGGTGGCTCACAACCACCTGTAATGGGAACCGATGCCCTCTTCTGGTGTGTCTGAACACAGCAACAGTGAGTGTACTCATATATACATTAAATAATTCTTTAAAAAAGAAATAAAAAAGAGATGTTAGTTTCTTTGACTACAGGCCTGAGATCAATCCATAGCACTGTGTAAAAAAAAAAAAAGGGGGGGGGGAGGACCCTAAAAAAATGATATGCCCTCAAAATGTACTGTGTCCTGTCAAGTTCTTATCTGTTGAGGACACAGATAGATCAGCTCATCCACTGAGCTAAGCAAATGGTACAGCATCTTCTCCTCTGTATCCAAAGTCTGTGCTCATCTCCTCAAAGCTCAGTCCTGGCCAGTGCCTAGACATTACACAATAAATCTAGATGAAGCCCACTTTTCCTACAGAATCACTTCCAATGCACCAGGTGCTAGGATTCTTTAAGCCATGCTCTAAAGGCCCCAGTGCAACTAAATATCCCCTTCCCACCCATAAGACAAGTTGTACAAAATTCCTGTCAGCTACTGAACTAAAATCTACCCTTCTCACCACAATCCTGTACTCTCTCTCTGTCTCCTCCTTACCCCAACTTCTTGGTACACACCTGGGAAGGCAAACTCTTCCACACCCCTGCCTCATTACAGACATATCCTATATCTATATGCATAAACTGAGGACACTTCCTAGTGTACCCTGAATAAATATATCCAGTTTCTAGTATGTTCAAGTTTAAATTCCACCCCATGAAATGAAATAAATGTAGCCACAGACCCCACTACAACAAAGAAAGAAATACTTTAAGTCATAAGAGTTTAAAAAAGTTTTAACAGTATGAAACTACCTCACTTGAAGAAGTTAACCATATTTTCCTAATTCTGATCTCAACATTGTGTTTATTTCTTTGAAGAATCTATATACTTACAGCTAAGGAAATTTCAGGATCTTCCTCAAAAGAGTCTGCATCGCTTTCTCCTGCCTGATAGACTGTGACCCGGTAGACCTAAGAAGACAGACTCATTAGCATCAATCAATCCTTCAACCAAGAAGCCTCAATTCTTAAGTCTTAAACAAACAGCTTGAGCCATTAACTGTCCACGAGAAGTTCTGAAAGAAAGTTAAATGCAGTTCAAGTCAAGCAGGAAAGGAAAACAGAAAAATCTTTATTCACCATGGCAAGAGTTGTTAAATACTTAGAACCAAACAAAATACTCAAAAAAAACCATTTTATAAATTTAGAGGCCGGGCAGTGGTGGTGCACGCCTTTAATTCCAGCACTTGGAAGGCAGAGGCAGGCAGATTTCTGAGTTCGAGGCCAGCCTGGTCTACAGAGTGAGTGCCAGGACAGCCAGGGCTACACAGAGAAACCCTGTCTTGAAAAAACAAAACAAAAAAAAAAAACCAAAAAAAAAAAAAAAAAAAAACCAAAACCAAACCAAAACAAAACAAAACAAAAAAACAAAAAACAAAAAACAAAATAAAACAAAACAAACAAAAAAAAAACCCAAAAAGTAAAAAAATAAAAAATAAATAAAAATAAAAGGATAAAATAAAATTAGAGTTATTAGCCAGAAAACAATTAGAAATGTTAAAGGTATAGTAGTTACTCTCAAGAAAGAGATATTCAGGTTCTATTTGACACTGTTGCATGTTTTACCTCTGGGAAAAAGAAGTCAGTACTGAGAAGTGAGGGGCAGAAGTAGTGGCTCACACCTTTGATCCCAGCACTCGGGAAGCAGAGGCAAGAGAATTCCTGTGAGTTCGAGGCCAGCCTGGTCTACACAGCCAGTTCAGGGTCAGCCAGGGATACACGGTGATACTCCGTCTCAAAAACAAATAAACACATACATACCCACGTAAATGGAAGGACCAAATGGAGAATTCTGTGGGCAAGCCATTATAAGAATATTCATCATAACAGAGCAGTGGTAGTGCACACCTTTAATCCCAGGACTCGGGAGGCGGAGGCGGAGGCGGAGGCGGAGGCGGAGGCGGAGGCGGAGGCGGAGGCGGAGGCGGAGGCGGAGGCGGAGGCGGAGGCGGAGGCGGAGCCAGGCAGATCTTAGGCCAGCCTGGTCTACAAAGCAAGTTCCAGGACAGCTAGAGCTACACAGAGAAACCAAGTCTCAAAAAACAAAACAAAAACACCCAATCAACTCAAAAAAAAGTTTAAAAAACATTGTTCAAACTCTCCTAAGGTTTGTACTTAGTAACATGAGACTATAATAAATCAAGCAAAGGGCTGGAGAGACGGCTCAGGGGTTAAGAGCACTTCCAGAAACCACATGGTGGCTCACGAGATCTGTAGTGAGATCTGGTGCCCTCTTCTGGCCTGCAGGCATACATGCAGGCAGAATGCTGTATACATCAGAACAAATAAATAAATCTAAATAAGTAAATAAATAAGCAAGTGAGCGAGTGAGCAAGGAAACTATAAAATTTCACCTCAAGTCCACCATAAAGCAATATTCTATCTTGAACAAATGAAAAAGCAAGAATTTCAAGAGAATCTAATAGATACTTCTTCATCTTATTAAAAAGCTAATAAACATGGAAACCCACCTCATCATCCTCGTCTGAGAGTTCGTGCCCTTCGTCACTCAGGCTGTAATCTTCTGAGTCAAGAGATTCAACTTCAAATTCTACACTAAATTGATCAGAAACTGAATCCTGATCCAGGCAATCACCGGAATGTTCACTTAGGCCATCATCAGGATCCTGCGGAGAGAGCGAAGTGAATGTAAATGCAGTGCCTCAGAGCCTCCTTTAGAGCCTCCTTATTCATCCCGGGCCACTATCTCCTCAGCCTCCTACTACATAGACTGTCACTAGGTTAAGGTGCAGTTATTACATTAATACTGAATGTTCCTGCTCAAAATTCTATTTCATGAAGGAAAACAGTCAAAGGCCCTTATCCCTGAAGGCACACTCAGAATGACTTCGTGAGCACTTTCACATGTCCAGCTAAACACGCCCTCCACCCTACTCAACACCCATGTTCCAGTCAGCTCCTGTTTCCTAAAGCAATCCGGACACTAACTTTTCCTCACTAAGACAATCTGAGTTTCTGAGTCCCACTCATCTTTCTTTGACTAAGGTTCTCACAATACCATAAATAAAAGTTCCTCCACATTTAATGACCTTTCCTACCTGTATGATTATACACACACCCATTAATTATATAAGGACAACTCTGAGTTTCTCCTACTAAATACAAGAAGGCGAAGACCACCCCTACTAGTGTGGTAGAATGCTAGTTTTTAAGACATGCAAATACAAAGCTGGCATCTGGATGTAGCCTTGCTTGGCCTGGAACTTGATATGTACACCATAGTGGACATTACCTCAGAGAGCTCTGCTGTCCCTGCTTCCTGAGTGCTGAGATTAAAGATTCAACTTCACCGGGCAGTGGTTGGCACATGCCTTCAATCCCAGCACTTGGGAGGCAGAGGCAGGTGAATTTCAAGTTCGAGGCCAGTCTGGTCTACAGAGTGAGTTCCAGAACAGCCAGGGCTACACAGAGAAACCCTGTCTCGGGGCGAAAAAACAAATTCAACTCCAAGGCCAGCCATGATGGTGTATATCTTTAATCCTAGCATTTAGGAGACAGAAACAGGAAGATCTCTGAGTTCAAGACCAGCCTGGTCTACACAGTAAGTTCCAGGACAGCCAAGGGCTAGGACTAAATAGAGACCCTGTCTCAAAAAAAAAAAAAAAAAAAAAAAAAAAAAAAAAAAAAAAACCACAAAAAGGAGAGATTCAATTTTACAGCATATACTAAACTGATCCACAAAAGAGCTTATTTACAACTGAGAAAAACACATCACTCTAGAAGTCAGGGCACACACATCCTCAATTTGCTACCAAGATGCTGCTTAACTTGAGACACATCATTCCTATTCAAAAAAATAGTCAGCTTGACATATACAAGCGTCTTAATTAAATGGTCTATACAATCAACAAAAATAAAGTGTATTATTTCAAAAAACAACTCATTAAAAACTAGCGATTTTCTCAAACTGTCCTTTGGCCTCACCATCTCCAAAAGACCAATTATGGCAGACATAAACCCCTGTACGCATACACAGAAATGGTTTTTTAAAATGCAATGTACAAATTGTTTTGAAAGTGTTAACTAATGTGCAAAAAAGTTATCATAGAGTATGTTTTGTCTGTCTTTTTTGTTTTAAGATTTATTTTATTTATATGAGAACACTGCAGCTGTCTTCAGACACACCAGAAAAGAACATTGGACTCCATTACAGGTGGGTGCTGGGAATTGAACTCAAAACCTCTGGAAGAGCAGTCAGTGTTCTTAACCTCTGAGCTATCTCCAGCTCTTATCTGTCTTATTAAATGTAATAATTAGTTGTAGGGACCTTTAACAAATTATTTGAAATGTTATAAGGTACAGTGTTCCCGGTAAATAGAGGGTAAAACTACTGAGACTAATGTTCTCATAAGTTAAAACAAAACAAAAGAGCTGGAGAGATGGCTCAGTGTGGCTAAGAGCACACATTGTTCTTCCAGAGGTCCTGAGTTCAATTCCCAGCAACCACATGGTGGCTCACAACCATCCATAATGGGAACTGATGCCCTCTTCTGGTGTGTCTGAAGACAGTGACAGTGTACTCACATATATAAAAAATAAAATCTTTTAAAAAAAAAAAAAAAAGAAGAAGCATAGTTGTACTAAAAGCATTTTCACTTAAGAATTAAGTTTAGGGGCTGGAGAGATGGCTCAGCAGTTAAGAGCACTGACTGCTCTTCCGGAGGTCCTGAGTTCAACTCCCAGCAACCACATGGTGGCTCACAGCCATCTAGAATGAAACCCGATGCCCTCTTCTGGTGTGTCTGAAGACAGCTCAGTGTACTCATATAAATAAAAGTAAATTAAAAAAAAAAAAAAAAAAAGTTAAGTTTAAAAAGGAACAAATGTTTAATATGAAAGATTTTTAGGAGAATATATATAAAACTACAGAAAAAGGAAACATTCTACTTTGATAGCAGGTCGTGTTCTGAGTATATAGCAAGAACACAGATTCTATTAAATTAGGTAGAATACACACAGAGATATTGATTGACTGGTTGGTTGGTTGGTTGGTTGATCCGGGATGCAATCAACTAGTAGAATATTTATTTGCCTAGCATGCAGAGAGCCCTGGACTCAATCTGCAGTACTAAAAAATAAGGCAGAGAGATGACAATAAATCCATTTTTTAAAAGCCATCTGTAATGAGTAAAATTAACCTAGCTAAATTTACATATCCATCAAGCTTTAACTAGATCCAGTTCCAGGCCACACTCTGTCGGCGCAGCACTGTAGTTTTCCTAACCATTATTAAATCAATGCCTTCACGATTTACTGCAGGTGGTCTGCTGCACAGGAGCCACATCTACATGACCTCACCCGACAAAGACATGACTTAATGCCTGCTACATGCAGACAGCAGCTGGCTCGCACGCGCCCTCTAACGTGTGACAGCAGCACTGTTCTGCTCAATACTCTGCACTTACTGCTTTGGGAGAAAAAGCATATGCGATATAAGAACAAGCAAAACAAGTTTCCTATCACAATTGGTTCGGTAGTCTTTATTTTTTAAAGAATTATAAAAAAATATATTCAAACTGGCTAGCTTTCCTAGGTGATACGCAGCTGCTGATGAAAAGCCATCAACAGTTGCACCACGTTGTGAGCTCCTACATAACAACTGGCCTGGCTAAACACGCCCACACTATTACAGTGTCACAACTGTCCCGAATAACTGACTGCTGATCGAATTTCAGGGCCGTCAACAGAAAGAACTCATGCTTTGAAACCTTACCCGCCAGGTGGTAGTGGCACACGCCTTTAATCCCAGCACTTGGGAGGCAGAGGCAGGTGGATTTCTGAGTTCGAGGCCAGCCTGGTCTACGAGTGAGTTCCAGGACAGCCAGGGCTACACAGAGAAACCCTGTCTCGAAAAATCAAAAAAAAAAGAAAGAAATCTTACCCAACAGCTGTCGCTAGGAGGGAACAGTCCTAGGAAGGAATTTACTATTATCATTTTTCTAAATGACATAGTAGCAAACTAATTATTTATCTTCATACCCACAGGTAATGCAACTCTTGACCCTTGTTTAAAGAAATTTCTTTTTAAAGTAGATGGTGGCTAATAAAGTGCAAAAACTAAGTTAACTATGGAGTTAGCCCCAAACAGTACATCTGTGTAAAACACACACACACACACACACACACACACACACACACACACGCACGCAGCTTAGAGAACATACAGGAAGAAAGGGCAGAAAGACCGTGAGTCAAAGGCTGTGGGGTGTGCTGTGAACTCTTCTGGACTTGACATACTCCATGCACCACGAATTCCAGCAACTGTGGATGCCAGTGAAAGATCAAAAGCCAGTCAACAATCCAGCATGGGCATGTGGGCGCTTACACTGCCTAATATCTAGCTAAGGCTGAGGAGGTGGTGATTTTTCTTCAGAGGTGAGGCTCCAATGAACGACACTAACATACGCACATGCATGTACTGAACAAGTTGTATCCAAAGGATCTGGGAAAAATGCAAGACAGCTGAAGGTAAATACAGCTAACATACACCATACACACAAATGAAAACTCTCACAGTGCCGGGCGGTGGTGGCGCACGCCTTCAATTCCAGCACTTGGGAGGCAGAGGCAGGCGGATTTCTGAGTTCAAGGCCAGCCAAAGCTACACAAAGAAACCCTGTCTCCAAAAACCAAAAAAAAAAAACAAAAATCAAAAAAACAAAAAACCTCACAAAAATACAGAAATTAAAAACATTAAAGAAAAATTTGGGGATAGACACAGACGGGGGGGGGGGGGGGGGGGACACACACGCACACTCGCATACTCGCACATGTGCATACATTTCTTTAAAAACAAAAATCTACAGAACAGTTCAGCTGTTAAACATGAATCACTCTTGCAGCTCAGTTCCCGTCACCACTCTGACTGGCTCACAATAAATGTAGGAATGTGAGGTCCTCCTCTCGGCTCTTGAGGGCACCTACACTCACTCGTGCACACACTCAAAAGCAGAATTAAAAGATCTTTAAGAACATGAAAGGACCGATCTCCAGAACAGTGACCATGAGACACTGTCCTATGGCTAGTGCGGTGGTGAGTGCTTAGTACCCAGTGGGTAGCACTGTCTGGAGGTTGAAGAGGTGCACCCTTTACGCTAGCACACCACTGAGGGAGAGCGCGGAAATTTAAAAAGCCTTGCTAATCTCTACTTGAGTCTTTCTGCTTCATGCCTGAAGTTAAGGATCCAAGTTCTTAGCTTCCCACTTTGAAAACGAACCTTCTGCCATGCCTCCCCAACACAACAGACCCTTATCACTCTGGAATGTTAGCCAAAATGAGCTCCCTCTTAGGTAAGTTGCCTTGGTCACAGCAACCAAAAAGAAACTAAAACACCAAGGTTGCAATTATTTTGGTAGTTGGGTTTTTTTGGTTTTTTTGTTTGTTTTAAATTCTTAAAGCTTAATCCTTTAAACATGTTGGCATTTAAACAAATTTAAACAGATTTAAACAAATCCTTGCCTAACGTTGAAAGGCAGTAGGTTAGGGTCATAGTTCACTATCCAGTGTCACATAAAAATTCAAACAAAATCACCCTTAAAATTTTTTTTCTTTGTATGTGTATAGATGTGTGGTGGTTTGAATATGCTTAGCCCGTGGAAAGTGGCAATATTAGGAGGTGTGGTCTTGTTGGAATAGGTGTGGCTCCAAGTGTTCTTAACCACTGCGCCATCTTCCAGTCCCCACAAAAACACAACCCTTTTATTACAGCCCAGCTTTCAACAAATAGATCAGCATGTTCTGAATTTAATATCTGTCATATATAGATGTTGTATGTGTACACGTACATACATACATACACACAGTTAGTATGTCATACATAGACCTAGAAATCAGAGGCCTATTTACTAATTAGCTCTGTGCAATGTAGGTTTACTAACAGAGAGAGAATGAATACTACCACTGTCTTTACTGATACAGAACTCCGAACTCAGGTAAACCTCACAGTGTTTGAAAGGAGTCTTTAGCAAGCACATGCCTTTCATTGCAAAACTTGGGAGGCAGAGAGAGAGGCAGATCTCTAAGGTTCAATGTGAGTTTCCATACAAAGCTCCAGGCCAGCCAGCATTATACAGTGCACCCCGTCTTTTAAACACTCCAGGGCTAAGGCAGAGTGGGGCACAGTGCTTGCCTAGCACATTATACAGTGCACCCCGTCTTTAAATACTCCAGGGCTGGGGTACAGTGGGGTACAGCGCTTGCCTAGCACATGTGAACTGGATCTCATTTTTGGCAAGAAATCAAACAAATAAATGATCAAAACAAACTTGCTTTACATTTCTGTGGTATGTCATTGAGCTGAATTTCCAGTTACCTTCTGTCACTTCTAAATGTTCAGCTTCCGTTACAGTACAACACACCTGAGCTGACCACTAGTACCGTGGTCCACAAGGGTTCTCTAGTATAAGGATGATGTCAGCAAGGATGGACTGTCAACTTTCCCAGGAGCAGAGCTCCTCTGCTCTACCCTCTTAGCTAGCCCAGGGCTGCACTTGAGATTAAAATTTACCACTGTGTTCAGCAACAATCTCACGTCAAACACAGGTATTGTATTTATAGGCTTATTAGGACTGTAGGGACTTTTTATTTAAAACCAGAACACATGACTTTAGATGCTTTGCTGCTCTTGGAGAGGACCCAGGTTCCATTTCCGATACCCACAAAGTGGCTCACAACCATCCCTAACTCCAGTGCCAGGGGACTCCACACCCTCCCCTGGCCTCCAGTGGCATGCATGCATGCATGTGGTCTACACTCTGGCAGGCAGGCAGGCAGGCAGGCAGGCAGGCAGGCAAACAGTCTCCTCTTAACTACCTGCTGAGAGGCGGCATCCATGGACTCGTTGCTGCTGCTGCTGCTGCTGCTACTACTGCTGTTGCTGCTGCTGCTTCTGCTTCGCTCACAGCAGATCTCCCTCAGCACACACAGACCCAGGCTCTCATCAAAGGACAGGGATCTGTGGCGCTTCCTCTGTCGTTCACCAGGCAGTTCATCTGTGTTCTCTTCTATGTATTAAAGGAAACGGGTAGTTAAAACTCCCTGTACCATGACTGAGCTATCTTTAGAAACTGAGATATCTTCAGTACCTATTTGCAACACAATTTAATTTTAATTACATTAAACAGAAGTCAGCCATTAATGTTTCAGAAGTCAACACTGTTGCACTGGATTTGTTCGATTAAGTACAAGCTCTACTCATAAGCTTGCAACGGTCTTTGTAGATTTTACCTTCACAAGTCAGGAAAGTTTAATCCATCTAGAGTTTCCACTGATCCAACAGTGTATCATTTCCCTGTCAACATTAAGCTTTAAAAATAAGATATACAAGGCTGGCCTAGTCTATATAGAAGCCCTGTCTCCAAAAAACCAAAAAAGCAATACTGAAAACAAGACTCCTCCTTTTATTAGGAGTCTAGTACAGCGGTTCTTTCTCAGCCTTCCTGATGCTGTGACCTTTAGTACAGTTCCTCAGGGCGGTGACTCCAACCATAAGACTATATATTTTCATTACTACTCCACAACCATAATTTTGCTACTGTTGTGAATCATAATGTAAACATCTGCTTTTCAGTGGTCTTAGGAGGCCCTGTCAAAGGGTCCCTCACTGCCCACAGGTGGGGAGGAAAGACAACAAGCGCCTGTTCAGTATGTCATATCAATGTTCCTATGTACCTGTCTCACTAATTGCTCTCCTTCTAGATGAGGTAGACGGTCTAGAAACTAAATCAGAAGATGAAGGGTTCTCTTCTTGTGGCGCTTGCACAGGGTCCTAAATACAGAAGAAAAAGTAAAATATTGCAAAGTAAACATAAAACACTGGCTATTACAAATTCTGTTTATATAATCCTCCCAATTTTCAAGAACTATTTATCATGAAGCTGGAGAGATGGCTGGCCAGGATGAGTTCCGTTTCCATCACCTGTAACTGCAGCTCCAGGTCGTCTGACACCCACTTTTGGTTAGAGGATGTACACACACACCCATACTCAGACAATACACAGACAGAGTAAGAACTTTATGCGAGTATTACCTTCAGGTCACTCCCACCTTCAGGCTGGCATCTGCTCTCACTCATCGATGGGCCAGAGTCTGAAGATTGTAAGAGAAAGCAAAGACTGAACCAAAACGAACACAGCAAGAATTCAACATACACCAGTCTAACACATGCCCTGGACAAAATTTCACCTACAACAAATAAGAACCATTTGTGTCAAGTGTCACTTGCATGCTGAAGATATAATAAATTCAGCAGGAATTATGAAGTAAAATAAGCAAATTTTAAGATACACTAGCACAGGAAACAAAAGTATTGTTTAGCAGACGTGGGGGAAGGGCTAAGAAGCACTATCGGGACAGGTCTGTAAGAGCCTGTGTTGAAGCTGGCATATGAGAGACACTCCAGACTGAAGGAGCAGAATGTGAGCTCGCATGTGGACACAAACAGGTCCTGTGGCACAAACTTAAAATTAACTCATTTGTACTAAAACAGTCAAATGCAGGGTGGCTGTGCACAGAGCCATGTGTGTTCAGCCTAACAGCATAACAATGTTCTCAACAGTTATTCAAGCAGTTATATAATCTTGCCTGAGGCCATCTTGTAACCTCTACCATTAAGAGGGTTTTAGTTCAAGAAAGAAAGCTAATTTCCTAGCTCACAAAACTATTTTCCCCAGGGAGCAATCATAAAATTCCTAAACCAGAAGCAGCAAACCACTCTGACAACACAGAACTTAAAAAACAAAACAACAATAACAAAAACCACAGAGACAAACAACAAAAACCCCACTGCATGGTGATTTACACCAATCATCTCCAGGAGGCTTAGGAGGATTACAAATTCTAGGCCAGCCTGAGCAACTCAGTGAGACTATCAAAGAAAAGAAAGGGCTGCAGTGATTCAGGGCAGGAAGGCTCAGTTAGCATGTGGGAGGGCCTGTCCATATGGGAAAAAAAACAGCAGATCACAGAGGCAAGCAAACAGTATTTGAATACAAACAAAACAGCACTAAAGCATTGGTGGTTTGTAAATGCTTAGCCCAGGGAGTGGCACTATTAGGAGGTGTGGCCCTGTTGGAGTAGGTGTGACCTGGTTGGAGGAGATGTGTCACTTGTGTCACTGTGGGAGTGGGCTCTGAGGCGCCTTTGCTCAGGCTCCACCCACTGTGGAGGAAACTTGCCTCCTGCTTGCCTTCTAAAGCCAGTTCCCACCTCTGGACCAGGGTGTACAACTCGCAGTTCCTCCATCATCAGTTTGCCTGCATATTGCCATGCTTCCTGCCTTGAGGATAATGGACTCACCCTCTGAAGTATACGCAGCCCCAATTAAATGTTTTTCTTTATAAGAGTTGCCCTGGGCTGGAGAGATGGCTCAGCGGTTAAGAGCACTGACTGCTCTTCCAGAGGTCCTGAGTTCAATTCCCAGCAACCACATGGTGGCTCACAACCATCTGTATTGGAATCCGATGCCCTCTTCTGGTGTGTCTGAAGACAGCAATGATGTACTCATATAAATAAATAAATAAATAAATAAATAAATAAATAAATAAATAAATAAGAGTTGCCTTGGTCATGGTGTCTCTTCACAACAGTGGAAACCCTAACTAAGACAATCAACTTGAAAAAAATTAAGACATAAAAGCTGGTTAAAACCAGGTATTTGGGGCTGGAGAGATGGCTCAGTAGTTAAGAGCACTGACTGCTCTTCCAGAGGTCCTGAGTTCAATTCCCAGCAACCACATGGTGGCTCACAACCATTTGTAATGGGATCTGATGCCCTCTGAAGACACACACACACATATATAATTAATTAATTTTGAAAGAGACCAGGTGTTTGTAATGAAAAGGAAATGTTAAAGAGGACTCCAAGAGTCTAACTCGATGAACAATGCGTGCAAGAGGACCATGGGAAGGTGAAAGATTTAGCTTGGAAAAAATAATGAATTTAAATGAGTTATGCAGATAGACAGGTGTAGTATATACTTAAGTTTTACAGACAAAGCTCTCAAAGTATCCAAATTCCAGAACTGAAATGGACAAAATTACTCAAAACTCATAATCAATACCCTCCACTACCACCTAAAGCACCTCCATCAACCGTGAAGTCACGGCTGAGCACCGAGTGTCCTGACACAATGAATGACCACAGTTAACTGTCTGGTAGTATGGCATTATTCGAATTTTAAATTGAATACACAGATAGGCTATATTACCTGGGAACTCTGTCTTAGGATATGTAATAGTTATAAAACAGATGTAATAAATAGGTATGACAGGCTGACAAGACTCATCTAGAATTTTCAAAATTACTTTAAACACAAAACCAAAAAAAAAAAGTCAATAATCTAAAGGTTAGCCTTTAATTCTTCTAATAATCTGTCAAAATTTATTAAGTGACTTGAGAAAATTCAAATACTATCAGATTCTCTAACTATGTACTGTGCCATCTGACATCGTAAGGAGCCTCACTAATCTCAGCATGAGACAGAAGCTGAAAAATCACAGGTCTCAGTTACCAAACTAATCATTACTTTGTTCTTTGTTTAGGGAAGATCCTGGTGCCTTTTACATAACACAGTGACTCCTGAATATGGAATCGAATAGTGGGATCACAAGAGAGTGGTTGATTCAGTCTAGACCAAGCTTCTGAACACAGCGTTTATGTTTAAGGATAACTGAAAGGTTTACAGTGTTTCAAAGCCCACACCTACTAGCATTCAAATACAACTACTAGCAGATATGGTGGTGTGTAAGCCTGAAGGCAGAGGCAGGTGGATGGATCTCTGGGAGTTCAAGGTCTGCCTGCTCTACAAAGTAAGTTCTAGCCCAACCACAGCTGCATAGTAAGAGCTTGTCTTTAAAAAGAAAAGAAAAACTTTCTTAAGAAACAAAAAACTATCAAAACACTATCCACGTGTATACACTTATAGAATGAAAATCAAGTAGCTTTTCTAGAGTCTCAAAAAGACTACATGCCAAAAATAACGAATTACATTAGTTTAGGTGAAAGTCTTGTGATCCCCACATGAGGATCTGTGCTCAAATCACTAAAAAGGAGCTGCCAAATAGAGAGGTAAAGCGGTGCTCACCTAAACGTGCTAAGTGTCCACTCAAGAAACAAGAGAAAGAACAGAAGAGGGGCAAGAAAAGAGAAGAAACGAAACCTCACTCTTTCAAGGTCCCATCTAGGTAAGTATATTACTTCCCCAAACACCTCAATGCATTTCAAGGTTTGATCACGCTTCTACCAAGCAGCTTTTTAACATATCTGTTCTTCAGAGAAATCCTGACAACCCAAGGCTTTGACAGAGATAACAGGACATTCAATTTTGGCTTCCCAATGCATATCACGGCATAAAGAATGCTCATAGACATGAGTAAATATACTTTCTTTTAATTTTAAGGAGAGTCGTAGGGCTGGCGAGATGAGTCAGTGGTTAAGAGCACATATGACTCTTACAGCAGACCTAAGTGCAGTTCCCAGCTGCTATAGCTCCAAACCACCGTAACTCCAGCTCTAGGGAAGCTAACACTTCTGGCCTCTGTGGACACTTACACTCATGTGCACATACCCACATAAAGGGACGAACACGTAATTAAAACTTTTCTTTTTTGAGACAGGGTCTCATTATGTAAACTTGGCTGGACAAGTCCATCTGCCTCCTCCTCCCAACTGCATGTGTAACCACAGCAGGCCCTATAATTAAATTACTGTTTCCAAAGAGGGGCTGGAGAGGTGACTCTAGTGCTTAAGATTAACAGCACTGGATGTTCTTCCAGAGGGGGCAACTCACACTAGTCTAACTCCAGTCCTACGAGACTCAATGCTCTGACCTTGCTGGGCACTGCACACATATGTCCACATACATACCCACAGACAGACAGACAGACAGACACAGACAGGAAAAACACCCATACAAATAAAATGAAAGAAGTAACTTTAATTTTTAAAGAGAGAATGACATGACTCAAAGGCTGGCTGGGACAGCTAACTAGTACAGTATTTTCTAAAAGCAAGGGTGAGCCTGAGTTCAACTCCCAGCAGTGCTGAATAAATGAATAAATGAACAAATAAATGCCAGCTCCTGGAGAGGAGAGGAGAGGGGAGGGG
>JANHMN010000021.1:37156099-37185577 GCA_030674055.1 Rhabdomys pumilio
AGGGGAGGGGAGGGGAGGGGAGGGGAGGGGAGGGGAGGGGAGGGGAGGGGAAGAAGAGGACTGGGTTTCGAATGAGCCTGGATAACTTACAGGGATCCGATCTCAAAACAACAGAGAGGCTGGAAACACAGCTCAATGGTCAGAGCCCTGGCTGCTCACCAGAGGCTCTGGCTTCAATTCCCAGCAGCCGCATAGCATTCACAACTGTCTGTAACAAGCTCTAGGACACTGATGGCCTCTTCTGTCCTCCTAAGGCACTGCACACACATGGGACACAGACACACATGCAGGCAAAACACTAATACACCCAAAAATAATTACAAAAAAATTGGTGGGCAAAGAGCTAATTAAAAACTAATGAAGAGGCAGAAACAAACACAAAGTGAAGGCAGCACACAGTAAGGACGTATCAAGTCTGCCTTCCTAGTTTACAGTGCGAAGAATTAAAAGCAGAACTCATACATGCTAGGAGAGTGCTCCACCTCTAAGGACACATCCAAGTCTCTAGGACATGATTAGGGGACTGGCAAGATGGTTCTTACGGGAGGTCAAAGTGCCTGCCATCTGAGCTGGACACCAGAACCCACGCTAAAGGGAGAACCAATCCCACCCAGTTGTTTTCTGACTCCCACATGCACACTGTGGTCTGTGTCCCGCCCTACACAAACACACACACATATATATATATATACACACAAAAAGCTACTCAAAGTTTTGTTGATTTTTTTTTTAAAGCTCAAAGGTCCTTAGCTACACAGTGAGTTTGAGATTAGACTAGGATACGTAAGACTTTGTATCAAAAAGCACTGTTTTTAAGTTATAGTATGTTTATAATATCCAAAATTAACTTACCTTGCTGACTTACAACCACTAAGTTTCTGTAGATCATTGCATATATTTTCCTTGTAAGGAAAAAAACAATTATAAGTAGAGAGCCTACAGCTGAGGGGTGTTAGATCCATTCACACAGACACACACTAATGACAGGGCTTGTCTCAGGTCAAGCCTGCTGACCTGAGCTCAATCCCCAGCATCACATGGTGGGAGGAGGGCTGACTCCTGAGTGCACTCTTCTGACCTCCACAATCAGTGGCATGTGCACTTGCACACACACAATTAAAAACCACACACACACACAAACCCCCGCAATAGAAAGGCTAAGATTCCAGAGTTAAGGCTCCCACATACTATGCTATGATCAGAGCCAGTACTGTTAATAGCAGTAGGGCCCCAAAAATAAAATCCAATTTTGTATATATGGTCCCAGTTTATCTCTGACAGAGGTGAGATGCAAGGATTGCCTGGCTGGTGCCTTTTTTTTAAGATGTATTTTTTTATATGCATTGGTATTTACCTGCATGAACGTCTGTGTGAGGGTACCAGATCCTATAGAGTTGGCATTACTGACAGGTGTGAGCTGCCATGTGGGTGCTGGGGATTAGATCTGGGTCCTCTGAGGAGCAGCCACTGCTCTTAACCACCAAGAATGTCTCCAGTCCCGTGCACAGCTGGTGTTCTTATAACCAAGCACACGGAGGGCTTACCTGTGCTCCTTCACAGAGAAACTGGGGACTCCAAACACATCTCCTAGAAGATCATTAGAGCAGTACACAATGTGCTGCTGCTTCTCGTCATATAGTCTTTTAGTCATAATATACTGGCCAATATAAAAGATAATCTGGAATAGAAATATGCTTTCTAAGTATTAAAGAAATTACATATCAGTTTCAGATACATTTAGCAATACCACACTTATCTGAACCAGATTTCACTAACAACCATGGAAAAGATAAAAATGCAAAAAATTGAATAAAAAAAAAAAAAAACCAAGTAAAATACAGCAATGAATTACAATAGTGACATGTCACAAACATATACTTCACCAGCTCCAAGGTCATCACAGAGAAAGACAGGACATCATCAGCGACATCTCCCAATGTTGCTGTTATTCTCAGTTATTAATGTAGTCTATACCAAATAGTCCATGGCTGGAACCATCACTATTAAGTAACATTATATTCCACGTGCTCCATTACGTCAGCTTAAGCAACATACTTTGTTATTCCAAAACAAGCCCATCAACAAAATAAATCTATACAGCATTTTACAGTGCAGTCTCATCATCCTGACACCCCACAGAACTGTTAGTACTGTGTGAAAATACGTTCACAAGTGTCATTCAGTAGTAAAGTGCGCTCCCTTGGTCTGACACCCAGCACCACAGAAAAAAGAATATACAAAAATATGAGAACCTCACCCAGGACCTGACCCTCTCCCAGCGCACTGTCTGCCACACTGGTAGCCCACCCGAGCATTCCAGCACGGTTGTACAAGTTCCAACCTGGGATGCAGGGATACCCAAGAAGTCCTTGGATAAAACTGAGGGAATCCAATAACTTAGATGGGGGAAAAATTATCCTCATATCACTAAATCGGAACTAGTTGGTTTTCTCCTCAATTATGAATATAGGTAACAAACTCTTAACATCTGTAGTGCCTTCTGATGTTGTAACTACTAGACATCAAAATGCTTTTCTACTATACTCTGCCTGAAATAAACACATCAATATAATTCTTTTATTCCTGAGACTACCGGTCTGCCAAATAAATTCACAACACAAAAACGCCAAGAGTTTCTAGTTAAGAAATGAAACAAAATGCTAGGTGTGGTGGCACATGCCTTTCATCCCTGTACTCAGGAGGTAGACGTAGGTGATCTCTCTGAGTTTGAGGCCAGCCTGGTCTACATAGTGAGTTCCAGGATAGCCAGGGCTACACAGTGAGACTCTGTCTCAAAAAAAGAAAGGAAGGAAGGGACAGAGAGAGGAAGGAAAAGAGGGAAAGAAGGAAGGAGGAAGGGAAGGAAGGAGGAAGGGAGGGAAGGAAGGAGAGAAGGAGGGAAGGAGGGAAGGGGGAAGGAGAAAAGGAGGGAAGAAAGGAAAGAAGGGGGAAGAAAGGGAGGGAGGAAGGAAAGAAGGGGGAAGGGAGGGAGGAAGAAATTCACGTAAATTAGGATTTTAAGCTTCTAAATATAGTTCAAATGATCACAAAATTTAATGTCCTTGCTTATTACAAAATCTCCGACCAATCTCACTCACAAACTTGAGAAAGCCACGATGCCTGTGCCCATGAAGAGCCCAGCCCTCCACTCCTCAGCTCTGCTCACCTCTTTCATAGTGTAAGTATCTTTTTGTGCTCCAACGAACTTCAACAACTTCAAAAGCAACGGTTTTGGTCTAACCTGTAAAAGAAAAAAAACTTAATGTTACACCCATGACCGTATTCTACAGCACAAGCCCGTTGGGTATGGCCAGAAAGCAGCCCAATACAGGCAGCAAATGCCATGTTTAACAGTTTGTTACCAAGTTGTACTTCAAAAAGTCGGGCTTTACACTACGTACAAGTGCACATCACTGAGTTAGGACAGAAAATGGTTTGGGAAAAGCTATTATGAAATGATCATGAAGTTATCAAATCCCTGATGTCATGTCAAATAATCAAATACAATTTGCTGTGATCAAAACAGTATCAAGAGGCTGGAGAAATGGCTGAGAGATTAAAAGCACTTGCTGCTTTTGCAGAGGACCCAGGTCCAGATTCCAAGGGCCACCAGAAGGCAGCTCCCAACTGCCTGAAACTCCAGTTCATTCTAGGCAAGCCAACATCCACTTTGGCCTCTGCAAGAACTGCACACACACAGGGGAGTGAGCACTGTCTTCCTGCTCCAGCTCTATCATCTGCTTCCTACCACACAGTCTTGTTGAGATCCAGTTTGCTTACTACACTGTATAAACCCGTGAGTCAAGTTACTGAAAGGGAACTTTCAGAATACAGGAGAAAAGAATCTATCTTAGGACAAAACCTATCACCAATCTATCACATTCCTGACTGCTGGAGAACGAACCCACGTCACAAGGTACCAAGTAGTTCAAAGAGTACAATCACGGCCCTCAACTACAACTATTTTCTTTGTATGTGGTTTATGTCTCCAACACCATTTATAATCATATATATGTATCACTTATAATATACTCAAAAAGGCTAGATATAGTCACACACATGCACGCACACAAACATATGATCTTTAAAGAGCATGCCAGTAAGATCAGAAGAGCCAGAAGGTGTTTTTCCCATGTCTAGCCAACTTAAAAGCAAAGTACGACATAAACGACAGGAGTAAACATGGAACAATAAACTTTATTTATAAAAACAGGTAGCCAGCTACAATTTGTCTGACTCTACTCTAGCTTCCCCAGTAGTGAGATAATAGTTGATGAGGCTGAAGCTTAAAGGTTAAGAGCACTTGCTGCTCTTGTAGAGACCCTGAATTTAGTTCTCAGAACCCCTAGACCAAAACCACCTGTGACTCTAGCTCCACAGGACCTGACACCCTTTTCTGGCTTCTGTAGGCACCAGACTCCCACATGGTACACATATACACATGCAGGCTAAACATTCATATACATAAGAAATGAATCCTTAAAAAAACAAAAATTAACTAGCAAGCTGTCACCCACAAAGCCACCAGTGAGGCAGCCTGGCAGCCAGTATAGCCAACAGCAAGGAGCACATAATAAAGTGGCACTGAACTTGCTATAGCCACCTAAGTCTGAAATCAAAGTTCATGACCATCGGCCATAAATACTCTACAGACGCCCCTGCACCTCACGGCTGGGATGATCACCACTCCTATCGCCTGTGGTCAAGAACTACGAATGCCCAATAAGGACAGCCTTTTCGTTTTGTTTGTTTTATGGATATGGATGTTCTGCCTCCATGTACTTCTATGCACCACTTGTGTCCCTGGTTCCCAGGGAGGCCACACAGAGTGTTGGACCTCCTGGAACTGGAGTTACAGATGGCTAGGAGCCCCTGTGCAGGTACTGAGACGGGAAGTCAGGCCCTCTGAGGAGTAGTCAGGCTCCTAGCTGCTTAGTCATCTGTCTCTATCAGGACAGTTATTTTGTATGGCTCTACTGTTACAATGGTTATAGTTCACAAGGTGTTAGCCTTTTGTCTACACAGCTACAATGTGGTCTCATGACCAAGTGTGACGACAAAGGAGCTTAACACTACCTTTCCATGGCATTTAGTTCTTTCTTAAAATACCATTAAGTGCTTCAAGGACAGTAAGCACTGAGTTGACTGAGCTGAAAGAATGTTTGGAAAACCGGGATGGAAGGCACGTAACATGACTATGCTCTTTGTATCTGCAAAACTCAACTGTTTTACTCAGACACCACCACACAAACCATCATCTTTGGGGTTTTTTTTTTGGTATTTTGAAGACTTTATTATTTTATGTATATGTATTTCATCTGCATGTATATAATAAGTGCACCATGTGCAAACAGTGCTCCTGGAGGCTAAAAGAGGCCACTGGATCCTCTGCAACTAGAGTTACAAGAGGGCTGAGCCACCTTATCCATTCTGGGAATCAAACCTGGGTCTTCTGTAAGAACAGCAAATGCACTTAACTGCTAAGCCCTCTCTCCAGTCCCAATTTTTTCTCTTTTTTTTAAGACTACTTTCAGCACAATATTAAAATGCACTTTTAAAAGTTATTTATTCCTGAAGAACACACAAACTGGTTGTCCAATACCAAATGGTCAGCCCTGAAAACATACATACAAATGACATTACTCAGACTGAGCAGGTTGTATCTGGGAATGTAACATGTATCAGGCATATAACAATTAATGAAAAAAAGTCATGAAAGAGAGAAACGCGTATATTGGAGGCTTTGTAGGAAGGAAAAAGGAGAAATTGTATAGTTTCAAAAATAAAGAAAAGAGTTGTAAAGGCTTTGTTATTTATGTATGAGTGCTCTGTCTATATATACACTTGCACACCAGAAGAGGGAGGGCATGAGATGGTTGTGAGCCACCATGTGGTTGCTGGGAATTAAACTCAGGACCTCTGGAACAGCTCTGAAGAACAGCCAGTGCTCTTAATCTCTGAGCCATCTCTCCAGCCTATAGAAATCAGTTTTAAAAAAGAAATGAAAACCAAAAAATGGTATTATAAACCTTATTTTCAGATTAAGTAATTCACTCTAAGATTTGAAAATCACTATTTAATCTTTAATTTCTTCATGTAACCTATATAGAAGTCATACTAGTCTTCTTAGTGTATCAATTTTAGCCTACGGACTACCCAAGCAAGAAGTTCTAAATTTTTACATATTAACTCAAATCAAAACTCTACAATTGAAAGCTAGTTTCTTATCAAAGCTTACAAGATAAAGAGTTGGTTTTAAAAACTACTGTAAAAAGACAACACTGTAATCTCACACTTAACAAAGGCAGTTCTGAGTAAAGATCTACATGGGAAAGTTTTTAAAATGCTACATGAAAATACTTTAAATATGTGCATAATCTTGAAATGGAAGAATTCCTCCAAAGCATTATAAGAAAATTAAAAAATTATCAAAATAAGCAAATTTGACTCTATAAATATCCTCAATGGGGAAGGCATCAAGTTATAGTACTTGTAAAAACAATTTCTCAGGTTAACTATACTTGAAAGAGAATTATGCAAGCTACTAAAAATATGTGAAAGAATTGGGGGGGGGGAGCAAGAGGGAGAGTAAAGACAGACAGACAGACACTGGGCAAGCCCAGAACAAACAGTCTGCTTAACTGGAGATCTGGGCTATGTCCACTGAAACAATAGTACAATGTATCACCCCACAGAGCAGGAACGGTGAGAACTGACTGACAGTTATACAACCTTTTATAAGAACTAGGATTGTGAAGATTTCTAACAAAAAAATGCTAAACGTTTAAAGAAATGGAAAACCACTTAAGTTGCATACATGTATTCTTCACAAATACGTACAAAATTACATCAAAAAGGAAAAGAGGCGGCTGGCAGTCCTCAGGGCTGGCAGGAGGGAAGACTGCCACAACCTTGCTGAGCAGTTAGCAGTCTGCCACCAAATGTGCTTACTCAGAACTTAGGTTTCTGTTTCCCTAGCTTCCATACAGAACAACCACGCCCTTATTTTATTCAAAAACACGGGCAACTTTTACATGTACCTGTGGTCATAAGACTAAGAACGTAGCTCAGCTCAGTGGTACTGTACTTGCATACACACACCCCCAAAGGCTGAGGTGCAATCGTACTATCAAATCCTATGCAGCTATTAAAAGTAATTTTGTAATTTACTGACAAGCTGTAGAATACCTTTATATGCTAGTGTAAAGTAAAAAAACTTAAGAGATACGGAGCAAAGACTGGAACTTTATATATTTAATGCATTCCTCTAATATCTAAAACCTTTACAAAAAGCACAGACACGACTTTCAGATTACCATGCAGAAAGCTTAACAGCAGTGGAACATCATGTCCTAAACGGCAGCATCCACACAACAACGTGACCTTCTTTCTAAAGCCTGCGTCAGGTGAAGGGCTATGGAAATACAAATCTACGTGACCACTCTCCAGTACAATTACAACCGAGAAAGTTAAGAGTTTGTAGGTAAACACTCAAAGGACTGTGTGATGATTCGGGTTTAAATTCTGTTTCCTCCATTACCTGGTAAAGCAAGCTTATTTTTACACACTCAAGACAGAAATACCAACCAGAGTCTCTTGTTCCGAAGCTGGAATCTGTGAGGTGCTTGCAGCACCCTCGGCAGACACAGACATGTTGGTATTGCACATTGGCCTACAAGTAGAAAAGAAACAACAACACACACGATAAAAACTTGCAATAGCAAAATAATCTGCGAAAAGGACAAAGAAAGGCATTTACGGAGGAGACAGGGAACGTCTTTCAACAGTAGCTTCCAAATGCAAAACTACCGTAGCTCGCGAGCTGTTCCTTACCTGGAGGCGCGCAGGGAGAAGCGGGGTGCCGGAGAGGTCCCTGGGGTGTCCCGTCTCCGCTCGCCAGCAGACCGCTGCGGAAACAGGGCAGGGTTTAAATAGCCCCAGCTGGAGACATGTCAGGACTTAGCTCCTCCAACAGCCGACGCCAAACGTGTCCCAACTTGACCAACCCCACAGGAAGAGCTGAGTCAACTCGGCGCAGCCCAGTCCCACCCTTCCCGGAAGCCGAGTGCGGGCGAGCCAGGAACCAGGCACCTGTTACCTCCCCGACCCCTGCCGTGAGCCCAGCGCGACCCCGGAGCTGCCCCCCGGGCGCGGGGCCTGCCGGGAGACCCCGGCTCTTTTCCCCTCCCCTCCCTCCATCTCCCGTCAACCTTTCCCGCGCGTGCGCCGTGTTAACCGAAACCATTTTTTTCCCCTCCACCCACCCACCCATCCACACGGCTGGATAAGGACATCAGGGGCCAGCGCCGGTAAACGGTCGCCCAGCCTCGTCCCCCGAGATCCCCGCGAGCCGAGCCGAGCTGCGAGTGGGCCCCGGAGGACACGGGAAGAAGGGCACGATCGGGACTCTCCGCCGCCCAGCCCGACACGGAGCGTAGCTCTCGGGCTAGTACCTGCTACTCCCCGCGCATCCTCCGACCCTTCACAGGGAGCCCGGAGGCCCAGCAGCCAGGGCCTGAGTGGCCATTTCGCTCGGGAGCTCGAACGAAGCGACGGCAGCCCCGGACGCAGAGCGCGGCCGTTCGTAGGTTACCCCGGCTTCGGAGGCCCGGTTAACAAAGCAGAGTTCCGTGACGAGCGCCCCCTACTGCCGGAGGACAGAGCTCCAGAAGCCTCGGGCCATCCGGGCAACGGAGCGCGCACGCGCCCGGCGCCGCCTCCTGGACCAATAGGGGCCAGGGGGCGGGGCTCAGCGGCCGTGCGGCGCGTGAACCAGCCGGAGGTGGGGAGGGCTCGGGATCCGGCGCTCCGCGGTCGTGTTTACCAATTCAAACCGCAGTAGTAACTAGGCAAACTCATATCCGACTGTTGCCGCTACCGAAACGGAAGCAAGAATAACAGCTGGGTAGTATTTTTAAATCCATCCTGCCAGCAGCTGAAGTTGTATACAAATGAGTTATTTTCAGACTTTAAAAATAAGCAAGGCGGGGATACGGGGCTGGGGGGGGGAGCCCACCCGCTTAGAGGAGGGGAGGGGGTGACCGGGAGGGACAGAGAGCGAGATGTAAAGTGAATAAGTAAATAATAATAAATAAAAAGTAAAAACAGGGCTGAGGAGATGACCCCGGGGTAAAGAGTGCGTACTGTTCCTTTAGGTTTTCAATCACCAATGCCACACAAACCCTGTCATTCCAGGGGACCCAACACATTCTTCTGGTCTCCATGGGCAACTGCACTCGTGTGCATAATTAAAATTTAAATTAAAATTTAAATTAAAAAAAAAAATTAAAGACTGTTAAGGGTCCATGGCACCCCAGACTCACAGTATGTAAAAGCAAAGAGTGTTTTATTCTGCGTAAGTCCACCATTCTGGGGTCTCCCCATTACCAAGAGAGACACCCAAGTGAGCATGCAGGCCTGATTTAAAGCACATTAGGGAATTCTGGGGTAGGTGACCTCTATTAATCTATTGGGTCCATCTCTAGGGACATTCCATTCCTGGGGTGAGAGGCTGGAAACTCTTGGCCGAGGACCTCTGGAAACTGCTGCCGATCCATTGTCCTTGCCTCAGGCCAGGTGGCAGGGCCTGGACTTGCCTGGAATTGCCCAGTTCTTGGAAACAAATTTAGGCCTAGTCTCCTTAACTGCCAATTTGAAGCCTGTCAGGGGATCAGCCTAGCCTTCTCAATACATGCACTCCAGTGTTTACAAACCTAATTGGTCATTATCATGAGGGCCCAAGATAGCGTTCTAAAAGGAATTGGGCTCTGACACTGCTGCTTTAGGTGATGCAAACGCAGGTAAAAAGAAAAGATGAGACCAGATGGGACGGTGCACATCTGTAGTCCCAGGTACAGAGCAGCAGCTGGCTGGGTCCACATTAAGATACATCTAAGGATGGAGAGTGTTCGGCACTTATCGGTCCTCGGCACCCAAGGCAAAAACCCCAGATCTTAAAAGACTTAAGACCAGAGATAGTGGCACATCTGTACAGTCAAAAGATAATCAGGAAGCTGAGGCAGGAGGATAGCTTGAGAGAAGCAATTTAAAGCTAATGTGGGTAACATTGATAACCTACCTAAAGAAGAAAAGAAAGGTCCTTTTGTTCTTGGGGCTTGTGACTTATTAGTGATAGCCTTCGTTCCCCTAGCCTTTTTCCCCTTAGGAATGGAGTGAGTATTGATTTTAAATTTAATAACCTTGAACCAGGCATGGTGGCACAGGCCTTTAACCCTAGCCATAGAGACGAAGAGACAGGTGAGTTCAGGAGAGTGAGTCCAAATGTCTACACAACGGGCTCCAGATCAGCCAGGGCTGCATACAGAGACCCTGACTGAGAATAAAGCCTTGGGAGATGAAGTAGCTCAGTTGGTAGTTGGCACTTAGCATACATAAAGCCCTGGGTTCCCACCCCGGCACCACGTAACCAGGCATGTGATGCACACGTGTACTCCCAGCACTTAGGTGGAGACAGGAAGATCAGAAGTTCAAAATCATCCTTAGCTACAGTGAGTTTGAGGCCAGCCAAGATAACGAGATCCTGTATCAAAATAACTCCCCCAGCATTCTTAACCTCAGGAACGTGGTGTGGCTTTTAAGTCATGCCTTTATCAAATCAAATACAATCAGATTTCTGATTGTTGGGACTCTATACACTGGATGAGTGAAAACCTCAAGCTGGGTGTTCTGTCACATGCCTGTAATGTCAGCACATTGAGAAACCTCAAGTAATAGAAAAATTTGTGTGTGTTTGTGCGCGCGCGCGTGCGTGCGTGCATCTGTATAAAAGCATAAAATTCAGGGCCTGGTAATACACGCTTGTAAATCCTGGCATTCAAGAGATTGAGGCAAGAGGAGGAGACCCAGGCCAAGTAAAACACAGACTGGCATGAACTATATATCAAAATTACATCCCAAAACAAAACACTATGCAGGGGTTGGTGGGGGATTTAATCCCCACCAAAGGTTTGCTAGTAAGACCTATGGTTATGATTAGTGTGCTTGTTTATCCTGTAAATTCCTGGTTTTAATCTTCAGTCACTCAAGGATTTAATACTCCATGTTTATGGTGTATACAAGGGTACACCAAAATATGCCTTCCCAAAACAGACTTCATGTCATATTTTGAGATGGCTTCTTAGGCTGGTGAGATTGCTCAATGGTTAAGAGCACTGACTGCTCTTCTGGAGGTTCTGAAGTTCAAATCCCAACAACCACATGGTGGCTCACAACCATCCACAATGAGATCTGATGCCCTATTATGGGATGTCTGAAGACAGCTACAGTGTACTTACATATAATAAATAAATTAACCTTTATTTTATTTTATTTTATTTTATTTTTTGGTATTTCGAGACAGGGTTTCTCTGTGTAGCCCTGCCTGTCCTGGAACTCATTCTGTAGACCAGGCTGGCCTCGAACTCAGAAATCCGCCTGCCTCTGCCTCCCAAGTGCTGGGATTAAAGGCGTGCGCCACCATTGCCTGGCATAAATTAACCTTTAAAAAAGAGAGAGATAGCTTCTTGGAGGGTAGACACAGTATCACCCCGAGAACCTCCCCCCTTGTTAATATATGTACATCTGTATACATTAGTATGTGGCAGACAACAGGCAGTGGCATTATTTGCTGGGACATGTCTGCCCAAGACAATCTACATGAGACCACTTCACAGCTCTGGAGACTGAGGATCCTTGTTCATACTGAGACTGCCATAGGCCATCACTGATCTTCTGAGGGCAAGGCTAACATTCCAGAGTCTTTGCACAGCAAGACAACCTTTTAATTCTCCCCACACCCCCACCTGTTGGCCACCTACTTCTAGAAGCCCCAAGTGCCCCCTTCCCCCCCCACCCCCCCGTGGTGTGTGTGTGTGTGTGTGTGTGTGTGTGTTTGTGTGTGTAATTCACGATATTAGACCGGTTTAATTGCTGAGTCCTTTGAGTCTTACATTTTGTGGTGCTTATTTTTAAAATATTGTTCTTTTTGTTTTACTTTTGGTTCGGAGGTTTTGGCTTTTTTGAGATAGGATCTCACTATGTAAAATAAATTGGCCTTGAACTCAGGAAGATCAACTTGCCTCTGTGAGTGCCACCACACCTGGTTAATAATGTTGTTCTTAATGCCACATCCCTGCTGAGAGATGAAGACACTTGAGTGCCTTTTCAATTGTGTGTATGTGTGTGTGTGCATGCATTAATGCTGAGCTACACAGTTCTTGGCCTGAGGATTCTCCTTAGAGCAGTGTAAACTCATTTGATATCATTTACTATAGAAGCTCTTAAAGACCTGTCTTAGTTACCCTTCTATTGCTGACGAGAGACGCCATGACCAAGGCAACTCATGAAAGAGAGCATTTAACTGGGGCTTGTGTGCAGTTTCAGGGGATGGGGGCACGAGCAGGATGATGGGGAGCAGGGCAAAGGGCAGGCAGGCATGCACTGCAGCTGTAGCTGAGAGTTTACATTCTTATCTACAGTTTGGAGGGAGGAAGGGAAGGAGAGAGACAGAGAGAGAAAGAGAGCCTGGAATGGACTTTTGAAACCTCAAAGCCTACCCCCAGTGACACACCTCCTAATCCTTCTCAAACAATTGCACTAACTCATGGTTCTCAACCTGTGGGTTGAGACCCCTTTGGGGGTCAAATGACCCTTTCACAGGGCTCACCTAAGACCATCAGAAAACACAGATTCACATTACATGGGGTAAAACCCTTTTTTTGTTTGTTTGTTTTCGAGACAGGGTTTCTGGAACTCACTCTGTAGACCAGGCTGGCCTCGAACTCAGAAATCCACCTGCCTCTGTCTCTGCCTCCCAAGTGCTGGGATTAAAGGTGTGAACCACCACTGCCAGGCAGGGGTAAAACCTTAAAACTAAAAAAGTCTCTGTTTCCCAAGGAAGCAGACTGGGCTCCTCAGAGCTACTGAGAATCAGCTGTCAATCACTGGTGGCTCTGACAAGATAAGATCAGAGCTGAGTCAGTTCCTGGAATGTCCTCAAACCGGCCCATGAGCCTGGCGGTGGTGGCCCACACCTTTAATCCCAGCACTTGGGAGGCAGAGGCAGGCGGATTTCTGAGTTCAAGGCCAGCCTGGTCTATCGAGTGAGTTCCAGGACAGCCAGGGCTACACAGAGAAACCCTGTCTCGAAAAACAGAAAACAAAACAAAACAAAACAAAAAAAGAAACCGGCCCATGTAACTTCTCGGCACTCACCAATGAAGTTTTAGATTACCTAACCTTTACTAAAATCCCCCTAGATCCCTATTTAAAAAGAAGCCTGTGCACCTTTGTCTGGCGTTGCCATTTTGAGGAATGGTTGACCCCTGCATGCTGGGTAATTCCTGCAGAATAAATGCTCTTTGCCTTTGCATACTATTTGATTCTGGTGTCTTCCTTCAGTGATTTTTTTTTTTTTGAACCCTAACAAAATTGTAGATATAAAGTAGCAGCAAAGGGCTGGAGAGATGGCTTGGGGGTTAAAAGCACTGACTGCTCTCCAAAGGCCCTGAATTCAGTTCCCAGCAACCACATGGTGGCTCACAACCATCTGTAATGGGATCTGATGCCCTCTTCTGGTGTGTGTCTGAAGACAGCTACAGTGTGCTCACATGCATTAAATAAATAAATAAATAAATAAATAAATAAATCTAAAATAAGTAAATAAAGTAGCAGCAAAAATAATTTTATGGTTGGGGGTCACCACATGAGGAGCTGTATTAAGGGGTCACAGCATTGGGAAGGTTGAGAAGCAAGCACTGCTGTAACTGGAGATCAAGCACTCAAACAGATGAGGGCCATTCTCACTCAGACCTCCACAGGGAGGAACAGGAACCATAGAAGTCATCTTTTGAAGAAACCGAAGACCCCCAAATGAAGGAGACCCTTACTCAAGTCTCGGGAAGTCGTGAACACCCACAAACTCCAAGACACCGTACCTGGATGCAATCAGCAGAGGTTTATTAGGGAAGAGAGCTGGCAGCCAGTGTTCAAACTGCACACTCGCGCAGGAGTACAGTTTGACCCCGCCAGTCAGTCTGGGGAGGGTTTTTAAACCACAAACTAGGGGAGTGGGAAGGGGGGTGAGGGGTTGTCAAGGATACATAACATAAGAATAGCGAAACATTTCAGAGGAGCCCAAACCTAAATGATACAGGATCATGTGAAAATCACTCTGCACACTCATTCTTCTCAAGAATGTAGTCTTACCATGTTATTACCGACTATTTCAGGTTAAACTATTTCTCACTTGCTCCAGTCGCAGTCCCACCTAGGTGACTTGCATCTTTTTGTGGTCAGGAATGTGTCTTCCTGCTTTGGGCTTTTCACATCCACAGGTGGGTTCTTTTCCCTGAGGCTTGAGGAATGTAATCCAGCAAGTGTCCTCTGATTCAGGGATAATGCCCTCCACCCGGAATATCTCGGGGCAATGAAGGCCTGAAATCTTACATTCAGTTCAGCCTTCTGGAGCCTGCATTCTTTTGCTCAGGGTAAAGGAAAAGCCTATATATATTTCATAAAATGGTCTTTATAATTTTTCACTCTACAAAACAATGTCTGTGGTCTCTGGTATGCCCTATGAATCCAAGACATACAATCACATCTCAAGGGAAAGGTGCTGAAGGCGCAGAAACCTAGTGAGTCAGGCAGCCTCCTCATTTCTTAAGATAGAAAAACTGCTGGGGTTTTCCCCAGGCCAGGCAGGCCCTGGAAAAGAAGACAGTTGGATAAGAAAATTGTGATTTTCTTCTGGGCTTGGTGGTATACTGTCCCGAACCGCTCTGCTGCTCCCGTCTGCAGGTCAGGGTCTAGCAAGAGAGAGAGTGGGGATAAAAGGGAAGAGACACTAAGAATGGAGACAAGACAGAGGTTCTGATCAAGTCTCGAGTCTCGTTTATTGTCTCTCTCATTAAACGGAGTATTTATATGCTTTTACCATGTGCCTTGCAGGCGTAGATACCATGTGAGGCTTGCAGTTGGGAGCACTAAACAGCAAAACAAGCTATGTGGGATAAACAAGATGTTTATCAGAGTGTGCTCAGCTGTTGTAGGCTGTTGAAAAACAAGTCTCTTGTCAGGGTACATGGCTCTAGATGGCTGCAAAGCTGATAGCCACTTTCTGCTAGAAGTTGGCTCCCAACAGTATAGGCTTATAGTCTCAGCTACTTGGGAGGCAGAATGTTTTCCTGTGTTTTTCCTCCACAAATAACATGTTCACCCAATCACAATCTTGGAATAGAGGGGGTCACCGTGGCCTGGTAGCTATGGCAACTAATTGAACAGAATAATACAGAAGTCTCAAGGTCTCTAATAATACCAGTGGACCTATGGATACCCCTTAGTAGACAGGAGGATGGGAGGATCTTAAGACCCTCAGGTGGGGTTCCAGCCATTACCTCTTCCTTTTCTCTCCTCAGCAGCAGGTGACTTAGGGAGAGGCTAGAATATACAGTATACTTCTTAGTCTGGGTTTCTATTGCTGTGATGAAACACCATGACCAGAAAGCAAGTTGGGGAGAAAAGGGTTTATTTGACTTACACTGCCATAGCTCATCGCTAGAACTCAAGCAAGGCAGGAGCCTGGAGGCAGGAGCTGATGCACAGGCGGAGGGATGCTGCTTACTGGCTTTGCTCCCCATGGCTTGATCAGGCTGCTTTCTTATAGAACCCAGAACACCAACCAAACGAGGGATGGAACCACCCACAAGGGCTGTACAATAACGCTGCTGGGGTTTTGTTTTTTTTTGGGGGGGAGGGGCACTTATTCTCCTATAAGTAACCCCTCACCCAAGTTCTATAAGTAAACTCAATAAACTCATTGTTGTGCCAAGTTGGACTTCGTGGTGCTCAATATGAAGAGGTAAAGCAGCAGTCCGGTGGACTTGAAAGGAAGATGGCACGTCTTTCTTCTCAACAAGGTTGACCAGAAGGACCTCAAGGTCATGATTGAGACTCTAGCAGAAGGGAACACATTAGACAGAAGCAATATACTATTTAGAGGATCTAAACATGATAGAACCTGAGAGAGACAGACAGACAGACAGACACAGAGAGAGAGAGAGAGAGGGAGGGAGAGAGAGAGAGGAAAGAGACTGGGGGAAGATCAGAGGAGCCTCTTCAGAGAACCTCCTTGTCCCCTCCTTTTACTGTGTATTGTTTTAACGTGTAGCACTGTAACTGTAGTTAGGCCGTACAACAACAAGAGACTGGCCATGCCAGTCTATTCACTGACCATAACAGGACTTGTGTTTTTTACCCCAGAGAAAGTCTGCGTGGACATGTTTGTACATGTTTCCTCCTGAGGGTGTTAGTCCCTTTGGGAGGCAGAGGTCACTGTCTGTACTTGCTGAGTCACCCTGTCAGCCCGGAGACCTGGACTCAAGCACAGTCCTTCCCCTCCACCCACCCCCACCCAAGGAATGTGAAGAGTTCTGTTTTCTTTCAGGACCTCCACTCAGGCAAAACTCTGATTTTGTGGTTTTACCACAGAAAAGAAGTCCAGGCTGGAGCTGGGCATATTGGCACTTTTATTATCGACACTTTTAATATATCAAGCAAGGGTTAATTGGAGAGTAAAGCTCTTCCTCCCCGACTCTGCTTGAGCTTGGTCACTTTCCTATATAATTGTTGTGTCTGATGTTTTCTTCACGTCTTCAGCAGCTTCAGCTTCCATTAGTGCCGGAGGCAGAAATGAAAACAGTTACAATGACAGGCTGAGATGAGAAAGCCGCAGAGAGTATGTCCTCTCAGAAAGGGATAATTCACGTGTGTTGCAACCTGCTAAGTCACCCAAATCTTAATGTTCTGACCTTCAGACGTCAGTTTTTCTTCCTTTTAAACAGGCGTCCCCTCCCTGGATCTCTAACTGCTCGATTAAAACCAGCAGAGCCTCGCCAACCTCTCAGATAAGTCTGAGGGTGGGTTTTACTCCTGAGCCACGTTTCTGGTTACACATTTCATGTATCTCTTCCTCTCAGTCCTCTCCTATTTAAAAGAATTTACTAAGCTACAAAGCAACATCAAATACTGTGAAGTGAAATCTGTGGGAAGTTCATAGTTTTGCTCTAGGCACTAGCTTAGGGCCTAAGGGACCAAACCAAGAGAGAATGAGATGCCTGTCATGGAGCTTCCCTTGCCTGTCTCAGAGACTCTGTAACCAACTAACTGGGCAACTGGCCAGGCTGCGGCCAATACTTTTGCCGTCTGGGTTTCATTTTGGTTTCCTACAAATGTTGTTTATAGATGTGTGTCTTGGTAGGAATGAATACAATCCAGAGACTCGTGTCCCTCTCTTAGGCTAGCAGCAATTAAAACTGGAATTTCCCCCAGGAGTCTCATGCTGAAGCCTTGGGTAGTTGGAGGTGGAGCTTGTCTCTGGAAAACAGATTTCACTGTTCTGACATGTTCTCACCATCTTGTCACGGGTGGGATGGGGACACAGACAGTAATGGGTGGTGATGGGCAGCACTCCATCCTGACTACATTAACTGCTTCGGTCCCCTTACCCTCTATGTAAACTTCATGGCAGGACCTCAGACATGGACTTAGACGGTCACTGAGTCTTTTCACCGGCTCTTCTTTCTAATGTAGCCACATCGAATAAAGCCCCACACACCCTGCATCCCTTTTCTGGTTTTAAAAGCTACTTGTCTCTTTAATTAACCCATTGAAGATGTATGGCTGAGTCTACATAAGGAGCAGGCACTTAACAGAGCTGACCCGTTTTTTGTAATAGGAAAGAGAACAAGTTTGGACATGTTTTAAAGCACTATGATAATCAAAAGTTCACCTGCAATGAAGTCATAGGCCAGAGATAACCAGACACGACTGGTTATCTGCCGTGCACGTCAGAAGTAACACCAGTTCAAGCATAAAAGAGGATCCCCGGTGGGAGTACTTGATCACACTGGTAGCCATGACTGGCTAACGTGATCCTCCGTTCAGGCCTCCTCTGCACCCAATCATCAAAGCAGCAGCCGAGAGACTGATACCTCCAACTTCCATGGTCAAACCCCCTTCGAGGTCAAATTATCAATTCAACCTGCTGGAAGCTGCAGCCCAACTTCAGATTCTAGACCTGTAACCTGATACCAGCATAAGAACTCAGGTCGTACAACCCATGAATGAATAATCTATTCATTGCTATGCTTATTTCTTTGGTAATTAGCAATTTATTTATTTATGATTATTGTACTGATATTGATAGAGGCAATGCCTAGGGAATGTGACACTACCTTGTTACAATAGCTTTGGCATTGGTGATAATATATTGTTTGCTATACATTATTAAAGAGCAATTGAATATCAAACCCTCTGCCTCTAGTGTACTCTCTCTCCCCTCTAGTAAAACTCACAGTCTCACAGTCAATCCAGTATATGAGCCCTGAGTGGAGAAGGCCTGTCACCCCTTTCCCCATGGGGATACTAAAGCCTTATCACAACCTGCTCAGGACAGATAAGATACTGGGCTAGAGACAGCCTAGCTTCTTAGGGCTTCTCAGCTCAGGCTCTGACCTTAACAATACCAGGGACACTTGGCTGAAGTTCTTAGATGTTGCTTTGCCTCTGGGAGCCCCCTTTGTTCTCCAGTCTTTTACTTCATTCGAGTAAACATGATTAAATTTAATATTTTATATATATATATATATATATATATATATATATATATGCATTACTCAAATAGAAAGTTGGTGTGACACACCTGTATTCCCAGCTGCAGTATTGTCTCAAAAGGGGAGAGGAAGAGAAAGAGACTTTGGCTGTAAAATGACTTTGTGAGAGGAAGTTTGTAGTTTCTTTGTTAGTAGGTTTAGATTAGAAAGTCGTGGGTCCACCTAACACCCAGCAAAGCCTGACTAGTGGGTTTGTTCCAAGGCTTGGGGACCTTGTGTAATTTGAAAACTATGTCCATGTGCTTAAAAAAATAACTCCTAGCCGGGCGGTGGTGGCACATGCCTTTAATCCCAGCACTTGGGAGGCAGAGGCAGGCGGATTTCTGAGTTCGAGGCCAGCCTGGTCTACAGAGTGAGTTCCAGGACAGCCAGGGCTAGACAGAGAAACCCTGTCTCGAAAAACCAAAAAACAAAACAAAACAAAACAACAACAACAACAACAACAACAACAAAACCTCCTGAATAGCTACACATTTATTGTCTCTGCTCATTTTTTTTTCTTTTTTGTTTTCTGAGACAGGATTTCTCTTTGTATTCCTGGCTGTCCTGGAAACTCTATAGACCAGGCTGGCTTCGAACTCAGAGATCCTCCTGCCTCTACCTCTGAGTGCTGGGGTCAAAGTGTGCACCACCAGCCAGTTCTATTGACATTTCTTAAAGATGTCTGGTCAGATCTCTGCTATTTGAAGGTTTAAACCCAAAAGCATCACATAAAAATATTACTAAGCATACATACGAGTATTACTAAATGGCAGTCTACTTTTAAAGTCACCTTCGGTTTTCATCATAGTTGAAAATAAAGTAAAGAGAGTCTTGGGCTGGAGAGATGGCTCAGAGGTTAAGAGCACTGACTGCTCTTCCTGAGGTCCTGAGTTCAATTCCCAGCACCCACATAGTGGCTCACAACCATCTGTAATGGGATTTGGTGTCCTCTTCTGGTGTGTCTGAAGACAGCTACAGTGCACGCATAAATACAATAAACAAATCAAGAGAGAGAGAGAGAGAGAGAGAGAGAGAGAGAGAGAGAGAGACTGAACTGGAGTGTTATTCTGTAAACATGCAGCAGTTACTTGTC
The DNA here is from genome assembly GCA_030674055.1 of Rhabdomys pumilio. Classification (NCBI taxonomy): domain Eukaryota; kingdom Metazoa; phylum Chordata; class Mammalia; order Rodentia; family Muridae; genus Rhabdomys; species Rhabdomys pumilio. The sequence continues at coordinate 37,175,843 of JANHMN010000021.1, forward strand.
TGGTTATGACTACACACAGCCTATGTGGCCAGTTGTGTAATAAGTACCCCTCATCTAGTTTCTTGAATGGCTACTGCAATCCTAGTCTGGAAGGACATATTTGAGGAGGAATTTGGCCATGACCTTTCGTTCATATAGTTTGTGTTGGGCACGGTGCAAGCATTTAGACGATAGCTTGATCAACATACGTATATACATACGATCTTTAGAGCTTGAGGTTTGGAAGGGGAAAACTGACTCTCTATTGCTATCCAATCACAAACTGCTATGAGGCATTTGAAGAAAAGAAACTGTGTTCGTAAGACCAGCCTGGCTGATGAACACTCCGATGGAGACACTATGCATTCTGTTCCCTTGGTGACTCAGAGTCACAGCATCTGGTACACTCAGTGTCATCTCTCATGTGCGTCATCATGTGGCAGTTTAGTGTTTGGCTTTGTTCTGGTCAGTAAACCAAGAGCAACCCTTCACGTTTCTGGGTTTGGTACAGTGTGCTGCATGCAGGATGTGCTTTTTGTTGTGTTGTTTTCTCTTTTTTTGTTTTGTTTTGTTTTGTTTTGTTTTGTTTTGTTTTTTAGAGACAGGGTTTTTTTGTGTAGCCCTGGTTATCCTGGAACTTACTTGTAGACCAGGCTGGCCTCAAACTCAGAAATCCGCCTGCCTCTGCTTCCCAAGTGCTGGGATTAAAGGCGTGCACCACCAATGCCCGGCTGGTTATTTTCTCTTTAACACCCCCTACCCACCCTTTTTTTTTAAAAATAGGGTCTCACTATGTAGCTCCAGTGTACAGACCAGGCTGGTTTCAAACTCACAGAAACCCTTCTGACAGCCTTGCAGGACAATCTCAATCCATGCCACTGATAAAGTAAAGAATTGGGAAATAAGGAAGAACTGTAGATTAAACATATATTAGATGGGGAACTCTTGACAAGTTAACTTCATTGCCCATGCCCACAGTGACACAGCCACTCCAACAAGGCCACATCCACCCCCAACAAGGTCACACCCACTCCAACAAGACCACACCCACTTCAAGGCCACACCTTCTAAGAGTGCCACTCCCTGGCCCAAGCATATACAAACCATCACACCAGCTAAAGCCCACACTGATTCATGCACACTCCTTCATCAGACAATCACCGAGCACATATCTGCACCAGGCTTTACTCCAGGGCTGGCTACAAGGATGAACAGAAATGGACCAGGCTGTGCCTCCGTAAAGCTTACCACTCAGTGGGTACTAAAGAAATCAGAGACAGAGAGAATACAGATCCAGCAGATCCTGGATGCTTTTCTGTCAGGAGGGAAAGGGCACATGCATATCCACAGCTTAACCAGAGTTTCAGAGCAGGGCTTTCTGATGTACATAAGCTAGAGTCTTTTACTAGATTAACCATGGACACAGTGGGCTCTCAGAAGGCAATGATGCCTGCTGTTCCATTATAATCCACAGAACAGAGTGTCTAAACTTATGGTTAAGTCTGACCTCAAGTGACAATGGCCTTTCCAGCTGTTAGTTCCCCAGGCTGGGACAAGGATGAGTTGACAGGAAGCAAAACGGAAAAGATCCATGAAGGGAAGACTGGATGGAAGGTCTTAACTGGCCCCGCCATCTCTAGAATAAATGGCCCAGGAGACTGATTCTCTTATTTGAAAAAAGTCTCTTTTCTGCCAAAGGTGACAGATGCCCTCAGCCCTGGGGTCCCAGGGAGGCTTGGTCCACAGAAGGAAGTAAGCCTCTCTCCTGTCTGTATAGATCTGTCAATGAGGCCCTGCTGTTTCTAGACTGGAGGTCACAGGGCCGACTGTGCAGCGGTACAGCTCACGGTGTCTCTGTTCACTGCTCAGAATCAGGCATCTGTGACTGTGTGAGCTGACGCTTCTGGAGAATTATTGAGAAAAACAACTCTTTTCCACTGAGTTTATGGCTACTGTGCCTCACATGATTGATTTCTGGGAAGTGTCTGAGTGGCTCTGACGTCTTCTGGCTCTCTAAACCCAGAACAAAGAGTTTTCTTCTCCCCTCTCCCCTCTCCCCCCTCCCCTCTCCCTCTCTCTGTCCTTTCCTCCCCTCCCTCCCTCCCTCCCTCCTCCTTCTCCTCTTTCTTCTCTCTCTCTCTCTCTCTCTCTCTCTCTCTCCCTCTCTTTCTCTTGCCATATTCTTCTCTCTCTCCCTATGTTTGTATGTTTGGAAGCTAAGGTTGCCTCTATGCTAAGTAAGAACTCATCCACTGAACTAGACCCCCAGCTTGAAGACTGGAATTTTTTAAATGTCTGGACCAGAAGAGATGTCTCAGCAGTTAAGGGCACATACTGTCTTGCAGAGGACCAGGGCTCAGTTCCTAGCACCGACATTAGGTGGCTCACAGGTGGTAACTCCAGCTTCAGGGAATTCAATATTGTCTTCTGGAGTCCCCTGGTACCTGTACTCACATACAGACACAAACACCCAACCACATACATACACATAAATAAAAAAATACATCTTTTTGTTTGTTTTGCTTTTCAAGACAGGGTTTCTCTGTGTAGTCCTGGCTGTCCTGGAACTTGCTCTATAGACCAGGCTGGCCTCAAACTCACAGAGATCAGTCTGCCTCTGCCTCCAGAGTGCTGGGATTAAAGGTGTGTACCACCATCACCCGGCTTAAAAATTCATCTTTAAAAAAGGGATTTTAAACACTTCTGTTGGAAGCAGCGTGAAACTAGTAAACTTGCCTGATAGGTTGACTGGCCCTGCACACAGCAAGCACAGCACAGCACATGTCGAGGACCGCTCTAGCCCACGATTAGGGCCAAAATGTCGGGGACCACTTTATCAATGTTGGAACCCGCACTACCAAAAGCCTTGGGGGCTAACTTTTTAGAGCTCGCACTGCCCCAAGCTGCTCTGGTCCACGGGTCAGGGTTCAGCAAGAGAGAGAGTGAGGATGGACTTGAAGAATGGAGACCAGACAGAGTGTGATTCAATCCCATTTATTCTTCAGTCTCTCTTCCTAGTCCAAGTCCCAAGTCTTGAGTTCCTAGTCCCTAGTTCCTAGTCCCTAGTGTCTCCAAGTTTCAGGTTAGTTCTTCCAAGTTACTAAGTGCCTAATTCTCTGTTGCAAGTGTCTAACTTAATTCCTGGTTCCAAGTTATACTGAACTCTTCTGTCTGCCTCTCTCTCGACTTTTATGTCTCACTTCTAAGTCACGCCCTTAGGTCTTATCTCTAAATCTGATCTGTAAGCCACACCCTTAAGTCTAAATCACACCTTTAAGTCTCAAACACTCAAAGGAAAATCCTGGGTATCTATCTCTTACCCGTCATTGACTATCTGGCATAGCGTGTAAGTTAGGGGTTAATCCTCATCAGTCTTGATGACAGAGGTTTCAGAGTCCCCTACTTCCAGCCTGTAATTATGGACCTGTATGGGTTTCATTTGAATAGTGTCTATCTGTTGCCGTACAAAAGCCATCAGTCTGTTGAACAGCATAAACCCGAGAGACAAGAGACTTAATGCCTAAATAGTCGGTATAACAGCAACACTCTTTTTAAAGGGCAACACACAGAAATATAGAACTGATCATAGCTTTGATCTTAACAAAACAAGGAAATTTCCTGTCCCTGCTCAATTAATCTCAAGCCCAAAAAACAACTATAATAACTGTGGTAGTGGGTTTAAACAATGTACCCCACTAAATTATAGGTCAGGAAATCAAGAGTCCAATAGAGCCACCCTGGAGGTTCAGGTGGTGATGTCTCCTTCAGCACAGAATTTCCCAAGCAAGGTTTGCTCGTTGATCTCTTCCAGTTTGAAGGCAATTGTGAAGCATCTTCATGTTTCCTTCATATTTCCTGAAAGAAAAAATACATTTCTCAGGGAGTTTCTCCTCCCTGGATTTGTTATTGTTGTCTGTTTGTTTAATCAGTTTCTCTGGCAGACAACGTGCAGCATCTGCAGTTTGGGAATATATGCAAACAGAACCTCTTCCCCAGATAAGCACTGGATCTGGCCCATTCCAGGTTCCAGTTAATAGGTCTTTCCAGAGGACTGTTGCAAAATTCTTTTTGGTATCAGGATGCCAGAATCTATCTGCAGCAGATTTTCCTTCAGAATCCAAAGTTAAAAAATTTACAACACCCTACAGGTGCAGCTGAATCAGTAGCCCCCATCAAGAATACCCCAAGCCTCTTCTTTCATTGTTACCATAAACCTCAATAGGATGAGTGAGCCCATCTTCACTTTTTCCTAATCCTTTCCCTGGGGAAAATCCAGAGTTTATCATTTGAGCTGTAATTACTTCATTAGGGCTGCACATAATCAATCCCAACTGGGATAACAGATCTCGAGCCCAGAGATTAATAGGAAGGCCTGAGATGACATAGGGTTGTATATTTCCTGTATTTCCTTCTTTATCTTTCCAGATCAGCACCTTAGAGCTTTGTTGTGGGTTTTGACTTTGGCCAATACCCCTTAAGTTGGTTAAGGTTGGGGTCAGAGGCCAGGTGGCAGGCCAACCACTTCGTTTTAGGATAGTCACATCAGCTCCTGTGTCAACCAAGCCTTGGAATGCCTTTCCATCCAGTCATAGTGTCATCATAGGTTTTTATTTAACTATGGGCTGTACCCAGTATGCATCAGAGGAACCAAAGCCTTGATCCCCTCTTTTAGGATTCTTATCCTTGTGATTAGTAGGGAACAATGGAAGTAACAATAGTTGAGCTATCCTCCTTCCTGTAGGAATGGTAACTATATTTTGAATTGCCTGTGCCATTACCTTAATCTCACCCTGATAATCATTATCTATAACTCCAGGAAAAATTTGTAGTCCCTGCATATTAGTACTGCTTCTTCCCACTATCAGGCCAAACACATTTGGATAGAGCGGTCCAAACACTCCAGTGGGTAAGGCCTGAGGTCCCATTTCTGGGGTTAATACTGTGTGGGTGGCAGAACTGAGGTCCAGTCCTGCATTTCCTGGTATTGCTCGACTGAGTTCAGAAAGGGATTGGTGTTTGCTGGTATGACATTGACTGCTCCATAAGCCTGTTTTGGCTTGCGTTGGTTCAGGGCCTGGAGCTGGCCCCTGTTCCTGTTTCTCTGATTATGGGAAAGGGTGTTTCCTTGTGTGTCTTTTTTGGATCTACATTCACTAGCCCAATGCCTTCCACGTTTGCAACGTGGGCAGAGCCCAGGCTGTTTGTTGGTCTGTCTCTGGGTTAATTAATTTTCTGCCTTGCAATCTCTTGCAAAGTGTCTAGGCTTGCCACATTTAAAACAGGCCTTTTTATCTCTTCTTGCCAAAAATTCTCTTACTGATTGTCCTTGCATGGCAGCGGCCACAGCTAAGCCCTGTTGGTAGGAGAGACCTATGTCAGAACAGAGTCTGATATACCCTGTAAGGTCTGTCTTTTTCCTATAGGGTCTAATGGCTGCTTGATAGGCAGAATTGGCATTTTCATATGCAAGTTGTTTCACATAATCTACACCTGCCTCTGCATTACCAAAAACCCTCCCTGCTGTTGTCATTAATCGATGAACAAAGTCAGAAAATCGTTCATCAGGCCCTTGCCTGACTTTTGTTAAAGATGCACCGGGAGTTTATGCCAAGCCTTCATGGCTGCATTTTGAATTTGAGCATATAAACCTGGGTCATATTGCATCTGGTTATCACTAGAAGCAAATTGCCCTTCTCCTACTAAGGCATCAAAGGACCAACCATTGCCTGCCTGAATGTTTCTACTAGCTGTCTCTTTACAATCCTCATGATATTCTGATTTCCAAATAAGATAGTCTCCACCACTAAGAACTGCTCTCACTAACGTATTCCAATCACTAGGAGTCAGCCACTCCTCTGCCACAGACTCTAAAACTGCAAGAGTAAAGGGAGCAGTGGCACTGTATTGAGATACGGCATTTTTTAATTCTTTAATAATTTGAAAATTAAACCCTGTGTGATGTCTCCAAGCAACCCCTTGAGCGTCTCTGGTCTCTGATATAGGGAAAGCCTCAGCATCTCCCTCCTCTGGCTGATCTGTAGCTGAACTAAAACTAGAGGATAAGGACTGCTTTTGGACACCGGGTTGAGGAACGTGAAAATCTGGGGGATTTTCGCAGTTGCCCTCTCGAGACCTCTTCCCTGTCCTTAAATTTTGTAGCTGATTAATTAAGTCCTGATACTCTTTTTCTAATTCTATTAGTTGTTTAAGAATAGAAATTTTATCCTGTAACTCCTTTCTGGGATCTACAACCACTGTCTCTACAATGGGAGCCTCTGGAAGTGGAGGTGTACTGGGAGAGGGCCTTTCAGAGTCATAATATTTAACTGCTTCTTCCTCTAAGCCTTGTTGCCAAGTCATAAGCTTCTCTTTCTGATGTTCATGCTGCTCTATAAGTTCCTGTACTTTCTGTTCTAAGCCCTGCTTCCATAATCTTAACTTCTCTTTATGTTGTAATTGTAATATTGTAGGGTCTGCCTTATTTTGATTTGCTAACTTTAGTAAATTATCTTCTAGACTTTGCTTCCAAATTTTATCTCTATCTCCTTGCTGTTGCTTATTTTGACCAATAAAATCCTGTACCTTTAGTTCTAGTGTTACTTGTAATCTCTTTTCCAAGGCAAGGAATTTTTTATCTAGGGCCCTGTCTTCTGAGAAGACATAGTGAGTCAAGAGAATAAATATTGCAACACTGATAAATGATAAGGTGTCTATGTTTTCCTAAGTTGATTTCTGTCAAACCATTTGAAATATCATCATATAAAGCCCAAAAGATATCCATTGTTGCGGGGCGGTGGTGGTGCACGCCTTTAATCCCAGCACTTGGGAGGCAGAGGCAGGCAGATTTCTGAGTTCGAGGCCAGCCTGGTCTACAGAGTGAGTTCCAGGACAGCCAGGGCTATACAGAGAAACCCTGTCTCGAAAAAACCAAAAAAAAAAAAAAAATTATACATACATACACATACACATACACATACACATACACATACACATACACATACACATACACATATACATATATATCCATCCTTTGGTCATCTTTAAGTATCAAAAGGTTATGTGTCTTTTTTATAGCAAAGAATTACTTGGTCCAGAGCTCTCAGTTCACTGTTTCTGCCTGAAAAACGACCTCACAGGCAGTTGAGTTCTAGGAACACCTGTCCCTCCTTGCAGTTTTTACAGGGCACTGAAACTTTGTAACTTCTTTGTAGGCCCTCAGACCCACTCAGCTTTCAATACACACTGGTGGTGCAGCCCAGAAGGCTGCCGAGCCGTATTCAGAGAGTAGGGTGCAATGAACTTTTATCTCAGGTTAGTTAAGTCCTAAGTGAACTACTCTATTCCTCAGCTATGAGATCCCTTACAACCTGCGGTTTTCTAAGCCACGTTCTCCTCCTCCTTCTTGTCCTTCCAACGGCTCCAATGGCTCCAATCGCTCCTCCGGCTCCCTGTCCTATGTCACCTCTCTGGGTCTCTCGTTCCCTCTGCCTCTCATTAAGCGCCAAAAATGTTGCAACAGGCTCGCTCTACCTGGCTTGAGACAAAAGACTTAATAGTTACTATAACAAAAAAATGTTGCGGCTTGCTCCACTCTACCTGACTTGGCCTCTCAAGGGCTGGGATTAAAGGCGTACACCACCACTGCCCGGCCCAAACTGCCGCTCTGGTCTTTGGGTCAGGGTCTAAAGGGAGGGAGAGTGGGGATAAGGGGAAGAGACGCTAGGAATGAAGACAAGACAGAGGTTCTGATCCAGTCTCTTTTATTGAAGGGAAATTTGGGGTATTTATACACTTTTGCCATGCCCCTTGTAGGGGCGTGAATATGACGTAAGCCTTGCAGGCGTGGATGCCACATGCGCCTTACAAGCATGGATAGCTGCTTTAGCTGCTTTCTGTTAAAAGTCGGCTCCTAACAGGACTTGATCAGACTCTCTGTCTTGTCTCCATTCTTCCTTGCCCCTCCATCCCCACTTTCTCTCTTGCTAGACCCTGTTGACTGACCCGCGGACTGGAGTACTTGGCCCCCAAACGTGGGGCAGCATGGAGCAATGCGGGCCGGGACACACCACCACAGCAGGCTTTATGTGATGCTAGGGAACGTTAGCCGAGGGCTTCACGCATGCTCAGCAAGCACTCTACCACCGGGGCTGCATCCCCAGCCTCTATTAATTTATCTATTTATTTTATGTATGGGAGTACACGTCACTGTCTTCAGACACACGGGAAGAGGGCATCAGATCCCATTACAGACAGTTGCGAGCCACAATGTGGTTGCTGGGAATTGAACTCAGGACCTCTGGAAGAGCAGTCAGTGCTCTTAAGCACTGAGCCATCTCTCTAAATCTACATCTTTAACATTTATTTAAAATACTTTCTGTTCTTTTACCATACTTATTGCTGAAGATGTCCCGGAATATGGACTGATTAGGTGTCAGCATACAGATGTTGGACTAGATGATGTCACATTTGGACTAGATGATGTCACAGCTTCAAGGAGCTTTGGAATTCACTACAGGTGAGATCCGAAGTCTTCAGAACAGACTGCCTGCCCCCAAGATCTGTGTGTGAGCATGGCTTGAGAGAGAGAGAAACTCCTGGGAGGAAGAACTGACGAAGCCTCTTACAAAACATTATAGAAAAATCAAATGAATGAATGAATGAGTGGGGTTAATAGATATGGAGGTGGAAACATAGCCCAACAGGAGACAGTGTACCTACAGCTTGTGAGGCCCTAGGTTCAATCCTTGTACTGAAAACAAAAACCAGAGATTATCAATATGAGCTGATATGGTGACACAAGCCTGACACAACACTTGGGAGGCAGAGGCAGGAGGATCAATGTAGCAATTACTAATTTGTTTTTTGTTTTTGTTTTTTTTTTCTGTGACAAAAAAAATAATAATAATAACATGACCAGAGGCAATTTAAAGAACAGTGTATTTTAGCTTAACATTTCCAGAGGGCTGGATGTCCACACTGGTGGAGAAGACATGGCGGCAGGGGTAGGAAGCAGAGAGACCACATCTCAATAGCACACAGGAAGTAGGGAGAACCAAGGCAGAGTAGGGTGGGGATACAAGCCCTCAAAGATAGACTATAAGCCTCCCCAGAGATGGACTTCCCCCAGCAAGGCTGCACCTCCTAAAGTTTCCATCACTTCCCAAACAGCACCACCCACTGGAGACATGAGCCTATGAGGGACAATTCTCATTTAAATCACAACTTAGGATACTTATTGCTGAAGGTTCGAAGCTAGGCTGCTCTGTGTAAGAGGGTCTACAGTGAGACCCTATCTATAAATAAATATGTGACTGAGGGTTGCTATGAGCCAGAGAGAGAGAGTCACCAAAAGGCACATTCAGAGTCACTTCTCTTGCTTCATCTTCTAATTTGGGGTACACGGACATCTGGCTGCTCCAGTTATCATTTATTTTGCCTAGTTAACCTTTTTGTCTAAATTTGTCCTCATTCAGGGTCAGCAAAATGGCTCGGTAGGTAAAGGTACTTGTTGCCAAACCTGACGACCCAAGTTTGACCCCCAGAGCTTGCGTGGTGGAAGGGAAAACTGACTGTTGCAAGTTTTCCTCTGACTGACACATGTTTGCTTTGAGCATGCACATACACACAGATGCACACGTACACAAACACATACACACATGGACAAACACAATTGGACATACACACACATACACACACATACACATATACTGAAACACATATAGACATACACATACATACACACAAACACATACAGAA
>JANHMN010000021.1:37185587-37199972 GCA_030674055.1 Rhabdomys pumilio
CACATACATACACATATACAGAAACACATATAGACATACACATACATGTACAAACACATACAGACATATACATATATACATACATACACATATACATACAAAACACATACATATACATACACACATATATATACATATATATACACACATTTACACATATGCACACATATACATACAAGTAACACACACGAAATAAATGTAAATAAAAAATTGTCTTAATTTTTAAAAAGACATGTAATCTTAGCCTTAAGGTTTTTATTAAAGATTTAGTAAAGCTCTGTGTGTTATTTTGAAAGCCTTACTTCTCTCCTAACTTGAATAATTTCCTCCATCAGACCTAAGGCTAAAGGAATGCAGTTTGCTAGCCTATGAAAAGAAGGCTTGTCTTCTCCAACGTCCTCTTCCTAGACAGAGCGCTGATTTACTGGGACCAGGACTTGGCTGGTACAGTGAGAGCTCAGTCGGAAGACAGAGGGAGGAGACACAAAACCAATCTAAACCGGGGGCACAGTGACAGTCATTAGGAAGGGAAAGCTTGCGGTGAATTTTTTAGAGCATTTAAAAAAACAAACTATGCCGGGCAGTGGTGGCGCATGCCTTTAATCCCAGCACTTGGGAGGCAGAGGCAGGCGGATTCCTGAGTTCGAGGCCAGCCTGGTCTACAGAGTGAGTTCCAGGACAGCCAGGGCTACACAGAGAAACCCTGTCTCGAAAATCCAAAAAAAAAAAAAAAAACCAACAACAAAAAAAAAACTATAAGAGTTGTGACTGTAATATGATAGTAATGTAATATAAATGTGTGTCACTTTGGAGATGGCTAACACAATGTATATGACACAGGGGTTAAAGTTCATCAGATATGTTCCAGTAAATATGACAAGGTATTTGTAATTAGGGTCACTCATGGTGGCAATGCTTGCCAATTGATTTTGAAGTCTTTTTTTTTTTTTTAAGATTTATTATTTATTTATTTTATGTATGTGAGTGCACTGTCGCTGTCTTCAGACACACCAGAAGAGGGCATCAGATCCCATTACAGATGGTTGTGAGCCACCATGCGGTTGCTGGGAATTGAACTCAGGACCTCTGGAAGAGTAGCCAGTGCTCTTAACCGCTGAGCCATCTCTCCAGCCCAATTTTGAATATTCTTATGCTGAAAGCTGTTTGAGCAAGGATTCTTTACCAAAGACCAACAGTTTCTTGGGTGTGTGTGTAGGGGGGGGGGTTGTTATTTTATATCTTAAGACAGGGTCTTTCTTACAAAACCTTGACTGCCTGGGAGTTCCCTGTGTAGACCAGGCTAGCCTCAGACTCACAGAGATCTACTTGCCTCTGCCACCTGAATGCTAGGAGTAAAGATGTGTGCCACCATATCCAGTGACCAACAATGACGGCTTCTAGTAGTATGATTCCCTTTAATGAGCAGATCCATTACAGTCCTGACAGGATTGATCGGTTGGCTCATGGCCCATCACCACGCTGCTTGGCTAACAAAATCCACACAGCTTTGCAAAGACATTTCTCCAACACCTTCTCTTTGGACCTGTTCTCCTCCCAGATCCTAGCTTTGAACACAGAGTGCAAACCATGTCTCTCTAGGCTGCCTTTACTCTCTCACTTTATCCAAGAGCAAAACTGTCCATCCCTAGAGATCAAAACCAGACTAGTTATGTTAGACCCTTTCCTCATCATCTCTAAATTGATACATTTTTGTTTTTGTTTTAGCTTTTTGAGACAGTGTTTCTCTGGGAAGCCCTGGCTGTCCTGTCCTCTATTACTTTTCACCTTAAATTCTAGTTTGTCTGCTATTGGTAGCACTGCCTTAGATAGATTTCCTTCTTTCTTCTCTCTTTTTAGAAAGTCTCTAATGAAAAAGTTAAACTTTGTCTATTGAAAATTTTGCTTTAGGGGAACTGGAGAGATGGCTCAGCACTTAAGAGCACTGACTGCTCTTCCAGAGGTCCTGAGTTCAATTCCCAGCAACCACATGGTGAATCACAACCATCTGTAATGGGATCTGATGCCCTCTTCTGGTGTGTCTGAAGACACCTACAGTCTACTCATATAAGTAAAAATAAAAATGGATAAATCTTAAAAAAAAAAATTGTTTAAAAATGAATACGAAGTTTTGTTACTATATGTTTAAATAGCATTAGGCTCTTTTTTGATTTATTTTTATTTTATATACATTGTTGTTTTGCCTCCATGTGTGTCTGTGTGAAGGTGTCAGAAACCCTTGAGCTGGAGTTATAGGCAGGTGTGAGCTCCCACATACATGGGTGCTGGGATTTGAATCCTGGTCCTCTGGAAGATTAGCCAGTGCTCTCAACCACTGAACCATCTCTCCAACCCTATCATTAGGCTCTTATTCTATGTTTTCTTTCTGTTAAATTCTCTTTGCTTTTTCCTTCTTCCCAGCTTTCTGCTGAAGAAGGGAGGGAGATGCTGGTGCTGCCAGTGTCCATCCAACTCTTGATCAGGTGGAAAAAGAACTCGGTGCACAAGTGTGTACTGAAGTAGAGGATAGCCAGGGTGTGCTGGCACATGCCTTTAATCTCAGCACTCCAGAGGCAGAGGCAGCTGGATCTCTATGAGGTCAAGGCCAGTCCTGTGAACGTAGCTAGTTACAGGACAGCCAGGGCTATATAGTATGAGACCTTGTCTCAAAAAAGTAACAAAACAAACAGGCTCAGTAGAGAGTGAGGGCCTGGGTAAAGTGCCTGTCATTAAAGCATGAGGGACTGAGTCTGAATCCTACCCACATAAAAAGCTGCTCGGTGCATCTATAATCCCAGAACTAGGCAGGGGGAATAGTCCTGGACCTCACTGGCTGGCCAGCCTTTAGTCAGATCATTGAGTCCCGGATACCAGTGAGAGATTCTATCTCAAAAATGTGGCGAGCAGTAGAGGAAGATAGCCAATAACCTCTGCCTTCCACATGTACATGCAGGAAAGTATTCATATAATACATACACATACACACGTGCACACACAAACACACATACTCACATCATCTACATGCACACACATGCAAGAACATATTCATACATCACACACACAACCATGCACACACCTGCACGAATACACTCATACAACGTGCACACGTGTGCACACACACAAAGAATGAGACCGAGTCTGACATTCTTGCATGTATCTCTCCAGCTGTGTCTAAGTGAAGTCCAGGAAGTTACCAGCGGATGAATTCTGCTCTTTCGTTTGCTATCCATGTTTTCCTGGCCTGTCCCAGAGGAACAAAGCAGCAGGAGACTAAGAACAAGGTAGTTGGAACTTTTGGTTGCTAATATCAGCCTTGAATTTTAAAACAGATTTGGTGTGTGTGTGTGTGTGTGTGTGTGTGTGTGTGTGTGTGTATGTGTGTTTATGTCATATGTTGGGTCTTCCATAGCTGGAGTTACATTATAGGTGGCTGTAAGTGACCAGACATGGCTGCTGGGAACCACCCTTGGGTCTTCTGAAAAAGAAGTACTCTCTTAGTGTGAGAATAAAATTTGAAAACAGCTTGAAACAGACATGCCTCCTCCAGGGGCAAGGTGACCAAAAGAAAAATAAAAAGACATGCCCCAGACAAGTCCAAACTAGCCCAAGTGAGTAATGGGCCATCCAGCGTTTATTTCTCTCTCCCTCCCTTTCTGGGAGGTCCGGGGTTTCATGGTCAAAATAACTAGTCATCCTGACAGCTCACACGTAGCCGCCTCTGCAAGTTGCTGATATTTGAAATAACCAATCGTGTGTAACTGCACCAAACTTTCCTGCCTTTCCCTACCCCTACCCATAAATAGCCCAAGCCTCTGGGGTTGGGGGTCGAAATCCCTTGTCTCCTGCGTGAGACGGGTTTCGATCCAAGGGTCCTTGTATTAAACTACCTTTTGCTATTGCATCAAGCAGGTCTCCCATGTGTCTTTAGGTAAGTGCTAATCTGGATTTGAGTGGGGGTCTCCTATGGGGATCTTTCATTTGTTGCTGAGCTATCTCTCCAGCCCTTCAACCTGGAATTTTGATGATAATCCTTCTACTCTTCCTTCTTGTCCTCTGCTTTCTCTCCAATAAGGTAAGAGTACAAAGGCTAGGAGATTCTTCAAGAGAGCAGGTAAGCAGTGCTATAGGGAGATTCATTCGTTCATTCATGCATGAATTCACTATCGAAATGCCTGGTTTTGGATACAACAATAAATAACCCCTTGTGAATCTACTTGGGGATTTGGGACAATGATCGATAAATATGAATGAATTAAAAGTTATAAATTCCGTGGGGGGGGGGGGGGAAAGGGCAAACTAGGCAGGGAGAATAGACTAGTACATGAGGGAGGGCGGGGTGAGGCAGCTGCAGCAATGAAGACGGTGGAGCCTGGAGATGTGGCTCTGTGGTATGGTTTGCCTAATATGTCCTGGTTAAACCAGCAGTTTGGGGGACGGTGGGGAGGGGTGAAATTCCAGGAAGGACTATAAGGAAGTGAGAGCTAGCCAAAGGCAGCCTAGAGAAAAACTTTCAGGCAGAAACTGAGCAAATCTCCTAAATTGGTGTGCCCTTCACCCACGGCCTTGAGCAGGCCTGTGATCTCTTTACCACAATATACCAAACAACAGTAGGACCTGGGAGGCACTGCATTGCCAGCCTTGGTACCCTGCAGTCTTCTACTGGAGCTAGAAGAATGGACTGCCTGCTGAGCTTGCCTTGACACCTTTAGGCTGCTATCCCCTTACCCAGCTGCTGGGCTGAAACAAGAAGAGACTCTGGGGGATGTGGCTTCCCCCTTTATATGTGAAAGCAAAATATTAAACTTCGGGCCTTGATCAGAATACGTTGTCTTGGCCCCATGCTTTTCTCACCCTCCATTCCCCTTTCATTCCCAGCCTTCCTCTCAGGTGAACCGGGTTCCCGTAGCTGCTGGCGGCTACAAGTTGGGCCTGCAGCAGTCCTCCAGAGCCATCATGGCTGGGACACAGGAGACTAGGTGAGAAGGGACATAGACCATGCTACCTCTCCCTGAGGGAACAAAACTAAAAGAGTGTTGTTGTAAGACTTTCAAGGGGCGACTTGACAGGCTCACTCTGGCTGTGGAGAACTGGGTGTCTGAGGACAGGTTCTGGGGAGCAAAGGAGAATGTGGGGAGACCTTCAGGGGGCTATTGCAGTAGGTGGGTTCTGGATGTTTTGAAGAGTTGGCCAAATTTCCTGCCAGATTAGAAACTCGAGGGAAAGCAGTGTCAATAATGTCTCCAGGATGCTTCGAGTGAGCACACGGTAAAACCATGTGGGAGTGGGTCTGGAGGAAGGTAGGTTGGTTGGTTTGGATATAGGGAGCTCACAGTATCCTCTGGATGAATGAGCTACATGTAGTGACCCAATGTTTTTTGTTCTCTTGACTCAGTAAACTCGAAGGTAGCTAAGAAAAGAAGCCTGGTTATTCAAATCCCCTAATGTAAAGACCCAATTTAAACCGAGCAAATAAGGTCAGGCTGAGTCAATCAAAAGGCTCCTGAATCCACTGTCTTGTGCTCAGAACTTCTGCCGTCCCTCCACGTGGGTGGGCCAGTTCTCCTGGAGTGTGTGAGAAGGAACAGTGTTTCCACTTCTAAGCCTTCCTTTTTTATACTTATAAATGACTACTTTGCCTATGCCTGGAATCCCAACAACTCAGGAAACTGGAGGAGAAGGATTCTAAGGTGGCTAGCCTGGGGAAACTTGGCTAGACCCTGTTTCAAAACAAAAAGGAAGGACTAAGGATGTAGCTTAATGGCAAAGAAAACCCAGGCAACCCCCTCCCACTCTCTTCCCACTGAGTGAGTTCACACCCCAAGTGTGTGAACCCTGAGTGTGTGAACCCCAAGTGTATGGACCCTGAGTGTGTGGACCCCGAGTGTGTAGACCCCAAGTGTGTGGACCCCGAGTGTGAACCCCAAGTGTGTGAACCCTGAGTGTGTGGACCCCGAGTATATGAACCCTGAGTGTGTGAACCCTGGGCGTATGAACCTCGAGAGAGGTCCAGAGTGAACTCTGTTGTTGACTTGGGCATGGCAAACTAAGGACTCTTAGGCTCAGATCCAAGCCCTTTCCCACGTGGCCCAGGCTCAAGGGAATGGGAAGGTTTTCTCTGGAGTCCATGAGTGCTTATGAATGATTGACCAGTGCGGGTAAAGAGCAGCAGCAACCATGGCTTCCTACTCCTGGATGTTTACGGCCTGAGACTGCACACCTAGAGAGACCCCTCTTCTTGTTCCATATGTAATAAACATGCAGGTTCTGGGTTGCACAGGTTTAGAAAACTCCCACCGGATTCTGGCTTTACTGTATGTGTCTGGCCTTTCTCCAGTCCCTTGCCCGTTCACAAAGTTCAAGGACCCAACCTGCTGGGGCCACAACATTCCAGAACACTATTGAACTGCTGCTGGTGACGAGTCTCAGGCTTGCCACCCCCAGATGAATACTAGGTACAAGCACTGGATTTCTGACTCATGATGTTCTTTATGAATTCAAAGAATGGCTCTGAATGTGCCTGAAGAATTCTGTCTTTGGTCACCCTGTGATAAAGCAGGACTTTGGGAGTTCCATCCCTTAAAGTTCCTCGCCCACGCCTGCAGATGTGTGGTATGTGGATTCTCAAAGAACACGGCCTTGTGCATGACAGGCCCCAAGGCATCATGGGACGTAAGGGGCAGATGGAGACAGGATTGCACAGATGTACCTCGGTACCAACAGAAATATGGTCAAAACTAGTGCATCTCTGTGACTCTGGTTAGAAGAAGGGGCCTCTGTATTAGTCAGGATGAAATTGATTTTTATCAAAGCCAGAGTATACACAGCTTATCTGGAGTCAACATCAAAGAGAACACGTGCCTTCCCGGTGCTGACTGAACTTGGGTCTGCTCATGAAATCCACATTCCAGTCTGATGGCTGTCTGTGCAAGGTATGCTAGGAAACGTGGGGTGGGAGGGGCAGACCAGGATTACATGGTGACAGTCAGGGAAGGTGTGACTCAAGATGGCTTTGGTCAGGCCAGGCAGGAACCTAGCCTCCTCATGCAGCTCTATCCTGTGTTGTTACAGGAGTCTGAAGCTGTACCACAGCAGACTTGCCCTAACCTGCTGGTCCTTGCTAATGCTGCCACCCTTTAATACAGTTCCTCATGCTGTGACCCAACCATAAAATTATTTTCATTGCTACTTCATAACTGTAATTTTGCTACTGTTACGAGTTGTAATGTAAATATGTGATATGCAGGGAGAGCTGGCGGGCTGACCTACTGAGTTACTACCCGGGTCCAGAACAAGGTCTTTGAGTTGACTCACCTCAGCATCTACCTCATCTATGAACTGCTGGAGCTTATGAAGGGGCTGGCCTCACAGGACCAAAGCGGCAGGATCTCCATGTCACAGGTCAACAACGGGGTAGCCGGGAGGAGTCCCAGTGAGGGTCCAGTCTTGATGGTGAAGCAAAAGCCAGAGGCCTCAAAACAGACCAAGGAGTCACTGGAATGAACACTTGCAAGAAGAGAAATGTGGACCAAAGGGTAGACAGCGTGACACACTGCAGCCTCCACGGTGAGATTTTTGTTTGTTTCCTTTCAGGGGGGGAGGTTGCAAGGGCTGAGATTAGATATGGAGGGAGGGGGAGATGAGCGGGGTCGGGATGCATGGTGTGACATTTACAAAGAACCCATGGAAAGTTTAAAAATGTTTATGTAGAGATTTAAAAAATTACTAAAAACAAAACAAAGAAAACCAATCACAACACTCAGATGCTCAGGGATGCTCTCGAAGCTGCAAGTGACAACCACAGGCACCCTCACACAGTAGGGCTCTCCTTCCCAACCCGGAACAGGCAGCCTGCAGCCTGGTAGCAGGATGCTGTTTCAGTAGCCACACGCCTGCCCAGGGTCTCTTCACACCTCCGGTGATTCTGGACATCCGCAGCTGGCCTGGGATGTTTAAGAGTTGAGATGACACTTGGGAGGCAGAGGCAGGCAGATTTCGGAGTTCGAGGCCAGCCTGGCCTACAGAGTGAGTGAGTTCCAGGACAGCCAGGGCTACACAGAGAAACCCTGTCTTAAAACAAACAAACAAACAAACAAAAAAAGAGTTGGGATGAGGCACACAACCAGCCATCTCTAACTTTGCTTATGTTCCACAGACGAGATGGAACAGGACCAGCCCTGACTAAAAGACAATCAAGAGAAACTGGCTCACTTAAACCTTCAGAGAAAAAGTGAGCAAATATGAATGTTTCAGACAAAACACGTTTGTTTTTTTTTTTCTCTTTCTCCCACATTTTTGTTATATTTTCTGAGGGCTGGAGATGGCTCAGCCGTGAAGAGCCCTTGCTACTCTTGAAGAGGACCCTGTCTTTCCCCCAGTATCCACATGGTGGCTCACAACCATCTGTAACTCTAGTTCCAGGGTGTGGAATGCCCTCTTCTGGCCTCTGTGAGAACCAGCCATGCTTGTGGTACAGACCGCAAGCGCTATCCGAATGAACTTTTATTTTTTGATTCTTACCCTTGTGGTCAGTGAGTGACATAATTCTCTCAGACGCACAGGCTGTGAGGGTTGGCTTTGCTTTTCAACTCCTGCCAGAGACAGATCCGAAGGCCCGCCATCGCCATAGGGAGTCCGCACTGATTCTGTGCCTTCCCAGACTGACTGATAAGACCCACCCTCTCCTGCCCGGCCATGAATGTAGGCCTGACTTCTAACTGAAGAAACAGGGAACTGAAAATGCATGCTTGGTACAGAATATTAGGTTGGAAGAGGAAAACCTTAAAAGTGAAACATTCTGCTGGATGTTACGCCTCACACCTGTAAGCCAGGCGCTCTGGAGGTAAAGGCAGAAAGACTGTATCAATCTCAGTTACATATCAAGGCCAGCCTGGCTGCATGAGGCCCATCTCAAAACAAGCGAATTTACTGTGCTTTGAGTGACTGGAATAAAATTTAAGGCATTAGTGATTTTAACACAGCAAGTCTTAAGAGGTATTTTAAAGAAAGAGGCACAGGAAAGGCCACATTCAGGGAATGGTTTCTCTATACTGTCATTACTAGGGAGACAGCACAGAACACACACAAACATCCAGATGCTTATGGGCATGCCCAAGGCTGCAGGTAACTAACTAACCCTTAACAAATAGGCTTTCTTCCCTTTCCAACCCAGAAGAGGCAGTCTGCAAGCAAGCACCAGGTAGCAGCAGTCTCACTAGGCAGCCCTGACGAGGTCTAGAATTCTGTATGTAGATCAGGCTGGCTTCCAACTCAAAGATCCAGATTCCCTTGCCTCTGAGTTCAGTGATTAAAGGCATGTATAGCCACACCCGACTCCTTCACTATTATCTGACCTTATTCTGTTTTCCTTAGTCATGCGTGTATGTACTTACCGATGCCGCAGAATTAGAGGAAGCCAGTAGGTGTCCTGTCATGCTGCCTTGTTCCTGAGAGACCTCTCAGACACCGAAGCCAGACTGGACCCATCAAGCCCTGGTGATCCTGCCTCTCCTTCCCACACAGTACTGGGTTTAAGGGTTTCCATAGTTGCACCTAATTTCTATTTTTAAAATGTTCTATGTATGGCCAGGCTGCATGGCGCATGTCTTTAAGGTGGCAGAGATCTGAGTTCAAGGCCAGCCTGGTCTACATGGCTGTTCTGCCTGCGTGTCTGTCTGTGTACCACTTGCATAACTGGTACCTGTGGAGCACCAGGAAAGGACGTCCATCTCCTGGAACTGAAGTGATGGAGGCTTATGAGCTGTCACGAGGGCGCTGGAAATTGAAGCAGATTCTCTGGAAGAGCAGCCAGGGCTCTTACCCATGAGCCATCTCTCCTGTCCCCCATGCATTTTTTTTTCCTTTTAATGTAGGTGTTAGGAACTCAGACTCAAATTCTCATGCTTGGGCAGCCAAGTATTTTAACCCATCAAAGCATCTTCCTATAACTCCCCCCACTGAAGCATCTTCCTATGACCCCCCCCCACCCACCACTGAAGCATCTTCCTATGACCACCCCCCCATTAGTTGACAAGGGACTTGGAATTTGGCTGCATCAGAGCTGTGGGTTAGTAAGCAGTACAGACCAGCACTTCCACACACACAGACGCCCACTTTCCTCATGGGCTCTAGTATGTGAGAAGTGAGAACAAGGGGTCATTATCGTTTATAACAAGAGCTGAAGTTTAGTCATTTGACAGAGGATAAAAACTACATCCAGTTCCATTGGCAGCAAAAAGACAATGCTGTCTAGTGTCGGTCATTGTGCTTGCTTGTGTGTTTTCCTCTGGAATTTTCTTTTCAACTAGATGACAGTCAGTCTTCAGGGTGCAAAAAAATGCCTCTGAGCCTGTAGGATTCTAATAGTACAGTTTATTCATGTATGTTCATGTATGTAAACACGCCTGACTCATCTCGCTTCCCCTCTGTCTCCCATTCCTACTGACACCAG
The DNA here is from genome assembly GCA_030674055.1 of Rhabdomys pumilio. Classification (NCBI taxonomy): domain Eukaryota; kingdom Metazoa; phylum Chordata; class Mammalia; order Rodentia; family Muridae; genus Rhabdomys; species Rhabdomys pumilio. The sequence continues at coordinate 37,196,032 of JANHMN010000021.1, forward strand.
CCATTTATTGCACCCCACGCACCTACCTTTTCAGACCACCCCGTCCCCAGGCCTTATCTACAGCTAAGACTTGTACCCAGCACGAATCAACTCAGTTGTTCCGAATGCACAGAAACCTGATGATCTCTGTGCTGGAATATTTTTCAGTAGCTTCTGGGAAATTGTTAAACACTAATTTAAACATACATAGAAAATGTTTCTTGAGCATGATACCAGAGGTCTATAGTGGTAAAGACAGCATGTTCTGCAATTCTTGGCATAATCACACAACTCTGTAAACGGAGGAGGCCAGTATTTAGAACAAAAATCCAGGAAGGCACATGGACACAACACATACTGCCATTCTCCAAAACACACATTTAACATGGCTTTGTACTTAAAATGAGCCAGGAAAAAAAAAATCCTAAAACAGGCACATTTCCTTTCCCCTTAGTAGAATCTCTGTATGCAATTCAGGCTGCCCTAGGAGTTTGTGTGGTCTATATGGCCAGGGAACTTTTGGCCCCGACTCAGCTGCCCAAATCTCGGGATCTAGGAGTATGTCTCCCCTGCTAGCCTGTTTCCTGATTACTTAAAAAGGTTTTGTTTTTGGCAGTGCTGGGGATACAACCCAGGCTTTTTTGTTTGGTTAAAAAAACAAACAAAACTAAAAACTACCACTACCAACAAAAAACCCTAATATATTAAAAATTACTTCTCTCTGTGAAAAAAAAAAAAGAAAATTCAAAATACAATTTATTATCACAAGACATGGCTCTTTGTCTTAAAAGTGTTTTCTCACAGAAAGTGTATGTTTAGAAAAAGTTATTATTACAAGATATCTGACTCTTCTGAGGTCATCAATGGCTGCTTTTAATGGCGAAATGTCAAGATACTTGAAGGCAGACACACATTTACTTTTGCAATTAAATACCCAGCACTCTCTTTGCTGAAGACCCATGTATTCTGTCTGCATCTCAATTAAAATTTTTTCTCAGTTCTTCTGAAACCTCACACAAAGCTGGTCTCCTACCTCTCTATCACATCTTTCCTATTTTTTCACCAAGTTTCTGCCTAGAATTTGGACAGCTTTTGCTCTAATTTGCCACAAAAAAAAAAAAAAAAAAAAAAAAGGGGAAGGCATAATTCAGTCCAGTTTCCAGTACCATACAACGCTCCCTATTTCAGTATGTGGAAGGCAGGGAGCGTTGAGGGAGGCCATGTTAGGAATCATTATGATGAGGTGATTAAGCAAGCTGGGAAGGCAGTTACCAGGACAAAAGGGACCTACCTCTGAGTGCTGGGCAGGTTTTCTATTACTGGGCTATACCAGCTGGCCCTAGAAGACTTTCTTTGAGCCGTTTAATCATGGGTTTTCGATTAACTCCATACACAGTATCTAGAACTTCCCGAAGGCCCAAAGCCATGAGAAGACCAACGAGACTGTCACCCCACCAACACTGTTCCTTACAGACACTCCCTCTGGCTCAGGCAGAGCCTGTGCTGTTGAGCTGGCTTGGGCTCAAGCAACTGCCTGTCTAACAGGGAAGTCCTATATCAATTTTCTACTGAAAAAGTGATTCTTTCAGAGTTGTAATTTGTCTCATGATCATGTCTATGACAGCTTGCTTTCCATATTTCAGTTCTACAATGAAATATTAAAGAAGCTAAAGGCTGGACGGAGTGGTGGGGTTAAAAGCCAGATTGGTCTAGGTGGAGAATTCCAGACCAGTCAGGGCTACACAGTGAGATCCAGTCTCCAAACAGCTATGACCACCACCCTGTCTGGACGACAAAGAACTTCCCGATGGGAAGGCATGGGTGAGCCGGCAGTAGTTGGCGTGCCCTTCCCTGGGAGACCATGGACTCGGACAGCCACAGCACAGCTGCAGCCCTGGAGAGCTTTGTCATTCCAATGGAACCGAACTCTCCTGTACTTCAGTTGGCAGAATAAAACCATCTTATATGCGGTTCCTAGCATTTCTTTGCCGGTGCTGGAATTTGAGGCCCGGGGTCTCATGCGCGCGAGGCAAACACTGTACCACTGAGTGCAAGCTCCAGGCTCACAAAGTCTTTGAAAAGAAGCCTGAACCATTTTGGTTTTAAAAAATTAAATCGATAAAAGGTACTAAAAAACTCATTCTCTGTGAAGAAAATACTTCTTGGACGTCACTGACTGAATTCCTCAGGGAGCTTTTCCAGACGTATACATCTGTCTTTTCTCATCCTTATGATTCGACTTTCCAAAGCTCAGGGCCGCTGGACCAGCTTACTCTTATTGCCTTCCTGTTCACTGAGTTTAAAGTGGGTGTAGGTGAGGATACCGAAGAGCGTGCATAAGATGCCGAGTCCTTGGTTTACCGACAGTGGATCCTTAAATAAAACGTACCCTCCGCAGAGGGTGATGCAGAACTTGAAGTGCCCGAACATGTTGTAGCTGAGGGGTTCAGGTAAGGAGACAAGGGAGCAACGAGCTAGGCATTAGGGTCACACAGGTACACACGCCAGGGCATGCACAGCAACAGCTACCTGTGGCTGGAGAGAACTTCACACAACAGGGACTCAACGGCTGCCACGCGCTTAAAGGGCAGACACTTTGGAACATGCTGGGCACACCATACTCTCTTCAGGCATGGTCTTAGCACCTGACTAATGTGAAAATGGTGACACTGCATTAAAACTGTGTGTACATGAGTGCGAGGCCACGGAGGCCAGAAGAGAATGATGAGTTCCCTGCGGTTGGATTACAGGCAGTTATGGCCATCTGAAGAGGGTAACTGGAAGCACACTCAGGTCTGTAAGAGCAGGGTGCGCTCTTGACTGCAGAGTCTGCTCTCTAGCCCAGCTCTGCACTTCTTCTTTCCTGTTGGCCCTAAGCTACATATATATACACACTCCAAAGACAAGAGACTGCCTTGAGTGTTCCTGGTGACCTCCAGAGAGGCAGCACAGGGGGAGAAAGGCATGCACAGAGAGGCACAGCAGTGACACTTAGCATAGGAGTTTATGGTGGATTGCTATCCATAGTATTCCTGATAAACTGTCACTGGCAATGAGCTGACACGTGCCAGATGCCAGGGAGCTGATGTGAAGAAAACGTCCAGTCTGTCTAAGATGAGGAGGAGCCAGGCGGGGAGTACCACCACACCAGCCGCCCTGTTAGCTGCTCCTCCATGAACACCTGCCTCCTCTACTGCTTCCCAGTCTCCCCATTTCTCAATGGTGCAGGCTCAGACCCTTTAGTAAGTTTCAAAAACACTGATTTTATATAGTTGTATGTGTGTGTGTGTTGTGTGTGTGTGCGCACGTGCAAATGTACATGCAAAGGCACAAGTATGGAGGTCAGAGGTCAACTTATGGACCCACCGTGTGGGCCCCAGGGACTGAACACAGGTCAGGCTTGGGGGAAGGCACATCTGCTGAGTCATCTCTCCGGAGCAACCTCAGTGCTGGGACGCCAAACAAAGGTGAACTTATCTCCAAAGTTCAGGCTGTAATCTAATATACTGCTGGCAACTCATTACTGGGCTAAAGTGTTTTGCCAAGTCATTGTTTGTATCAAAAAATAAAGACTCACACCATACAGAGACCTCAGAAATCATTCTCTTGCCATATGTTACACATAATCATTTATTTTATCTAAACTAATACTGTTCTACTCTTCAGATGTATGCTACAAACCTACCTGTCCGTCTCCCTAGAAGCAGCTGCCACTTTCTCTATACCTCAGATTTTCTGCCTCCGCCTATTAAAGATGATCTTATGTCTACCTCGTACAGTTGATGTGGATCAAGAAGTAACACCTGCAAAGGTTCTAGACTACAGCAGGCGCCATCGTGCTCGCTGTAAGTTACGGAGCATAATAAGGTTCTAGACTACAGCAGGCGCCATCGTGCTTGCTGTAAGTTACAAAGTATAATAAGGTTCTAGACTACAGCAGGCGCCATCGTGCTCGCTGTAAG
>JANHMN010000021.1:37199982-37230748 GCA_030674055.1 Rhabdomys pumilio
GCTCGCTGTAAGTTACAGAGCATAATAAGGTTCTAGACTACAGCAGGGCGCCATCGTGCTTGCTGTAAGTTACGGAGTATAATAAGGTTCTAGACTACAGCAGGGCGCCATCATGTTAACTGTAAGTTACAGAGTATAATAAGGTTCTAGACTACAGCAGGGCGCCATCATGCTCGCTGTAAGTTACAGAGTATAATAAGGTTCTAGACTACAGCAGGCACCATCGTGCTCACTGTCAGCTATAACAAGCACCCTGCATGGCAGGACCACCCAGCACTGTAGATGTTTACTGTCCCTAGTTTTTTATTCGCTTCCCTGTCACCCTCTTTGCTGTGATGGGGACAATGAGCTGACTGAGGCCAACCTTAGGTCCCTGAGTTCCTAAGCGACCTCTGGATCCATAGGAGCTCCCATAACACACCCAGGCTCACGGGAAGTGGAGGACCTCGGCAGAGGCCTGGCTCCGTGCCATCTCTGCGTACAGGTTTTTTTGCTTGGTTTCTGGGCATGGTGGTGCGGGCTTGTGACCCCAGCTCTTAGGAGGCTGAAGCGGGAAGGCTGGAGGTTAAAGTCATCCTCGGCTGCATAGTAAATGAGACCAGCCTGGGTCACAGGAAAGTTCCAGGAGAAAAGCACCAAAGAGACCCACTCAGCAGCAACCTTCTAGACAGCGCCCAGGGTACCTGCTTGCTGTCTTTTTTTCTTTCAATGGCTTGCTGCAGTGGAGTTGATATCTGCGATCCAGAGGATGTGTCCAGGGATGGTTATCACAACCACAGTGACACACTCCTTATCTCAATTATCTGCTCAAAAAAGAAAAGCAAGCTGCAGAGGGGAAGGTAGGTTAGCCCCAAAGACAATTGGTTGGGTAAAGAGTGTGGCTTTTTGCATAATAAAGGGCTGGAGGCTTGGAGCTGGAGCAGAAAGACCTAGGCAGGTAGGTGGACATAGATGGAAGACAGAAGGAGACAGGACAAAGCTGGGAAGCAGGCAGCCACACTCTTCAGTGGCTCTTTTTAGGAACTGAAACAGCAGAGGCTCCAGTTCTCCCTTCTCCAGTCAGGTGTTGCCACACCCAGAAGTGCTCTGGTCAAAACTGTCAGTGGCCTTGCCTCACTAGGTCTGTTAGAGCTAGTTTAACTGCCAATCTTCCAGAAGCCTGACCATCCGGCAGCACAGTGGTTCCCCCTCTTCACTCTGGACTCCTCTGCTCTCTTCTCTATGAGCCCTGGAGGTACAATGTCCCAGGAGTCGGTCTATTCCCTGAGTTGTTGGTAGCCTTGCTCACTCACACTAGAGCAACACAGGACTCAGGACCACTGTGGCGGAGGACCACGCAACCTCAGCACTATCTGCATGGCAGGCCTCCTCTAAACTGGCCTATCTCCTGAGGCAGCCTCTGCGGTACACATGGGACCCGAGAGCACTGTACTTCACATTCACTGTTCAGTAGACCTGCTGGGGCTCCTGGAAATGTGTCCCAAAGTCTGGAGTCCAGTCCTCCTTACCACTCCCTCTGGGTAATAAGCTGGCACTTAAAGACATTCATTTTACAGTTGGATCTCTGAGTCTGATGGTTTCTCCGGCCTCCAAAGGCATCAGGCATGCATGACAGACATACATGCAGAAATACACCCATACTAATGAAATATAACAATAAAAAAAGTTAAAATAACCAGCCTGCTTAACAAAGGCCATGTAACAGTGTCACAGATGAGAAAGGAAGACTGTACACACTGAGAGGACTTGGAAAGGATACGTGACCGGTGACGTGTTTCCAATGATCCAGTAAATCGATAAGTTCACCATGAAAGCGATTACTCCAGACAGCAGTACCATAAGCTACAAATAAACCAAGAGAATCATTGTACCGAACAAGTATGTCTCATTAGGAGTTTCTAAAAATGCAGACTTCAACCATTAAAGACATGACACATGATGATAATATCTCACACACACACACACACACACACACACACACACACACACACGCACGCACATACACATACACACACGAACACACACACACACACGCGCGCGCGCACACACGCACACACACACGCACACATATACACATACATACACATACACACATGAACACACACACACACACGCGCGCACACACATATACACATACATACACATACACACACGAACACACACACACACACATATACACATACATACACATACACATACGAACACACACACACACACACACACTCACACTCACGTCAAGTCTGAGGCCAGTGTGGCATACAGAGTTCCAGGTCAGTCAGAGATGCATAGTAAGAGCTTGTCTCAAAATACAAACAAACACCTTATCAAAAAATGAATTTAGAAAATCAATTTGGAGCTTGGCAGTGGTGGCGCACGCCTTTAATCACAGCATTTAGGAGGCAGAGGCAGTTGGATCTCTGAGTTTGAGGCCAGCCTGGTCTACAGAGTGAGTTCCAGGACAGCCAGAGATACACAGAAAAAGTCTGTCTAAAGAAATAAACAACAAGTATTGGGAAAGTCTGGAGAGACGACCTGGCTTGAGGGTGGTGTCTGGTGCACATCTGAAATCCCAGCTTGTGGGAAGTATAGGCAGGAGGATCAAGGCAGCTTTGGCCACAGAGTGAGTTTGACGTTATATGACTGGCTATATGACATGCTATCTAAAACAACAACAAAAACTCCAAACCAAAGCAGTGAACCAAGGGGCTAGGAGATAGGCAAGTAAACGCTTCCTGTTCTCCCATAGGACCCAAGTTCCATTCCTAGCATGCAGGGTGGCTTACAACCACCTAACCACCTTGCAACTCCAGTTCCCGGGGATCCGAAAGCACTGGCCTCCAAAGACACAGACTGGGAAATAAAATAAATCTTTAAAAAGCAAGCAAAGAATCCAACAAAAGACAGTTTTCGATGTGAATTTCTTGGTTCATTTTTTTTTTTTTTTCGTATTCCCTTAAGGAAGAAATGGTTTCTTTTAAAATTTTACTCTTTCTCCCAGATAGAGTCTCCCCTCTATTGCCCAAGCTGGCTTCAACTTCGTGGGCCCGTGGCCTCCTCTGGCCTCAGCTTCTGAATAGTTGAGATACAGGCACACACCACTGAGCTCAGCAGTAATGAGTTCTCATAAAAGCAACACATGAACATCATAGAAAAATCAGAAAACTGCCGGGCGGTGGTGGCGCATGCCTTTAATCCCAGCACTTGGGAGGCAGAGGCAGGTGGATTTCTGAGTTCGAGGCCAGCCTGGTCTACAAAGTGAGTTCCAGGACAGCCAGGGCTACATAGAGAAACCCTGTCTCGAAAAAAACCAAAAAAAAAAAAAAAAAAAAACCCTTGTCTCGCCTTTCTTAGAGAACAACCATGGGGATTAACTGTGAGAACAGACTTGAGACTGTGCTTCCAAACCCACAAACAACATTAGGAAAGGAGTGATCGGTGCACCCTCTCAGGCACCAGGACAATTAGAACTTACCAAAGCAGAAATTGACCAGGGACCAAATATCCCTCCCTCTGCGAACACTGGCTCAAAGAAGGGCACAGCCACCAGCAGCATGGCCGACGACATGGGAGCCTGGTAGTAAAGCAGCTGCATGGAGTTCACTTGCAATTCATGTTGCTTGGCTCCGACCCACTGACAACCGGGAGACAAAACAAGTCAGGAACAAAGAGAAGCATCCTTTGGTCAGGATAGGGGAAGAGGACAAACCTCATGACTCTACAAAATCTTAAAGGACGGGGAGACATGAGGGGCTCTGAACATGGTATGTGCTCATCTACTGAGGTCTCAGTGCCTTAGAGAGGAAAACCATAGGTCCCCCCTCAATTCTCCTGCATCTACTAAATACAGGAGGTAAATGCAAGCAGGAACCCCATAAGTCAGGGACACTGGGGAAACAGGGAGGGAATGGAAATTTCCATGAGAAGAGGACTCTGGTGTGTGGCTTTAAAGGTATGTGGACTTCGGAGCCACTTCAGTGGCAGAAGACATTTTTCTCTCCAGAGAACTTTTCTGTGGGCTGGATTTCTCATAAATATACCTGGGCACAGTGGAAAACCCTAAAATACTGTCTCATTCAGTAAAAACCTCCAAACTGTATATCCCATGTCCTTAAAAATACTTCACAAACATGACTAACGAGAGGCTCTGCAGATTCAGCGGACAGCTTGAATCAGGTCTGGCAGAATAGCCTGGCTTTTGAGCAATCTCCATCCGTTTCCCAAATCTAGGTGTTCTGTAACATAAGGCAAGTCTATAGGAATTCACCGAGACCGAAATGCAAAGGCAGGAAATGTGAACCGGGCTCCTGCCAGCTTCCACTAGGAGCCTCCGAGACTTTGAGGAACAAAGAGCTGATTCTTCTATAAGCACAGGAGTATGGCCGTGAGCAAGAACAGGAAAGCTTCAGACAGTGCTGGCTCACCTTCCTGCCTGTGCTAGCCTCCCTGACTGCTGTACAACTACTAGGGACAGTTGTCTCAACCAAGCTTCTGACCACCATTCCTCCCACACCCTATTTAAGCATACCCACCACGTCCCAAGCCATAACCAAAGTGCCATCTGACCGACATCTTTTCCTATCTGCAGTCACAGACAGCTCTGACCTCTCTCCTTGAGCATCTTTAAAAAATATTTCAGGTTCTGGGGATCGAACTTGGGCCTTGTGCATGCTGGGCAAGCACCCCTATCACTGACCTCCATTCCTGGTCCCACACCCCGCTTCCTGCTTAGTCTGCAGGACCAGGCTTCAGATCAAGCTCCTTCTGTCTAGGAAGGAGCTTCCCCTGTGCAGCCTCCATACGTGCTGGTATCCTCTCTCCTAAGGACCCAGCTCCTCAACACCGCTGGCTCCTAGCCAGTCGGGTCCTAATTCCTCCTCACATAGGCCTCACGGTCCTGTGCCCACACCCTTGCCCTGGTTCTTTATCCTTCTTCTCTTCTGTACTCTCCAATGTCACTAGATTCTTCCTAAATACAAATTATGATAAAGCCTCTTCCCAATCTAAATGTTCTCCCCTACTGGCGTCTGCAAAATAAAAGACATTTCCTCTGAGCGACAGCAAGTCTTTGCTGTCTGACTTAGCTACTCGGCATTGCCTTCTCACGACACACCTATAGTCTAGCTTCCACTAAACACATCAAGTGCTCCTAAGTGCTCCCCAGTTTGAAACATATTAAAGGAGAGGCCTCAAGACTTCACTGACGAGCAAATGTCTATGTCTCCAACTTAAACTAACTTCCCCTCTAGTCTAGCCTCTAGTTCTCTAGTCTAGCCTCGTCACTCAGAACTGCCAGTTCTTCCTCCGTGCTCCTCAGGACTCTCCTCAGCTTGGAGGGATGCTACCCAGGCTAGCTACAGACTCAAGAGTCTGCACGTGTATCTTGAAGGGTAGGGTGACAGCTGCTTTTCCTCATTGTGTCCTCACAGGTGAGCATAAGGAAGTCTTGTCAAACAAACAAGCCTACCACCTTCTTCCAGCCAAGAACTAAAGATTTCTCTTTCACCTTCTCTTACTGTTTCCAGCAGCAGAAAACAAAACAAAACAAAAAACAAAACAAAAAAACCTTAGGAACCCAGTAAGGACACAAGAGGCAGATACAATTTTGTTTAAAAGGAATTTTTTGGTGAGTGTCTACCTATGGTGGCATAGCACCTTTGCCCGCTGGTTTTCAGTCATTCCTTGATACATCTCATTGCAAATCTTGGAGATAAAGAATCTTTTGATTCTAAGCTTTGGCCATTTTGACAAAAATGGACACACACACACACACACACACACACACACACATATATATATATATATATATATATATATATATAAAACCCCAAACCACTGAGTGTTGTGAACTGATATTATGTATATGGAGGAAAAGCAATTCTAATATTTAACAATAAATAAATAAATGAGGTGTGGTAACACATGCCTATACTTTCTTAAAAAGTGACAGGAGAGGCCAGGCATGGTGGCACATGCCCTTAATGCTAGCACTTGGAAGGCAGGCGGGTCTCTCTGTGAGTTCCAGGCCAGCCTGGTCTACATAGTGAGTTCCAGACCAGTCAGAACAACATGGTCCTGTCTCAAGAAAAACAAAAACAAAACAAACAACAATAACAAAACAAACTCACAAAGACAAAACTACAGCAGAAAGTAAAAAGCAAGGCAGGCGGTGGTGGCGCATGCCTCTGTTGCCAAACCTCACTACCAAAGGTGGGGCCCAGAGACCCATGTGTTAGGAGAGAACAGACTCTGAGCCTAAAAGCTGCTCTCTGACTTCTATGTGCACACGGTGTATGTGTGCATACAAACAAAATAAGAAAGCATAAAAAAAAAAAAGGTCGAGAGAGCTGGGGCTGAAGCTGAGCTGCGGCTACTTGACTAGTGTGTGTGAAGTCGTGAGTTCGATCCCAGGATGACAACAGCCACAGAAGGCTCAGAAGCAGCGGTCATTGAAGTTGTTAGCTGGCTGGATGAGTTTTAGCTCAGTATTCAGTGCTTGCTTAGAAAGCTAAGAAGCTGTGGGCCCAATCCTCAGCCTCCCATGCCCCCACCCAAAATATAGTAACAATGTTTCTGGGACAACCCCACCAGCAAACAGTAAGGTGCTAGGACACAGTACTGAGCTAACATTCCTAACTAGGAGTGTCTTCCTTTATCACCAGTGGATAATTGTGTGCCAGAGGTAACACTGGTTACATGTTGGCTCTGATTCTCCATGCAGGCACACCCAGCATTTCCAGACCAAGGTTTCCAGCATAGAGAGAAGACTGTTTCACAGCTCCCCACACCCTGCGAATTCTCCCCACTACACAGGACACAAAAGCCAGCTTGTTGGCAACTTAGGGTAATGAAGTGAACCCATGGGAAAAAAAAAAACCTAACTGAATACTGGCGACAGGCAAGGCACTGTGCTTGCTCAAGAAGTTAGAAACCTAGAAAACACTATTGACACAAACAAATTATCAGAAGACCATGAGCAAGTTGTAACACCGACACTTCTCTGAGCTTAAAATATGTACACCTGATTTTTTTTTTCATGTTAAAAACGTTTGGAAGTTTGTGACTTTATTCACCCTAGTGACTTTTTAATCGAGGAGTGAATGGCAAGTGTGACCAATGAACTTAGGAAGCAAAACCTTACACTGCTCATTTTGTGAAGACTTCCAAGAAGGAAAACCCAAACCCAAGTTTGTCCGGAACTAGGCTTAAGCACGGGGACTGCGCACTTACAAACAGGCATTCGGAGAGCATCACACACCCGGGCTTCTGTCTCCTCTGTTCTCTTCACTTTATCAGTTACTGCTTTCTTCCCTATACTGTATTCTCTAAACCTTGGGTTACGGCTTCAAAATTTATGAAATCTGCTAAAAAGGCAGATAAAGAAAAGTTACCAACCACTTGATACAGGGACGTGACTACCACACCAAGAGCGGCAAACACCATTCCAAGGGAATGAAACTTCACATCGTAATAAGAATTTAGGATTACACCTACAGTAATAGGAATCTGCAAAGAAAAAGAGGCAGATGTTGTGAGATTAAATTCAAGAATGATGTCTGGCAACACTAAAGAAACAAATTCACATCACTGAGGCAGGGGTGGGGGTGGGGGACACGGAATTGCATGTTTTCTTCGTTTTGGGAAAACTGCTTACAGGTAAGTAAATGGACCCCTAAATCAGTATTTATAAACACATGAGCGGAAATATATAAGGAAAAAAGCATTAAGACCCGAAACACTAAAAACTACTAAGTGCTAATGTTATTTTAATGACTCTCCTTTTATTTAAACACAAAGCACCCCAGCAATATGCTGCTGGCGGTGTATTTGGAGATATTTTATGCTAAACCATTTCATGTTTATCACATATGGTTCGAATTCCCCGGGGGTAGAATTACTTTTTTTTTCTTTCCAGGTTGAGCTTTCGCAGATATCCTGATACACTGAACTGTTCCATCTAAGACTGCCGTCCCCCTCATCAATCACAGCATTTAAAAATTTCCATCAGGAACACAACCTTTTACTAAGAACCTGCGGAATGTCAAGACGGTTTTTTTTCCACCCCTCCCCAAATAAGCTACTTATAGAGCCTGACTCGTGTGTGGAATAAAAACGACGGGAATGGGCTTCAGGAGTGCCAGGCTATAAGCAAAGTGCATTCAATTTTCCCGGGGAGAAAGACAGCCAGGTAGCTGGCCAGGGACGCTCGCCCAGAGGCAGCTACAGCTACTCACCAGCGTGAGCTGTATTCTGATGGAGAATCTCTTCTGGTACCAAAAGGTCTGGATGGCTATGATCACCGGCGTGGTCATGGCCTTGGCCAGCTGATAGGTGCCTATGGTGTTGTTCTGCAGAGAAAGGTTGGTGAAGACCACAAAGCCACAGAAGCTGAGGGCCAGGAGGAGGAGCTTGGAGAGCGGCAGACTTTTGGGGGCAAAGATGTCCAGTTTCTGGCAGATGTACAAGCCCAGCCAGGTGACCACGAAGTGCACCAGGGTCAGGCTCATGTTGGGAAAGCCGTGGTGTACATAGATCCATTTGTTGAGGAACACGATGCAAATGGACACCAGCAGGTTGAACAGAAGCCCGGCGGCGATGCGCCCGTTGCCCCGGACCCGGTCGGCCAGCGATGCCATGATGCCCGCCGACTGCGGAGCAGCGCCCTCGGCCAAGCCCGGGCTGTCCAGCCTCCCCGCGGGGTGTCCGGCTGCTCTCCGGCTGCCCCGGCTCTCTGCTGGTGCCGCACGCCCGCAGCCACCCGCTTCACCGTCCGGCCGGAGACAGGCATGCGCCAGCCGGGTCCCGGACTGCCGCGCCGCGAGGTAATAGGCCGCCGCCCTCCGAGCGGTTCGCCGCAGCTCCTCCCAGCCCCGCCCCCGCGCGGCCACGTGACCCCGCCCGCACTTCCGCCGCGCAGGCGCGCTGGGCGCCCCGCCCACTTGCTTAGTGAAGCTGGGAGGGAGCCTTTGGAGAGATGAATTTCTGTGGCCAATCGCCGAACTTAACCGGGTGACGCTGATTCCCCGCCAGCTTTGCACTCCACGGTGCTGAGCTGTTTTAATCCTCCGCAGGGGGGTAAAGCATTGTTTACTGAAAGCATATTTTAAAATATCTTTAAAAGTCTAAACAGGAAAGAGTGGATTCACAATTAACTGGCCTATACTGTAGACTTAAACATATTTTGTAGAGTTTGCCTCGAAAAACTTAAAACCACAGAATTTGTTACCCACGAATTTTTTGGTAAAACCTAAGAAGCACAAGTACATTTTCTTGTATGACCAAGGTATTAATTGCCTCCTAAGAGGCTTATTATAGTAGCAAGTATACAGTCCAGCTTCAAGGTTAGGGAGCTGGAGAGGACTTCTAAGTTTTGTACTATTATTTGGAAGTGAAAATTTATATTTTGTTTGTTTTGTTTTTCGAGACTGGGAACTCATTCTATGGATCAGGCTGGACTCCAACTCAATATTCACTTATATTCACATTGTTACAATATGAGAGTGACGTTTCTCATCTCTTAAACGTCAAATACCGTCTTCCACACCGATAGAAAACATGGACCCTGCTTTTACTATTTACAGGGATTAAGTAGGGCAGGCTTGGAACTCTGCAGAGCTAAGATGACACTGAATGGATCCTCCTGCTTCCACCTGTTAAAGTGTCACATGGTTGCAACTAATGCATAGTTTTTTTTTAATTTTGGACACAATTTCATAGTTTTTGTGATCTCTTTTGCTGATTTCTTTGCCCATTTTCTCCAGGATTCCTGTTATTTCTAATTGACACTGAAAAGGAGTCCCTTGCTTCAGAAGCACAGTAGATTCTTTGATGACTTTTCCACTGTTAATTATTCTATTACTCTTTAAAAAAATAACATGTGTGTGTTTGTGTGTGTGTGCCCTAGTGGAGGCCGGAGGGTAGCTAGCAGGAGTCAGTTCTTTCCTTCTACCGTATGGACTGAATTCATGCTGTCCAGTTTGGGAGCAAGCACCTTTACCAGATGAGTTATCAGCTACTTTCCTTTTTTGAATCCTTATTTTTGAATTCTTATTTTCTTAGCATTGCCCATTTACTAAAATGTCTTGTCTTAGTTGGAGAGGAAAGGGTTCATTCGGCTTACCCTTCCACGGTGCTGTTTATTACCAAAGGTAGTTAGGACAGGAATTCAGAACAGGGCAGGGATCTGAAGGCAGGAACTCATGTGCTTACTGGCTTGCTCCCCATGGCATGCTCAGCCTGCTTTCTTAGAGCCCAGGACCCCACCTATAATGGGCTGGGCCCTTCCCCATCAATCACTAATTAAGGAAATGCTTCACAGCTGGATCTTACTTATGGAGGTATTTTCTAGGTTGAGGCTCCTTCTTTCAGATAATTCTAATTTGTGTGTCAAGTTATCATAAGGCCAGCAGCACACACACCATTCATCCATTTCATCGATTGTTACTTGAATTTATTTTAAACATTAGCTTTTGCTCTGTTGCTTGTGCTGGTTGGTTTAATGTCAACTTGACACAAACTAGAGTCAATTTGGGAAGAGAGACCCCCTCAAAGTAAGAAAATGCTGCCACCAAGTCAGCCAGAAGATAAGCCTGTGGTACAGTTTTTCAGTTTTTAATTGATGTGGGAGGGTTCAGCTCACTGGGAAGTGTCATCTTTAGGATGTTGGTTCAGATAAATCAGGCTGACCAAACCATAGAAAGCAAGCGGCCAGTATGCAGAGTTACTAGAAGGCCTCTGCTTCAGTTCCTGCCCTGACTTCCCTCAGTGATGGACTGTTAACATGGAAGCCCTTTCCTCCCCAGGTTTCTACAGCAGGAGAAACCCTAGGGCACCGCTTGCTTAGCTGTCCACTGCCATTCCCTGTTTTCAAATCTCACCAGCTCTTATTGCTTGCTACAAACAGTTCTGTCATCACCCTCCCCCACATGTGTGTGGGCTTCCCTCACCTGCTCCCTCAGTTCTGGCTAGGTGTGATGGAGAACAGGCTGAGTCCCAGCAGCTGGAGGGCAGAGGGCTGTGGATCTCTGCCAAAGCTCCAGGACAGCCAGGGCTGTGTAGTGAGACTGCCTCAGAGGGGGAAGGAGAGGGTGAGGGAGAGGGCTAGTGAGTGCCTGGGAAGTTTACCCTCCCCAGTTGAGTCTCTGTGCTTAAGGTTATGGATTCAGGCTGGGAATCTTAGCATGATTGACAAATTACATTTTTCTCTAAGTCCCTCAGGCTTGACACAGATAAATGCTCTAACTCCCTACATCTCAGGTCCTTCACCATGACTGCAATCCTCCTGCCTCAGCTTTTGTGAGTGCTGGGGTTATAGGCATCTGACAGCACGCCTGGCTTCTGTTTTTCTGAGAAGCACATTGATTTTACATGCAGGAATCCCATCCATCTCTAGTGACTTCTGTCTGGGATAAAGTCAGAACCAAGGCTCCTTTATTACCTATGGCATACTCAGTTCTGCTAGTTTTTTTTTTTTTTTTTTTTTTTTTTTAACACTATGTGACTCTTTTATCTTGGGGAAAAAATGAAATACAATGGGAAGTTGAAAGATGAGTATTATAACACTCCTGCCTTTAGACAGTTCCTCTTTTACCATGTTGCTTTGTGGAGACTTTAATTTTAAAGCTAAACTATTTCGACATTAAGTGCAGATTTTTATGACTTTGAATCCTATTTTGGCTTGTAACTCCTAAGAACAAGGGGGCGCAGTACCCTACATTGACAGAACTCCAGTGATCAGACCTAAGAAAACTAATATTCATTCAATTATGCTAATATATAACCTCTTTCTAGAATAAAAGATTTACACATCACGTGTGTGTTACGTATGTGTGTGTGTGTGTGTGTGTTACGTACCTGTGTGTACATGAGTGCGGGAGCTCCTGCCAGTGGGCTCAGATCCTCTCTTCAGACGGGGTTATAAGTGACTGGGTCTGCCACCCATGTGGGTGCTAGGCTGATTTCCATCTTTATGTGGATGTTTTGCCTGAATGCACGTCTGTTCCTCCTGTGTGTGCCTGGTGCCCAGAAGCCAAAAGAGGGCATTGGATTGTTGGAAACTGGAATTACAGATGGCTGTGAACAACGTATGTGTGCTGGGAACTGAATCCTGATCCAGTGCTCTAACTGCTGGGCTGTCGCTCCAGCTCCATTTAAAAACACTCTTGCTAGATTTGTCTTGAATTTAATATTCAGAAAAATACCAAATTTTATGATAAATGAGAAGTTACTTACCTGGATTGAAAATGAATCTATTCTTTATTCTCTACTCTCTTTAAATTTTATTATTTCAGGAACTTATGATTATGGGGAAAATATTTTACTTCCCTATTCTATTACATAAGAGAAACTCATAGCTATGGAACAAAAAATTTATTTTGTATAATTTCTTTAAAAAATACATAAGGAAATACTGATATGATACAAAATCCAAATGCCCAAATTTTACATTTTCCCCAAGAATGCCAAAAGAAAAAATAACCAAACCAATAATTACAAATATGTATATTTGACCAAAACCAAGCAAGCAAGCAAGCATCGTCCTGTAGTGGTAGGCATCAGAGAATGGTGAGTTATGACTGGATCTCATAGCCAAGCGGGTCAAGACCCTGGTCCAGGAGCATCAGAGAGGATTCCCTTAACTTCTGCAGCAGCTTCCTTAGCTCTTCCTTAGAAAATACCTGACATTTAAAAAGGGGGAAAAAAAACATTAAAAATGAAAATATCAACTTTAAAGAAAATCTAGTCAATCTTAAGAAATTTTCCTTGAAGATCTATGTTGCTCAGAGACCTCATGCTAGTTCACGGCAGGCTACTTATGTTCATATGTATAAACACATTTTAAAAAATAGTTCATTGAAACTGGAACATTATTTTCATAAAATGCAAGAACTAAAAACTGTAAACATATTCACAAATATTATGCGAGCACATCAAGTGGGTAAAAGTTATAACTGAAAATGGTCACAGACTCACCAGGTAGAGCTTGTGGCGCTCAGAGGACACCATGTCGGCCAGCTGCAGGCACTCCTGGTACTGCCCCGTGCTGTGCAGTATGCTGTGAAGCAGGAAACACAGCATGGGGAGACAGAGCTTTCTCAGTAAGACCATCTGATGCGTCCGTTCAGGGTCATCCTCGGCATCCTACAGACAGGTATCCAGTCACCATCGGAACAACTTTAAGCTACACATCTTACAAACAGAGAAGCCAACTACAGCTGGTATGGGGGCTCGTACCTGCCATCCCAACCTATGGCAGCTGGAGCCACAGCAGGGGGGCAAGTGCAGGGTCAGGGCAAGCCTGGTCTATACAGTATGCTCGGCTGCTAGAAAAGCCCTGTCTCAAAAGACATTAAAAAAAAAAATCTAACAACAAAACCAACAAGTAAGTCAAATTAGGAATCAACAGATTTAACCAACGACAGATGACAAACATGGGGAAAGCTGCATCTGGAGTAAACATGCATACTTTCATTGTTATCATTTGCTAAGCAGTCCAGTGTAACAATTGTTTAGATAGCACTGTTCTAAAGTAGGTGTGTGATCTGAAACACATTTACCGACCAGGAGGATGTGTGAAAACATCTGCAATCCCTTTGATAGATGAAGGGAACAGCTTTGGTTCCACAGGTCCTAGAATCGATGGCCCAGGCATGTTGAGGGTTGACTACTTAGTTAAAACCAGGACACGAAAACACCAAATTTCTTTTTCCAAATCTTACCATGCCTATATTTTAAAATGTATGTGTACATGTCTGTATGTGAGTGGGTACACGTGTGTGCATAAGTACCAGACAATCACCTTGGGTGTCATCCCAGGAACAGCATCCGTCTCATCTAAGACAGGGCCACTCACTGCGCTGGGGCTCCTCCTGCCTGTCCCCCCTCAGTGCTAGCTAGCATTGTAAGGAGAGCTTCTGGGATCAAATACAGGTTCTGGGGTCTGAAAGGCACTATCAACTGAGCCACCACCCATGCCTCATCACACCTACTAAGATCTAAAACAGGCTGTGCCAATCATAGTAGCTGGTCTATCACACTACATTTTTTTTTTTTTTTTAAGTAAAATTTTAGGGCCAAAGACCTGAAGATGAAGAGAATCTGCTGGGAGACGGTATGAAGTACGATGCTGCCAAATGTATTCTCAACGCATCTAGACTAACCGTCCACAGAAAACCAACCAAAGAGACTGAACAACAAGAGGAAAGCAGATAAAAATGACCAGTTATTTCCCTCAAAACATGTAGGTGCAACCACAGAAGTGTCTATGATCTGAGAGTACACACCAATCTGACCATAACCAGGCCAGCAAGGAAGGCCAAGACAGGGATGGCTCTTTAAGAACTTGTAAGCTTCTAGGAAAGTATTTTTTGTACAGTTTTTAAAAAATGGAAAAATGAAAAACTGTGTGGACTTGAGTAATGGTTACTAAGAGAAGAGAGACCATGGTTTAGCTGTTAGGAGCACTGGAGGCTTTTCCAGAGGACCCTGGTTTGATTCCCTATACCCACATGGTGGCTAACAACTTTAACTTCAGTGCCAGGGGATCCAATGTCCGCTTCTGGTCTCCATTGAGCACAGCATGTACACAGTGCACAGAAATACATACTGGCAACACATTTACACATATGAGCACATGAGATTAAACATAAAAACTAATTTTAGCAGGGACTGGTGGTGCACACCTTTAGTCCTAGCAATCAGGAGGCAAAGGGAGATGGATCTCTGAGTCAGAGGCTAGCCTGGTCTACAGAGTGAGTTCTAGGACAGCCAGAAGTACAGGGAAACCTTTCCTCAGACAGGGTTGGGGGAGGAAAAGAGGGAGGGAGGGAAGGGAAGGGAAGAGAAGAAGAAGAGGAAGAGGAAGAAGAAGAGGAGGAGGAGAAAAGGAAGAGGAGGAAGAGGAAGAAGAAGAGGAGGAGGAGGAGGAGGAAGAAGAGGAGGAGGATGAAGAGGAAGAGGAGGAAGAGGAAGAAGAAGAGGAGGAGGAGGAGGAAGAAGAGGAGGAGGATGAAGAGGAAGAGGGAGGAGGAGGAGGAAAAGGAAGAGGGAGGAGGAGGAAGAAGAGGAAGAAGAGGAAGAGGAAGAAGAGGAAGAGGGGGAGGAAGAGAAGAGGAGGAAGAAGAGGAGGAGGAGGGGGGACGGGAGGAAGAGGAGAGACAGATCTGAAGACACTTTGCTACAGTAAAAACAGTGTCTCCAAATATGAATGGAATCTTTCTAACAAATTAATTATCTGGACAGTAAAATGCAGAAAAAACCCAGTAGCCTTTTTATGCCCATTGTATTTTCTTATAACAAGTTGGAAAACCAAAGTCATCAAAATCATTTTTAAAAGGTACCCAGACACATTAATCTTCCTGGATTAATCTGTGAACAAGGAGGCAGAGAGCACATACTACCATTAGCACCAGCCATAGGGGTTCTCGATGGGGGTCACGAGCACTCCAGCCCCAGGAACCCGGTGCCCTCCCCTCGCCTCCAGACAACTGTGCTCAGAGCACACAGCAGCATCACAGACAGGGACACACGCAAATAATTTAAATGACCTTTTAAGGGAGCGCTGGAGTTACCTCAGAGCACTTCCTACCATTTAATCCGCTGCAGCACAGGAAGAGCTCACCGTGCAGAGTGGACCCGAGCAGCAGCAGCAACAGAAGAGCAAGCTAACAGCAGCTGCTCTGTGAGAAGCCTCATAAATGAGTTTAAGACGGGCTCAGTGGTAATGGCTGACACAGCTGCACCCCAAAGGCAGAGGAGGGCAAGAGGGTTGTGTTATCTCCGCCTGACTTGCGGGGAGGGAAGATGGGCTCTCTTGCTGTGCTAAGGCTGTGCATTTCTGCAAGGCAGACGCTGCAGGAGTGGGACACTCGAAGGGTGTAGTGATGCCAGCACTGACAGCCTACCAGGGCAGGGCTCCCCAGGGAGGGAACAGCCTGTTACCTGCTAACACTGTGCTGAGATGTAGTACAGAAGACCAACCATTAAAATGCATC
The DNA here is from genome assembly GCA_030674055.1 of Rhabdomys pumilio. Classification (NCBI taxonomy): domain Eukaryota; kingdom Metazoa; phylum Chordata; class Mammalia; order Rodentia; family Muridae; genus Rhabdomys; species Rhabdomys pumilio. The sequence goes on from JANHMN010000021.1 coordinate 37,215,972, forward strand.
GCTTTAAAATGAAAACACTTGTTTTCTCAAGAGAAGGTACTATCTTCAGAGGTAGACCTAACGTGTAATGTAAACACCTAAGGCCTTCTTATCCAGCTTGGGGACTCATACATGGAGACCCTAAAGACAGTAGTCCTTCCCTGTACGGTGCCTCTGGTGCCTTCTGCCTCTAAGCAGCAGCCGCCCCTTAATCTCATCTCACAGCTCACAACAGAGACAAGGCCACTCTTGTCTTGTTACCCACGGTGGAGTCATGGCAGTGTCTAAAGCAGGTATGTGTGTAACGCACAAGGACAGCTGGCCCAGCGGGTAGAGGAGCTGATGTGTGAGCACAGGACATGGAATCTGCCTGGGTAAGGGAAGGGTGCAGTTGTCTAACGCCTCTGTCTGTCAGGAACGTACTGGCAGGAGCTCTACTAGCTTCCTCTTCCTGAGTATCTGCGAGTTGTACGCTAAACTCAGTACATTTACTGTTTGACCTTTAAAACATTCTCTTTTGCATTAGTTCTGAGGCAGTAAGGAAGACTATACATTTTTATTTATATTTTTTAAAGAAATATTTTTATGTGTGTGTATGTGTATGCACACGTGTGTGTACCGCTGCCTGAGGGAGATACAAAAGGGAGTCAGACCCCCGGGAGCTGGAGTTACGGGTGGTTGTGAGCCGCCTGACATGAGTCCAGGATCGGATCTTCTGGAAGGGCAGTGCCCTTAACAGCTGAGACACCTCTCAGATTTGTAAAATACTTGGTCATTCTTTGCTTTGCAACTCTCAAGAGATTCTGGACTATTTTATGGCTTTTATTATCTAGTCTAAAACTAGTAATAAAATAAAAATATTTATACATCAGTGCGATCCTCCAGTTTTGGCATGTTGATGCAGCATTCAGATTTTATTTCACCAGCTCAAGTGTGAATCAGAAGAGAAAGGTGGAACCCTTGAACATTTACAATTATGCTGGGAAGCTTTATTATTAACTTTAGACTTAAGAAGTAAACTGGCCAGTTGGAGGTGGCGCACTCCTTTAATCCTAACACTTGGGAGGCAGAGGCAGGCAGATCTCTAAGTTTGAGGCCAGCCTGGTCTACAGAGAGAGAGTTCTAGAACAGCTAAGGCTACATAAAGAAACCCTGCCTCAAAAAAAACAAAAACAAAACAAAATAAAGAAAAAGAAAAGGAAACAAAAAAGATGAAGTAGCAGACTCTGAAGTAGTTCTGCTGTACTGAGCTTGCTTGACATGTGTGAGGTCTGTGTTCAACCCCAGTACCATGAACAAAAAAACAGAAAAGCCCAGAAGTGGACTCTAAACATAGTTAGCAGCAGCAGCAGCAGCAGTCAGAGGCCCTCGGGCCTGTCTCTGTTAATATTCGCTTCTTGTCAGAAAAGACAAGCTAACAAGGTAGAAAACTGCAGTAACTCACGAAAGAGAATGCCACAGATACACTGTGAGGGGCAGAGGGAAAGTCCCCAGCGCACATGACCTGCTGACTACGCACCAGCCATCTTACATGCAGGATTCCTACTTCTCTTTAGGGATCAGTCTGCAGAAACCGCTGAGTAACCATCGCGTCCCATCTCAGGACCAGGCCTTGTTGTGGTTTGAGTGTGGCATGTCCTGCTTAGGTTCCATGTGTTTGAGTACTGGTCGCCAGTGGGGAGAGCTGCTGAGGAATGTTCTGGAACCTCTAGGGAGTGGGGGCTTGTGGAAGTGTAAGAGGGTGGGTGAGGGCTATAGCCTGACCACATGTCTTCCTTCCTAACTGCAGACACACGAGCTGCCTCTCACTTCTGCTGTCAAAACCGGTGTCTCTCAAGCGGCAAGCCTACACAAGCTCCCTCTCTCCTAAGCTGTCTCTTATTAGGAGTTTGGGCACACAATGGATACCATTAGAGCAAAGCTAGCAGGGAAATACTTAGTTTCCCTGGAAAAAGAAACTAAGTGTGTGGTATCTGCAGACAGTCTGGGGTCTAGGAGAACACACCAATCTGACAATGTGATCAAAGTGAGCAGGAAGGACCAGGGTGGGAGGAGGGTGAGCGAGGAGACATGTATCATTTTCTTACACAGTTAAAGAAACACCAACTGTTTCACCAGGACATGAGAGGCTGTGGAGGAGGAGCAGACAGTCTGTGGGGACGTCACCAGCCCAGGCTGGCACTTCCCCACTGACCTCTACCCAATGCTGTCTTCCCCCACACTCAGCATTTCTGCTATTTGCTCAACTCTCTAAGTACTATATTCTTAGGCATCCTGTCCAGATCCTTCCCAGATAGAAGCAACCTTGTCTCTCCTTTACTGACATGCTGTGGATGGAACCCAGAGCCCCATGCACGTCAAGCTGTGCTGCCAATGTGCTGCCCACAGCCCAAGTGACCTCTTCACCTGAACTTAAACTGTAACTCAACTGTGATTTCTTCTGACTGTCCCCCAAATGCTGGGGTTACAGGCATGTGCCATCACCCCTAGTTTATGCCATTTCAGACGTCTGTAGCCCACTTACTCCAGAGGCAGAAGCCTGGATTTAAGGACATGCTGAGCCGTGTTCATGGGCAGCCGAGGACAGGGTTCCACAGCTTTCAGTGTCTTATAGTGTCAGACCTACTTGTTTCTACGTCAAGTTAAATACACACCATTAAAAATGTAGGCTCGGGGGCTAAGAGATGGCTCAGTGGTTAAGAGCATTTGCTGCTCTTGCAGAGGACCCGGGTTCAGTTCTAAGCACCCACATGGTGGTTTGCAATAATCCCTTACTCTAGTTCCAGGAGATCTGCTCTCCTTCTGACCTCTGCAGACACTATGCACATGTGATACGTATATGAATATGTAGGCAAAGTACTCATATACAATAAAATAAATATATCTAATAAACATTTTTAAAAACAGACTCAGGCTAGGTGGCATTTATCTGTAAACCAGCAGTCAGAAGGATTTCAAGAAAGGGCAGCCTGGCACATAGTGAGTTCAAGGCCTGCTTGTACTATATAATAAGACCCTAACTAACTCAACAAGTAGATAAATAAATGAATAAATAATATCATTATTCTAATGGTCTAGAATTTTAAAAATTAGACTTTAGATAGTCTAAGTGAACAAACTGAATATAAATAGTTTACTAACAATGAAATATCAGGGCTGGAGAGATGGCTCAGGGGTTAAGACTATTCTTCTGGTGGTGAAGTTTAGTCCCCAGTACCCACAAGGTGGCTCATAACCATCAGTAACGGATCTGATGCCCTCTTTTGGTCTGAAGAGATTGACGGTGTACTCACATACATAAAATAAATAAATCTTAAAAAAAAGAATGAAATACTCCTATTCCAAGCTAGCATTTTCAGTTAAGCTTAAAACAGGGGGGTTTTAGTTAAAACTACCAACTTTATATAAAGCCTGTAGATGTTCTTATTTAGAAAAGAAACACTGGAAGATACAGTGCACGTGATCTTTCTTAGTATTGTTGGTTTATTAATTCATTTAAAGAGGGGCTGGAGGGATGGCTCAGTGGTTACAGACATTTGCTGAGGGGCTGGAGAGATGGCTCAGTGGTTACAGACATTTGCTGAGGGGCTAGAGGGATGGCTCAGTGGTTACAGACATTTGCTGAGGGGCTGGAGGGATGGCTCAGTGGTTACGGACATTTGCTGAGGGACTGGAGAGATGGCTCAGTGGTTACGGACATTTGCTGCTTTTCCAAAGGGCCCGACTCAGATTCCTAGCACCCTTGTGGTTGCTCATAACCATTTCTGCTCTACTTCCAGGGGATCCAATCCTCTTTTCTGGCCTCTGTGGGCACCAGGCTCACACATGGTGTACAGACATACATTTATACATAAAGTAACTAATAATAAATATTTAATAAACTTATTGGTGTGTGTAGTTTATACACACATGAGTTGGCGCCCATATGTGGACCTGAAGTATAGGTCAGAGGACAATTTGCAGAAGTCAGTTCTCACCACCATTTAAACCCTGGGCGTCAAGCTCACGTCACCAGACTTGGTGGCATCTGCCTTTACCAGCTGAACCATCACACTGGCTTGTTCATATTTTCAAAGCTATAAACCAAACACACAGCTTACCTCTCTGACATCCACCATCCATCCTCCATCAACAAACAACAAGACGTTGTACATTTTCTCCTTCACATCAGCAGTCAGGGCATCCAAATGTCCTTTCCAAATATTATGATCCATCTGTAGAGCAAACACAAGCCAGACATGACGGGCCAAGTCAACACACGAAACATGTTTACAATACAGACAAAAACATCATTCTTAGGAGCTGATTCAGCCAGCCATGTACATAAAGGAAAACTATTAACAAAGAGGAGATAAAGGAATGCTAAAATGTTTATTTAGTAAATGACTACTATTGTCTAAAAGCTTTCTCACTTTCTTGCTTTCTCTCATTTTGCTTTCCTGAGTCAGGGTCTCACAGGTGTAGCTCTGGCTGGCCTGGGATTCAGGATATAGAACAGGCTGGCCTTGAACTCACAGAGGTCAGTGTGGCTCTGGTTCCCAAGTGGATCTGGGATTGAAGACATGTGCCACCATGCCAAGCAACATTTCTCAACATAAATCAGGCATGGAAAGGAAGAGGATTCAAAGCAGAATGTGTAACATGACTATCCACTCCAATGAGAACATACATGCTAAAGCTGACGGAGTATTTACCTTACCTGGTACTTCTTTTCTTTGTGTTCATAAGCCACTTTCTCTGTGAAAGTTGCCTGAGACAGCAATGTGGGCTTCTGTGGAGCTGAGTTCATGTGCTTAAACCACTCGTTGAAGGTTTCATGGGCTTCCTAAGATGTGAAGTTCAACAAAATGAGAAACAGGGTTTTACATTCTGCTTTTTTCAGACAGGACCTCAGATTTGTGGCAATCCTCCTGCCTCAGTTTCCTGAATGTTGAAGATTACAGAATGTTTTCACTTTTACTGCTCAAAAGTTCTAGATCTTAGAAATAACTCTTCCTCGAAAATCATGACTAAGCAAATGTTCTACTATAGCGACAAACAGTGGCCAAGTATCTACTGCTACCCAGCATGGTTCTGCCGTCCTGTCACCACCAGTCACTCTGTGAGGCACGTGTGCTTATCTTCTTGATTAGCTTACTGGCTCTTACACTCCAAGACAGACTCTGTCCTCAAACTCTGCCTTTCTAGTTGGTCTACAGCAGTCACTTATGCTGAATAAAATGACTGTGAATGCCGTTACTTTTACTCTAATATACATGGAACACATTGCCTTTGTAAGTCACTGGCAAAGCACTACAGCTGACACGGACACAGTCTTAACAAAGTAGCTGCAGGGGCCACACACTGTCTATCTTATCTGGTCATCAATTAAAAGATCCATGCCAATGATAACAAGGCCATGACATCACCCCCTATTAGTGAGTCAGCACTAACTTTAAAGGGGACCTCAGATGGATCTATCACCACCTTTGGAAAAAGTTCCAACTCCCAAGGGCTGGAGAGAGGCTCGGCGGTTTAGAGCACTTGCTGCACTTGCAGAAGTCCTGAGCTCAGTTCCCAGCCCCCACGTCAGGCAGCTCACAATGGTCTGAGTCCAGCTCCAGGGGAATAGATGCCTCTGGCCTCCAAAAGCACCTGCACTCATGTGCAGAGACCCACTTGCAGATATATACACTGTTACATAATTTAAAAACAATTACTTAATTCAGTTCAAGAGAGGATCAGGAACATCACAAAGACTGGTTTCTTTCAGGCTCACCAGATAGGCTCTGATACACAAATGCTCTCGGATAGCGTTATCATCCTCAGCAGGAAGAGGGCTGTCCATGCCTTGCTCCTCCCACTGGTTATAGATTTCTGCGATGGAATCCTGAGGAATTTTCACAAACACTTCTTTTGCAGCTTCATGCTTCTTTAATGCTGTGAAAAAAAATCAATGTAATATATATATATATATATATTACATATATATGTATAATATATATGTATATATTTATTTATATATATATAAAATTCTGTGTACCGGTGGTTTCTACTTGTTCTGGGGTCTCTCTATAGAGCTCTGGCTGGCCTTGAACTCTCCCTAGTGCTGGGATTAAAGGCATGTACCCCACACCTAGTCTTGTGCCCTGGCTGCTTCTTACAGCATCAAATCACTGATTACAAGTTCTAGTTCAGGTCGCAGACTTCTTTAAAGGTCTTGGCGGTCTTTCTACTTAGTGGGCTGGCTCTTTCCTAACTCAGTGTGACAGAAACACCAAGGCAGTCACTTTCATAGACATCCATGTCTTAAAGAAAAAAAATGATATTTCTCAAAGGCTGAGAGCTATGGTATCATTTACGTATTATTATGGTATTATTTTTACAATACTTTAATTTTACAATACTATAGTTTTATAATTTATAATCATTTTCCATTACTATAATGGAAATGTACTATTAAATGATTTTGGTTTCATAATACAAGATCTGACAGATAAACTGGTTCTCTCCCCTTTGGTGGAAATATCAAAAACAAAACTGAGTAGGTTGAGGCATTCTGTCTGAGAAGCTGGCCATGGCAGGCAGCTGACGAGAAACTGCGTCTTCTCACATCACATGACCCTGCTACATAAGCCTTCCCAGCACAGGGAGGCTGGTCTGCTTCAGGCTTAAGCTATGATATGACAAAACCAGAGGTCTCCTAGGACATCTTTTAGAAATATAATTGGAGCAAAATTTATTCTACTTAGGATCCGGACAAATAGCTTTTGATCTATGCAACTTAAAGTTCAAGTTTACCTGGCAATTGTGTTTGGAGCAGCACACTGAACTGTAGCCTCTCAGAGAGACAAGAAAAGAGAAGTTATCTGTGCAAATCCAGAAGGCTTTCTTGGCTGAAGGAACTGTTTTTTTGATGAGTAACAAGGGCCTAGGACTCTCAGATTGCAAACCAAATCGGAAGTGTCCTAACTTCATCTCTGTTGCTCTGATAAATAGTCTGACAAAAATCAACAGAGGGTCTCCTTTCGCTATATATATGTTTCACACCTCCAAACAGTCACATGGCGCCCACAGTCAGAAGGAAAGAGACTGCAGCCCACTCTGGCTTGCTTTCCCTTTACTGCAATACAGTTCAGGAAGCCCTGCCTAGTGAATGGTGAGCTACTTTTAAGAGGTGAAGTATATAAATGCTTCTTGATCTCTGAAGGATTGCGTTTGTTTTCTCTTAGTTCCTGTTTCTAGGTTGTCACAAAATTTGGCATCACGATTTATAAGGTGCAGTTTTGTGAAGTTTTATTTTAGGGGATTATTAAATAATGGCTTCCCTAATTGTTCATAAAGGAAATTCACTCTGAAACTGAATGACATGAGGAAACCGTTATAAAGTGTATGTGGATAGGACTCCTGCAGAGCTTGCTCAGGTGTCGGTGCTAGCATGTGCTAGCACCTGAGGTCCCATGCTATACCCTTCTTCATGGGATCTCTCAGTCTTTTCCCTGCACACCGAGTGTGGTCCCTTGGTCACCTGTTTCTGACTGGAGATATACACAGCAGTTTTTGCTAAAGAACTACTGACTTGGGGCTGTGACGTGGCTCAGCGGCTGTGACGTGGCTCAGCGGCTGTGACGTGGCTCAGCAGCTGGGAGCCCTGGCTGCTCCTTTAGATGGCCCAGGCTCAATTCTCAGTACCCACAGGGCAGCTCACAATTGTCTGTAACCGCAGTTTCAGGTGATCCGTGGCAACGTACATGCATGTACTGCACATATGTATACATGCAGGCAAATACCCATACACATAAAATAATCTTAAAAAAATTATTGACTTGAGACCAAAGTGACCTATGCTATGTAAGTCGAGGAGCTAGCTGAGGGGATATGTCAGTAGGTACAGGTGCTTACTGCAAAACCCAAAGATCTGCCTTCATCACTGGGACCAGCATGGTGGAGAGAGAAGCTGTAAGTGGTAAGGATACATATGTAAGTAAGATGTCCTCTGATCTCCATACACAAACCATGGCACATACATACTCCCCAACTCAAAACACTAAGTGAACAATGAACAAGCACCTGCCATTGTGATGGACGAAGGTCAAAACTGTACTCTAATCTCACTGACTGAGCATGCTCAGGACAGTCAGCTCAGGCCTGGAACTTTCAATCTGTTCAGTGCTTACTTGATTATTTTCTATCATGTGTATGAGTGTTCTGCCTACATGTATGCATGAGCACCAGGTATGTACCTGGTACAGGGGCCAGAAGATCCCCTGGAATGGAATTATGGATGGTTGTAAGCTGGGAACTGAACTTGGTTCCTCTAGAAGAGCAGAAAACTCTTTAACTGTGAGCCATCTCCTCTGTCCCAGTAAATATTTACTGAATGAACGGATGACCACCTTAAAGTCAATTCAGATGATTTCTCTATGGATCACGGGATCAGATGGAGCACAGGCGGAGGCAGCTAATTGCCCAAGAGCAGCTGAGCCCTGGTCCTGAGTGAGCTTACGGTCCTTGCCAGCGGCCCTACCTTCCCATTCACTGAAATCAGTTCTGCAGAAACGAAAGTGAGACTGGTGAGGATCAGGTCAGAAGCTCAGAGGACAACCCACCTAAGAACTTCCTCATGATGGCGTTGCCTTGCCTCAGGGCTTCTGCTCTCTGTGCTGGGTCAAACACCAGCCAGTCAATCACATCTATCTTCAAGCGGTCCTCCTAGACAACGAAAGTCACAAAATCCATTTTACTTCAAAGATATCTGCAGATGAGTGAAGCTTATGACGCACTCTAATGAGAACCATTTCCATGTTATACAAAAGCAGGAGAGGCCCGGGCTTTCCTCAGTCTGCTCCACTTAACACTTCTCTACTCAACTACAGAAAACCTCATTAGCCTGTGAATCTGGAATGAATCACTGTATGTCCCACCAACCTAACTCATCTGGTATGGGATGCAGGAAACAACCCGGGGCTCACAAACACTAGGCAAGCACTCCAGCACTGAGCCACACCCCTGAGCACTCCAGCACTGAGCCACACTCCCAGCCCCAAGTTTTCCTTCTCAGATTTCATCTTTCTACCTAAAGACTGAAGTCAGTGGCTTTTACAGCATCAGGTAGATCCTGATGGTCTGCGCTGAAAAGAAGCCTTCTGTAACATAACTCAGTGTTTCAATAAAACCTTAAATAGTTGCCAATTTTTGTCATTTAAAAGGCATTGAGAGTGGAGAAATAGCTCAGTAGTTAGGAGCACTGGCTGGTCTTCCAGAGGTCATGGGTTCGATTCCCAGAATCTACAAGGTGAATCACAACTGTCTGTAACTCCAGTTCCCAGGGATCCAGTGACCTTCTGGCCTCCTTGGGTATCAACCATGAATACGGTGCAGACATATAAGCATGCAAAACACCAATGCACATAAAATAAAAATATTAAAAAAAACTTAAAGGACTTTACATTTTTAAAAAAGGCAGACAGAAGCTGTTAGTATTCTGTCTAAACTCCACCTCCACAGTTACCTGGCAACAGCCAGGTATGCTCCTCCCCACAGTTACCTGGCAACAGCCAGGTAGGCCTGGCCCATTATAAAAGGGGCTGCTTGCCCCCTCCTCCCTTTCTTGATCTCTTGCCTCTAGCTTCTCTCTGTCCCCTCGCCCCTCCTCTTCCCTTCCCCCTCTCTCCACGTGGTCATGGCCAGCCTCTACTTTTCTTCTTCTTTTCTTCTTCCATCTTCGTCGTATACTCTCCCCCCAACCCCCCAACCGTTTGGTCTGGAGTGGTCTGTTCTAAGCTGCGTGAGGACATCTAACAGAAGCCAGTGTGAAAAAGGAAGTTCACCAAGAAACAGGACGACAGACTAAGTTTCACTGAACTCTCATTTCCTTCTCGCCCACATTACCTCAGTAGTGCCGGTATCCAGAGATGGAGCCAGGTCATGGTGACTAAATTCACCATTATCTTTCTTCCGAATATTTTCAACTACAGTTTTTGTTATCGTTGCAACATCCAAATCTAAGGAGTTTTTTGGAAATAGCAAAAAACAAACAAACAAACAAAAAACCAAAAAACAACAAACAAACAAACAAACAGTAATTATTAATATGAAATTCTTTGAACAGTTACAATATTTGGTAAATTTGGAGTGACTCTTTTTCATATTTTTGGCACTGATGATTGAACCAAGCTTTACAGATGTTGGGTAAGTATTCTGCCACTGAGCTATGTCCCCAGCGCTAAATCAATTTCTTAAAGACCTATTACATAGTGGCAGTGAGATGGCTCAGCAAGTGAAGTGGCTTGCCACTAAGTGACTAGAGTTAACTCCCAGGACCCTCATGGTGGACGGACAGCATCACTCCTGTGGGCTGTTTTCTGATCTCCACATGTGGACCATGGAACTTAAACATGTGTGCACTGCTAAAAATGTATTTTAAATATAATACATAAATTAAAAACACCATAGAAAATATAATTTAAAAATATTCTAAGCAAGCGCCCCATCCCGAGCTGGTTCGAATCCCGTGAGGCTCTGTTGTCGAGTCTCATGGGGGGGGGGGGGGAATTCTAGACTGGGTATCGTGACTTATGCCTGTAATCCTAGCACTTGGTAGGTGAAGAAGGACTACTGAATCTGAAGCTAGCCTGGGCAAGTTCCAGGCCAACTTAGGCTATAAAGTAAGACCTTTTCTCTAAAAAACAAAAGCAAAAATGTAAGCAAAATATTTACACATGTAAAAGTTATTTTCATTTTCTAAAAAAAAGTTTCACTGAGATTTTTACTTCTGTTTTTCCCCCTCAAATAAGACTTAATATAAGACAAATGCCAAACTCAAAATGAAAACCTGCCCACAAAGGCCAACCCTGAGCTGAGAAGATGGCTCAGTGGGTAAAGCCTTTGCCGCACAAGCATGAGGACCCGAGTTCAAATCCCAGTGCAATCGAATGAAAAACTGGATGCTGTAGCCTGAGTGTGGAACAGAACGTCAGTGAGGAGATGGAGGTAGAGGCAGGAGAATGCCCAGAAGTCCCCAGGGCCAGCTAGCAAGTCCCATGCAGCAGGAAAACAACAGAGATCCCACTTCAAAACACAGTGGAAGATGGGGACCAATATCAGAGGTCATTCTCTACCTTCACACTTGAGCTGTGGCATGTTTATGCTAGGTGTGTGCAGATCCCCCCTCCCCTTTCTTTTATGCATAAACATAATTTTTTATGTGAATAGATTTAGGGGATAAATATGATAAAAGTACCTATAAATACTCACTTGGAAAAGGATATAACAAAGCTCATTATTCTATGCAGCATACACCTAGAAAGAAATAATAGACAAAATTCTTAACTGCTTACCTGCTTCCTTAGCCAGCTCGAGGCACTGGTGCCGTTGCTCAAATTCTGTAACACCTTCCAAAAACAAGGCATACTGGGCAACGGCGAGGTCTTGAGGCAAATGACAGGTATAGAACGCTATGAGGTTTGTGTGCTTCTCACTTATCAACAGCTATGGAACACAAAGATCAAAGTACAGCAAATAAATTAGCAGGGTTTTGAAAGAAAACTTTGCTTCAAAATTGCAAATATATTTAGGAAAGACTCATAGATGTGTGCTTCAGACCATAATCCTTTTCTAGAAATGTGTTTAGGAAAATTCAAAGATCTTTATGGAGTCCAGTGGCTCCCAGAGTCCACAGTATTAAAATGGCATCATTTGGGGCTGGAGAGACGCTCTGAGGCTGAGAGCACTGTGGCTCTTGTAAAGGACCCAGGATCAGTCCCCAGTGCCCACGTGGTGGTCCACAACCGTTCACCACTCCAGTGTTCTCTTGTGACGTCTAACACTATTGTGAGCACACATGTGAGCACACACATGTGAGCAAACACAAACATGCAGGCATAATTCTTACACATATAAAATAAAAAGACATGTTAAAAAACAGTACCATTTTGATTTTTGTTTTCACTAAAATTAAAAAACTTAAGTTGTAGACTCTAAAAGCTTACCTGTATATATGTCTTTAGAACTTCAATGGAAACTTCTTCCTTCACAGGAAAAACACACAATCCAGTTACTAACATCACCAAGTTAGGTACAATGATAATACAATTTCCAGTAAGTTTTACTTTTAAATGCATGAAGAAATTTAATATTTACACTACGTGGTAACTTCCCAAGCTAAATGCTTATGAAGTGCGTGCACTGCTTCACGTCAGTTCATCGTACACCAACAAACAGACAAACAAACAAGCTGCTCTTAGTAAACACTCATCTATTGTGTATGCAACCTGTGGGTTCCCGTGACTGAACTCAAGTCGGGAGGCTTGGTGGCAAACATCTTTCATCTGCTAAGAGGTCAACGGTCTCTTAGCATGCCTCTGTGGTAGATCCTGGTTGTTTTATGGAGGAAGGAAGTTCTTCTATACCTACAATTGCACAGCTAGCAGTTACTGAGCGAGGATCTGAGTTCGAGATCCTTGAGTGCAGAGCTCCAGCTTTTCACTTCCTGTCACTGTGCTTGCGTATGTACTCCTACCACAATGTCATCAGACATTTAGAGGAAAGAAACGCAGAAAGGAAAAAGAAACTACTTTAATTCTTGCACAGAATGTATTTTGATTCCATTAGCTTAGCTGGACACCAACGAGGACTAATTTCTTTAAATCTGGGCAAGCAGCAGCACTCTCAGGCCATAGACTAGAATCTATAAATCACTCACAATGAGTTAGCAATAGGAGACCATATGAGGTGATCCTGATTGTCAGAAGCCATCTAGAAAAGGCTGAGGCATACAAGTGAATTTTCTGGAGATGGCCCACTGTTCTGCATGGCTGTGATAAGTGAGCTCTAAGAGGCGAGGGTCCAAGAAACTTCATCCCAGGATTGCTTCCTGCTCATAATACACCCTTTCCTGTCACTATTACACAGCCTAGCTTTTAGCCACAGAATAATGAGAGTTAAGTTTCCAGGCCAGGGCTGGTCCCGGCACCTGCTGACAGGTGGTTAACCGCACGCAGGGAAGCGCTGCCACCTTTACTTACTTTGGTTTGTAGTCCAAGGGTGCGGAAAAACAGAATGAGGTGTGTCATAAAGCGGAGGAGGTGTCCGGGTAGACTGCTTTTGCTCTTGGACAGCCATTTGCTAAATTCATCCATCAAACCTACAAAGCCATCAGAGCAAAGGTTTGACAATAAGAAACAATGAGGGGAGCAAGACGTGTCACCAAGGACATCCGAGCTCATCTGCGGAATCTGAGAGTCTCACTGCCAACTCCCACCATGATCTCCAACACAAAAAAGGGCTCAAGTCAGAGTTGGCCTCACAGTAACAGGCAAACATGGTCACATGTGAGGGGTGGATGTCAGTGAGGGATTAAAAGATGTAGTGAGTCTTGTGTACTGATTCAAGAATGGCTATTTCAAGACACAAATGAAAAACTCAGGCAAGGTAAAATGAACCTGTATCTTACCATCAATGTCTCCCAGGATAAGAAATTTCTGAACTATATGGTAATGTTCTTGATTCTCTTCCAGAACTCTCTGAAAAAAAGTTTTACATTGCTGTAAGTCTTCTGTGTTCATTCCGAAGGATGTGTTCATTGCTAAGTATCAGATTTTAATGGGACATATATATATAAAGCTAGAAATGAAAGGCTTTAAGAAGATTAAAAAAAAAAGGGGGGGGGGGATGGCACACAAACCCAGACCTGAATGATATCTCCCATAAGACAACCTATTTTTAGGGAGTGTAATTCTACTTATTATCTTTTTAAAACACCCTTGATCCTGTGTGCGTGCATGCATGTGTATAGGCATGCATGCCACAGTGCCACTGGAGGTCAAAGGACAACTTGTGAGAGTCCACTGTGTCTAAACACCATGTGGGTCCTAGAGAGGAAACTCAGCGGTCAGTCTCCCACACTTACTATTCTTTACATTTTATTCCTGCTTATCTTAGCATACCATGGCAAACTAGAATGGATGGACCGGCAGATCTTAGGCAAAATAAACGACAAGATAATCTTTCAACACAAGCAGCACTACGTAAAATCGTTCTGAGGTTATTTTCTTCTACGCCTGTCACTGAGAGTAACAAAGCACAGTAGTAAAGAGACTGATGAGTGAACTAGGTAACTGCCATGCTTTTATTGAAAAATAGGTCAACTTTTTTTGTGCCAAATACATTTTCTTAGTAGTCAATTGCCTTTTAATGTTTATGTTTTGTACATTCAAAGCATTTGCTCTGTCTGGCATTAGATCAATTAAAGGCATAGCTAAGGCTCTGACTGCTTCTTCCCGAGGGAAGCCAACTCTGCCAGGACCATTTCTCTTACGATGTCACTGTTTCCTGTGAAACCAAAGGTCAGCTGATGCCTCTTAGGCTCACGTACATGCTCGCTGTAATTGAGACTGGGACCTACCCTGTGCTGCGTGGCCCTTAGGGCCCGAGGAAGCACCCTGCTGCTTTCTAGATGGTTCTTGTCATTCTTATTTATGCTTCTACTCAGATTTTTTCCCCAAACACAACCTCCTTAAATTGTTAGGGTTCTTTGTTAATTTTATAATGACTGACATTTTCAAATCTCCTCATTCAAAATTATGTTTTATTTTCCTCATGTCTTTATGTCTTCCAATAAAGTTCTACTATTGGCTTCATGAGAGTCCTGAAACTCTTGATGAAGTTTATCTCTAGCCTTTGTCTGTGTAGTCCTTCACTTCAATGAGACTCCTGCGGAGCAGGATGCTGCACTGTCTTCTCAGTGGTCATAGCAAGCACAGACGCTCCGTAATGCTGTGAGTTACCTAGCGACTCTAGCACATTATCTGTAACTCCTT
>JANHMN010000021.1:37246860-37280967 GCA_030674055.1 Rhabdomys pumilio
ACACACACACACACACACACACACACACACACACACACACACACACAGAGTTTTCGGAAGAGAGCTCCACTATGTAGCCCTAGCAGCCAGGAAATTCCTAGGAAGACCAGGGCAATCTCAAACCCAGAGACCCATCCGCCTTTGCCTCCCAAGAGCTGGATTACAAGCCTGTACCACTATACCCAGGAAAAGTCTCATCTTGATGTACAGGAGCAGGTTTCCCTGATCTCACTGAATTAATAAACTACTTAAATCTCAAAGCCGTTTACCAGCCTCTCCAGGGTCGTCTTCACGTAGCATGACAGTGCTTAGGTTTACGTCCTCGGTCATACTATGGTGCTCTGTGTTTGCATAGAACCCTAAACGCTGGGATGAGAATGCAGCTGCCCAGTTGCTGTCATCTAGATTGGTCACCTTAAAAAAAAAAAAAAAAAAAAAAAAAAGGAAAGGAATAAAGCCATTGTCATTACTACTGAATAAATTTTTTTTCCACTTTAAATGTTTTTCATTTTTTTAAAGATTTATTTATTTATTTTATGTATGAGTACACTGTAGCTGTCTTCAGACACACCAGAAGAGGCCATCAAATCTTATTTATAGATGGTTGTGAGCCACCATGTGGTTGCTGGGAATTGAACTCAGGACCTCTGGAAGAATAGTCAGTGCTCTTAACTGCTGAGCCATCTCTCCAGCCCATGTTTTTCATTTTCATTTTTAAAAGACTGCAAGCTACAGTTTTCTTTAACTTTTATGTTATGTTAGTTTTTGCCTGAATATGTGTCTATGCACCACTTATGTGCACGGTGCTCACAGACGCCAAAACAGAACACTGGACCCCAGGGGCTGCAGAGTCACCAGACACCATGTGGTGCTGGGAATAGAACCAGGATCCTCTAGACAAGAAGTGCTCTTAACCACCAGCCCTAATATCTGAGAATTATTCTTTCAGCTTTTAAAAACATTTTGTTTTGCAACAGGTCTTGTGCAGCCCAAGCCCACTTCCAATGTACTGTGTTGCTGAGAATGATCACACACTCCTGACCCTCCTGCCTCTATCTACTGAGTATTGGGATATCAGGCAAACACCACCATTGAGGCCCTGGCTCTGAGTCCCAAAAGGAAAAAAAACGATGGGTTTAAGCACTAACAACGCAAGGTTAAAAGGCAAAACTACCATCTGGAATAACCTACTTTAGATAATTTCATATGTGGATCAAAATCTCCCCAAGTATTTAATTATCCACAATGTCAAAGACAGAATCTTTGATTTAGAATTCAATGTCTTAAGAGTTACTAATACAACACAATTTTTCTGTTTCCTACTTCGACATGATTCCTTTCCTCCCCTAGCTGGTATTCTCTTAGTAATCAGGCAAAGCCATCGTGTACTGTGGCATATGTAATGTGTCTTCCGTGTTTTCAGTACTGGGCCATGGTGGTTCCTAGAACACCTCATCCTTCCCTAAAATGCTCTCTTCTGTCTTGAGGGAAAACCCACCTGAGTCTCTGGTACTTTCACACCACAGACCACATGTCACCACATGTGGAGAAGAGGGTTTACCTTACAACAGTAAAGAACCCATTCAGAGCAGACACAGGTAGGATCCTCAGTTCAATGCAGCTGGATACTGCCTTCGGTCCGACCCACAGGCAGGCAGTCTTATTTGTCCTCTCAAGCAATCTGGAGCTCACTCTTCCACCTGTCTCTTCCCATCCCCCCAGCTCTAGGATTCCAGTGATGCCACCTCCAGCTTTTACACTACTGCTGGGATCTGAACTCAGGTTTTCATGCTTGTGAGACAAGCAGTTTATCCTTCTGCCTTCTTTGTACTGCTGTCACTTTCCTTTTGTGATGTGACATATTCTAATATCTGATTTTTTTTCAAATGTCTAACCAATGATATAACTCTACACAACCTGAAATTATTTTCATGATGCATATAACTTTAACTTTCATTAAAAGGCTTTTAAAGTGCATTTATTTATACATACCATGGAGAGATTTCCCAAGTACCCAGAAGACTGTGTGTGGCGGGGAGACCTCCCTTCTGTTCCGAGAATGTAGGAAATATCTGGCTGTCTGAGTAAGCTTCGGCTTGGTGGAGTAACTATAAGTGGAACAACACTGTCAGCACAAAGCAAGCAAGTCAACAACAAGATCTAAGTCTTCAGGGAGGGGAGGATGCCTCAGCTGGTAAAGTGCTCGCTGCACCAGTGTGAGAACCTGAGTCTGAGTCCTAGCATCCATGTAAAAGACTCGGGCACAGCGGTGCAGGATCACAACCACAGTGTGGGGAGAAGACACAGGAGACCTGGAGCTCACTAGTCAGCCAGTATGGACTAATCAGAAAGCCCCGGGTCCCGGTGGAGGACCCTGTCTGAAGACACTGGACGGCTCCTGAGGAACGACACCCACGTTTACCTGTGGACTCACACACCTGCGTATCTATGTGCATGTGCATTTGCGTGACACACACAACGCCCCGCACATGCACACAAGAACATGCATTCGTACATACATGTGCATCTATACCTACATGAACAGGAAACACCCGCACACACATGTAGATTCAAATCAAACGATTTAAATGTTAACACTTTCATGTTATAAAGAATTAACTTATTTTTCTAAAGATGAGCTTCTCATGTTGATTATTCATTTTTTTTTTAACTACAGAAGGTATTTTTAACCTAGGTCTAACTGCTCAGACTTAAAACAATCAAACGTGGCACCCGTCAGCAGATCTTCAACATCTAGCACACCGGGGCATGCAGGGGAGTGGCCAGAGCTCTGGAGCAAGTGACTTGTAGGAAGTCTCTTTTCACTGCCTAAATAACAGCACTAGCTCACTCACGCTGGCTTCTCCAAGTCTGCCTTCTAAGTTGGAAAAGCAGATAACAGTTAGTCATAGTTACTATGTACTGATGTAAAGTACAGTTCCTTGTTCATGAGAGTTCAGATAACTGTAATCATTATTATTTATGCCACTTCCTGACACTGTAGCTAAATAGTTTATTCTGAAAATTAAACAAATGCCAGCTGGTATTATGACTACTACTCTATTAAATACTTTCAAAGCACAAACAGAATCTTACAAGGCTGTCGAGATGAGCTTGGAGTTCGAGGAATAATCTGGCTTCTCGGTGTAGTAGTACCAAAATTTTCATCTTGGTTGGCCTGAACTTAGAAAGAATTAAGGAAAGTCTTCCATGTAGAAAAAAAAAATCATTACAGTTAAGCACAGATTTACTACACAAGATACGTAAGTACATTTCTTTCAAGAACAAAGCATTTTACGGGTACCACCTTTTCTGTTCATAGTTGTTAAATCCACCTGTCATTTAAATTCTCAGATGGATATCAGATAATAAGTATTGACCATTTGTTGAGTACTGTGACATACTAGTAGTGTCTCAGAGAAACAGGCATCTTAAGCTCACGGACATTCACTGAGAACACGTATCCACCAAGTAACCTACCAATGGAGGTAAGCCAGTTTTATCCCAGCTAATGTTTAATGCCTTGAAGAAAATCCCACAGACCTGATTCAAGGCACTCTGCGCTCTGTGCAATCTCACACAAAGGATACTTAGAACTCTTTTGTGAGCACTGTGCTTCCGTGCCGTCCTCGTTACCTCCACCTCTCGGATCACAGGGGTTGACATCCCCCCGAAGCCGCTCCTACAACAGTGTAATTAAGCTCTTAGACAGTATCTTCAAAGGACTATCTCGTTACAGTTAGAGCAAAGAGTCAGAGTCAGTCAAGGGACAGCTCACCCTTGGATCTTTTTGCCAAGAATAACCTCTTGTCTCTAAGTCTTGCTTACTCCCAAATCCCACCCAGTGCTCAGCTAGGAGCCCGCCTTGACTTCCTAGCATCACAGTGTAACGCTCCCTATGGAGTTATCTTAGAACCTGAATTCTGTACTGCAGTATGGCCTCATGAAGGGAAGCCTTCCCTCCAGGGTACTGAGCTGCTTAAGTGCAGGATTCCCTACCAGGAAGGACCTCTGCACTCTCCAAAATACCACAATGAGCTAGCTGCTTGTTGACGGGGATGGATTTAGCCCAGGGTCACACCTCTAATCCAAAATATACTACATAGGAGGTGCTGGGCCAACCTGGGATACTTTCAAAAACAAACCCAAAGACAGAACAGGCTCTGAGAATTCTTCTTTAGTTTATTTTACTCTCATGCAAACGTCCTAGAATATATTCATACAAGCTAAGCCAGTCATCTCGTCACTAGGCAGTCTAATCATATGGAATATGTTATATTTTTGGCCTGTGTGCTGGCCAAACATTGTCATGAAGTCAGGACTATATTTCAGATTGTGAAAACTGTACAGCTTGGTGGGATGAAAGAAAAAGCAAAGGAATTCCAGTGAACTGGAGAAACAACCCTTCAAGTGATTTCTCTCCATGGTGACTAAAGATGTCTTAACACAATGTTCCAGGCCTCTAGCACTGTCAACTGAGGGTTTAAAAACTAAAGCATTTGGATTGGTTTTAAACATCTGCCTAGTACACCTTTCTTCCCGTTGAAATCTCCAGCTAGCTTCCTCTTCCCTACAGACTCAAACCTACATTTACCAGTATACTATTTGCCACACCATCCAAATTTAGTTTAACCCATGACATTCATCCAGACATATTGCTGGGAGCGTTCAGCCACACAAGCATGAACATTTTTTTATGACTTTAAATCTGAGTATGTTTCTTTTTACAGGTCTGTATTTGTTCCCGTCACCTGATGTACATCTAATTAAGTTATTCATCAACAGCTTTGTGGTGATACAAAGATCCCTGCTGGTAATGCTATGCAAGCATTCTTTCACAGCGCCATCTTCCCACCCCTATAACTTTTACCTTAATCTCTTACAGGCTCACTGTTCTTTATAGATAAGATCCTCACAGGATTGCTCTAAAACTAAATATGCCACTTAAAGCTTACGGAATATACATAAGATAACCCCTACTAACACAATGTTTTCATTATCAATAATGTGTTATTATTACTCAAAAGACCAGCTAGCAAGTTACTTTTACAGGTTTCCCCGAACCTCCTCTGACAGAGGGATTTAACGTCTCCTTCATTTATTTTTTTCCCCCCCGCAGTTCAGTATAATACGTCGTACTACACTGCTTGGCTGTCTTCACTACACAATCTACTCCGATGCCAAGTGCCTTGAACAACCCATCTTTGTCTCAGGCGAGCATAAATCACCTGATCACGTGAGAAATTCAAGTACCTGGTTCTTTAAAGTCTAAGCTGACCACCGTGATACCCAATAATGTACAACTGATATGACTTAATAACCACAATAAAACCACTCTGAGAAAGTCTGGTCTGAGCTGTCAGGGTGGCTGATGGCTGTGCCCTCGGATTGCTTCACTTAGCATTTCGAATGCCGGACCACCACCGACCCTGCACACTTCAGGAGCGAACGGCGAGGAGCGAGCACCGATGAGACCCCGGAGGCGCGGCGTGGAACGCGGGGATCCGCATTCTCTGCATCCCCGCTCCAGTCACGCCAAGCGTCCATTCCTTCACCAGGGGCCAAATCCCTGGCATGGTGAAGGAAGGATTGAATGGGCAGCCCTCTGCTCCTCCTCCGCTTGCCGCGGAGATAGTTACGTCGCTAACAGGCGAGAGCCACAGTCTTGGCCGAGGCGTCCCCACCAGGACTGACCTGTCCATGGCCGCAGCCGTCTCCACCTAGAACCTTACAACTTTTGACTGCAGCCTGGCCGCCGCGTTTCAGCCTTCCCGCTTTCCGGAAGCAAACCCTTCGACCCGGAAGCACGCCCTGGCTAAACCAGCCACAGAGAAATAGGTTCCCACTCGGCGCATGCGCGACTTTCGTCTACAGCCATAGGCCCGGTGGGCGCAGGCGCGGAAGTGTGCCAGTGCGTGACTGCGTGGCTGGGTGGTGCCAGCCAAGCAGGAAGGGGGCGGGAAAGGGGGCGGAGCTTAGATATGTTGCCGGAGCCGGAGTTGTGGGCGTGGTCTGGGTGGGGCGTCTTACTGGGAAGCCGGAAGTCTATAACCTGGACTTTAGGGAAATTGTTGGAGAGTCTGGACACAGCGTTCCTGTTCGTGGTTCTGCGCCACTCTACGGGTTCTGGCCTTGTCTCCGGACACTCACCTCTTTCTTTGAACTGTGATGTAGCCTCACTGGACGGGTTTTGAGGTTGTTTCCTATCGTTGTCATTTATTTCTCTTTTACAGAATCAGCCGTTTTTTTAAGAAATCCAAAAAAACCAAAACATAACAAAAGCCAGATGGGCCGGGCAGTGGTGGCGCACGCCTTTAATCCCAGCACTTGGGAGGCAGAGGCAGGCGGATTTCTGAGTTCGAGGCCAGCCTGGTCTACAGAGTGAGTTCCAGGCCAGCCAGGGCTATACAGAGAAACCCTGTCTCGAAAAAACCAAAAAAAAAAAAAAAAAAAAAAAAAAAAAAAAAAAAAAAAAAAAAAAATTAAAAACAAAACAAAAAAACAAAAAGAAAAGCCACATGAGTTCACAGCCTGTAATATGAACATATGGGGAGACTGAGGCAGGAAGATCTCCATGATTTTGAAGCAAGCCTGCACTAAGAAAGCCTGACAATAATAATAATAATAGCAATTATTGTTTATTATTATTATTATTATTATAAATTTTAAAAGTTTTGGGCGTGAGGATACTTACCTGTTCCAGCACCTCAGAGTGTTAGGTCTCAGGTCCTCCAAATGTCTAGAAATGAGCTCTGGCTGAACCATTTCTGCTTTCTGGCGGTTAGATAAAAACCAGCATTCCTCAGGAACTTGTGAAATGCATTTTTCATCGGTCTTCTTAGCTACTTATCTCCACAGTCCGGACTCTGCACTAACTTCTATGCTCTGCTCTCTCATCTCACAAAACTATATCTTGAAGAGCTCTAACAGGTCCAAGCATTGCAGACACAGCACCAGCAGGTGTGGCTCCTCTCCCTTCCCCTCTCCCTTTCTAAACTGTTAGATTACATTCCTAAACCTAGCTACCAAGGTCTCTTCCCTTATTTGGCCACATCCTTATGCCTGACTAAAACTCCGAGGTCCAACTATCAAAATTCACTAGCTGGCTAACATGTCCACTCAGGACTTACCGACTAGCACAGCCTTCCCCCTTTTCTCCTTAAAATCCACTCCTGCAGAGACACCTGCTGCTTTCTTTGGCAGATCCAGAGGCAGCACCCACTGCTTGTCCATCTGGGGTAATACATTTCCTTTGTGCGGAGAATTTGGTGTCTGGGTGTGTTCTGTGCTGACTTCCAGGCTACTTCACATCTCTTGCCGACTTGACTATCCTCTCCCATTCTCTAGCTTCCCCAGTTCGGGCCGTGTCCAGTCTGTTTCTCTTTCTACTCTGGACACTTTCAGATGACTCTGGATCTTTTCTCTCTCTTACCCACATTAAAAACCTTATCCCTAACAGAGCAGTCATGGTGGCAGTTTCTTTACTGTGCCCCTTCCCATGCACAGACTAAGGTAGAGGCAGGAATCAAGGTCATTCTTGGCTCCTTCTAAGTTAGAGGCCAGCGTGGTTTTGTTCTGATTGTTTGTTTTGATACCCTGACTCAAAATTAAAGAAAAAAGTAGTAATATAATATCCCTTCTAATTCAAAGTGCTGTCTGAGTAAAAAAGCAGTATATTCAGTACCTGAAGAATTCAGTTCGGTTCCTTTTTTTCCACTTTGAAAGCAGTCATTATTTATTAAGTGACCAGATTGCAAAAATAATGTTAGAAGGGCCAGCCAGCAGCTTGCCTCGCAATCCTGATGGTCTAAGTTCTGTCCCTGGACCCCTGGTAAAGGTGGAAGGAGAAAACCAGCTACATAAATTGTCTTCTAGCCTTCAAACTCGGCCCCATCTCCATGCATGCTCCATTTACACACAAGCACATATGTGCACATACACACCCCAGTATGCCACACACATACACTATACACACACACACCATGTAATACACACACCACACCACATATACATGCACATACACATACATGTATGCACACACAGATAGCTCATCTATAAAATAACCCTATTGATATGATATTTCCTGTTTCAAGTACTAAATAAAAATCCTTCAATGTGGATGAGCTCTTATATTCGGCCACAACAAATTAGAATCACCAAGATAGAATCACTCATGAGGGCAAGAGAGATGGCTCAGTGGTTAAGAGCACTGATTGCTTTGCCAGAGGTCCTGAGTTCAATTGCCAGCAATCATATGTTTTTTTTTTCATTTATTTTTTAAAAGATAGATTTATTTACTTATTTACTTATTTATTTAATGTACATCGGTGTTTTGCCTTTATGTATGTCTGTGTGATGGTGTCAGATCTCCAGAACTAGAGTTACAGACAATTGTGAGCTGTCATGTGGGTGTTGGGAATAGAACCAGGGTCTTCTGGAAGAGCAGCCACTGCTCTTAACCACATCTCTCCAGCCCCTCATATGGTGGTTTACAACCATCTGTAATGAGATCTGATACCACCTTTTGGTGTGTCTGGAGACAGCTACAGTGTACTCATATTCATTAAAAAAAAACAGAAGTCACTCACGAAAGTTCCACGTTACTAAAACAAGGCTAAGTTATCTGATCTCCAGGGAATTAAAGACAGAGAAGAGAGACAACCAGATTTTCCACATAGAACATTTTTGGTTGGTATAGTCAAAATGTCTCTGCTTTAATTTTACAAGAAAAGTAACCCAATGCGAACTACTTAGCGTTCAGATTGTTTTGCCTTGCTGTTCTGCCTTATGCAGAAGCTCACTTTGAGACTCCCCAATCCATTTATTGTTGGTTTGTCCTTGGACACATTCTGCTACCTAGCCCAGGCTGGCCTGGGCTACAGAGTTGCAGCAGCATCCCATCATAGACAGCTGTGGTGGGGCCTTGGTGGGAGAGACTGCAGCTCCCGTTTCCTGCTCTTCCCGGCCTTTCTCCGAGCAAACTTCTACTGCTCAGCTCACTGGAACACTTCTCTTCTTTTTTTTTTTTTTTTTTTTGGTTTTTTCGAGACAGGGTTTCTCTGTGTAGCTCTGGCTGTCCTGGAACTCACTTGGTAGACCTCGAACTCAGAAATCCGCCTGCCTCTGCCTCCCAAGTGCTGGGATTAAAGGCGTGCGCCACCACCTCCAGGCTACTTCTCTTCTACAGGGTGGAGTGTTGCCTGAATCTAGGATTGTAAATAAAGCTAATTAAGACCTTTAATTTAGGTTTATGTACGTTTTTCCCTTTGATAGTAGGCTATTTTCATTCCCGCTTTCGGAGAGTATTATTTGAAGAGTCACAAGAAGTTTATTAGTCAGGTGACTTAGTATTTATTAAGAGAGATAGCTAGGTTGACTGACCATCACCCTGGGATCTGCTTGTTTTCACCTTTCAATGCCACTGTCATGGGCATGCCTGGCTTTTACATGGTGTGTTGGTTTATATATGCTCAGCCAAGGGAGTGGCACTATTTGGGGGTGTGGCCTTGTTGGAGTAGGTGTGTCACTGTGGGTGTGGGCTTTAAGACCCTCAACCTAGTTGCCTGGGAGCCAGTCTTCTGCTAGCGGCCTTCAGATGAAGATGTAGAACTCTCAGCTCTTCTTGCCATGCCTGCCTGGACGCTGCCATGCTCCCACTTTGATGATACTGAACTGAGCCTCTGAACCTGCAAGTCAGACCCACCAATTAAATGTTGTTCTTATAAGAGTTGTCTTGGTCATGGTGTCTGCTCACAGCAGTAAAACCCTAACTAAGACACATGGGTGCTGGGATTTTAACTCAGGTTCTCACACTTGCAGGAAAAGTGCTTTATTGAGTCATCTCTCAGATCTCAATGTTTAATATATATATATATATATATATATATATATATACATATATATATATATACATATATATATATGTGTGTGTGTGTGTGTGTGTGTGCATAAATATATAATATATACACATATATGTACACATATACATGAACACACACATATGATCATAAGCATTTGGGGCAAAGAATTAATCTTATATTCAAAGAAATAAACTGTCAGAAAATGCACTAGAAGTCAGCTAAAATTTTTTTCAACTTAAATTTTATGTTTAAATTTTATGTGTATGAATGTTTGCCTCCATGTATGAAAATGCCTCATGGGCATGCAGGGCCAGCAGAGGCCAGAGGGAGCACTGGATTCCCCTGGAATTGGAATTGCAGCCAGTTCCACGTGGATGTTGAGAACTGAATCCTGGTCCTTTACAAGAACTGTAAGTGGTCTTAACCACTGAACCATCTCTCCTGAACCCCCACTGAGTCATCTCTCCTG
Organism: Rhabdomys pumilio; assembly: GCA_030674055.1. NCBI lineage: Eukaryota > Metazoa > Chordata > Mammalia > Rodentia > Muridae > Rhabdomys > Rhabdomys pumilio. The sequence continues at coordinate 37,257,190 of JANHMN010000021.1, forward strand.
AACCCCCACCTTTTTTTTTAAATTATACTTATTTATTTGGGGGCAGAGCACTTGTCCTGTAGGGACTGTAAAGGTCAGAGGAGACTTGGGGACAATTGGTTCCTTCCTTCTACCACATGAGTTTTGGAGATTTAACTCAGGTCATGCAGCCTGGTAGCAAACACCTTCATCTATAGGCCATCTTGAAGGTGCTCATTTAAAATGTTTTATTTAAAGATGATGATGATGATGATGATGATGATGATGATGATGTGTGTGTGTGTGTGTGTGTGTGTGTGTGTGTGTGTGTGTATCTTGGTGTAAATATGGAGATCAGAGGATCAAATTTATTTCTATAAATACACAGAAAGACACTGTCTCTAAAAAAAAAAATAAAAAAAAAACCCAAAAAACAAAACATCCGGCTGGGCAGTGGTGGCGCACGCCTTTAATCCCAGCACTTGGGAGGCAGAGGCAGGCGGATTTCTGAGTTCGAGGCCAGCCTGGTCTAGCGAGTGAGTTCCAGGACAGCCAGGGCTACACAGAGAAACCCTGTCTTGAAAAACCAAAAAAAAAACCAAAACACCCTAAACCTTAGTTCTATCCCCTGGACATCTTTCCCACTAAACCTTTTAACTGACACTTTTAACTTGTAGACACTAACATCACAAAGTCCCCTAAAATATTTACATCATACACATTTGATTACTTTAAAATTCTGTGAAATAGGGCTGGTGAAATGGCTCAGCGGTTAAGAGCACTGACTGCTCTTCTGGAGGTCCTGAGTTCAAATCCCAGCAACCAAATGGTGGCTCACAACCATCTGTGATGAAATCTGATGCCCTCTCCTGGGGTGTTTGGACAGCTACAGTATACTTACATATAATATAAATAAATAAACCTTTGGAGAGGGAGAAGGGAAGGGGGAAAAAAATCTGTGAAATAAACTCCTGTGTGGTGTACATTGTATCCATGCTAGCTTTTTGTCTAGGGTAGACAGACATATCTAACTTAAGCAAAAAAAAAGCATGCACTGGAAGGGTATCAAGAGCTCATGGAATTGAGAGATGGGAAGGGTGGGAGCTGGGAAACACAGCAGCAGCTCCTCTGAGCGGCCAGCCTGTAGATACAGAAACAGAACTTTCTGACTTGCCATTCTCCTTACTTTATCCTCAAGAGCCTCAGATATCAAATACAAGGACACTTCACTTCTATTTTTTTTTTTTTAAGACAGGGTTTCTCTGTGTAGCCCTGGCTGTCCTGGAACTCACTCTGTAGACCAGGCTGGCCTCGAACTCAGAAATCCACCTGCCTCTGCCTCCCAAGTGCTGGGATTAAAGGCATGCACCACCAGCTCCCGGCGACACTTCACTTCTAAATACTCCAATAAATATCACCTGCTTAATATAATTGATGGGATGCCACTCAGCCACGACAGACTGGATCAAACCAGAAAGAAGTCATTCATGCAGTGGCCATGGAATCACACTGCATTTAAAAACAGCAGAGAGTCTGGAGAGATGGCTCAGTGGATCAGAGCACTGACTGCTCTTCTAGACAACCTGAGTTCCTAGCACTTACGTCATGAAGCTCCTAACGGCCTGGAACTTCAGGAGATCTCACACCCTCTTCTGGTCTTGAAGACGCCATGAAGACATACAGACACACAAACACATAAATGAAAACAAAAATCCTCAAAATGAAACGAAGTAGGCCAGGAGATTTATAATAACAATCAGAAGTTAGCCAGTAGGATAACGTAGTCTCTTCCATTTTAAGCTTGCAACAAAAGTAACTTGGACATAATCAAGCTGCCTTTTCTATTTCTGCTCTATTCAGCCCTTTTCTGTTTAAAGAGCCAACCCCTCCGTAGGGCTTTGAGCCTCTCTCCATTTTGTGTGTTGGATACTGTCCAACTCATGAATCTCTGATGAAATCAATCACATGTTTAATATTTGTTTTACTTAGGGTTTCTAGTTCTGGGAAGAGACGCCATGACCACAGCAACTCTTAAAGGGAAAGCATTTCATTGGGGCTGGCCTATACAATTCAGAGGTTCAGTCCATTCTCATCACAGTCACAGCGGGACGCATGGCTGCGTGCAGGCAGGCATGGTGCGGGAAGAGCGGGGAGTTCTACCTCCAGATAAGCATGCAACAGGATGAGAGACACACTCAACCTGGCTTCAGCATCTGAAACCTCAAGACTCACACTCAGTGTGACACACTTCCTCCTAGAAAGCCACACCCACCCCAACAAGGCCCCGCCTCCTAGTGATGTCACTCCTTATTCAAAGGCATTCAAAGTAGCATGCCATTCTCATTGAAATTTTATTCTTTGACACTTCTAAAACCAGATGTTCTGCTAGCCACAAGAGTCATTCAGAGCATCAATATTGATAATATGACATAATTAGAGCTGGGCTTGGTGGCACGTGTTTGTAATTCAAAGAACCCAGGAGGCAGAGAAAAAGACTGCCAAGAGTTTTAGACAAGTCTGGTCTACTTAGTGAGTTACAGGCCAACCAAAGCTGTGCTATCTAAGTCATGTTTACACACACACACACACACACACACACACACACACACACACAAGCACACATACATAAACACATGAACAAATACACACATGAACACACAAGCATACATACATACACACACACACACACACACACACACACACACACACACACACACCCACACATGTTGGGAGCCGACTTTTAGTAGAAGGCGGCTATCAGCTTTGCAGCCATCTCGAGCCATGTACCCTGACAAGAGATTTGTTTTCAACAGCCTACAACAGCTGAACACACTCTGATAAACATCTTGTTTATCCCACATATTTTATTTTGCTGTTTAGTGCCCCCAGCTGCAAGGCATGCAGTGCACGTGCTATTCACGTGCTATCCACGTGCTATCCACGCCATATACTCCTGTAAGGCTTATGTCATATCCACACCTGCAAGGCACGTGGTATCCACGCTCCTACAAGGCACGTGACAAAGTGTGGATAAAATAAATACCCCAGACTTCCCTTCAATGAGAGAGACAGTAAATGAGACTTGAGACTTGATCAGAACCTCTGTCTTGTCTCCATTCTTCGCGTCTCTTCCCCTTTACCCCAACTCTCTCTCTTGCTAGACCCTGACCCGAGGACCGGAGCAGTAGAGCGGTCCGGGACATTTTGGCCCCCAAGCGTGGGGCAGCTCAGGCCTCAACACACACATACACACACAAAGTAGTTACTGAAATCAGCAAGAGTGTGCTTGATTTGCATGGCAGCCCCTGTCATATAGGGTTTAGTTTTTCTGGCCTTTGTATCTTTATATTGCCTTTGAGTGTGTTCTCCAGCCTTTGATGTACTTCTTGTAGACCTACTTTAGAACCCTTGTCCCCCGTCAAGTGATGCTCTGTGACAAGACCTGCACCAGAGAGAGGCCTGTGCTTTCAGTGCCCCTGGCCCTTCAGCAGAGGCCTCTCCACCAACGAGCAAGCCATCACTGTTACTCTCTGTTTGACTGACCACTTTGCCCTCCACCTTGAAGCTCTGTCCTCTTTGATCTCCAAGATCTTGTAGAGTCTGAGGTCTGAGCAGACGATTATCATAGTGGCTGTGGCTCTTAGCAGTAGCCAGAACCTAGGCCTGAACCTGGTGTAATCAGAACTATCTTTTTCCTCTTCTTTTAGCAACGCTTTGCTGAAATGGTAATTGCTACTAGTGATTTTCTTTTAAAAACGATTCATTCATTTTTACTTATGTATATGCGCGTATGCCTGTGTGAGTTTATTTATGTATGTGAGTTTATGTATTTGTGTACTTTTTGAGTCTGTGTAGTTCTGTCTGTCCCAGCATTTGCTATGTAGATCAGGCTGGCCTCAAATTTCCAGAGATCTGCCTGCCTTTGCCCCCTGAGTACTGGGAGTAAAGGTGTGTGCCACTGCTGCCTGTTGTCTGTGTGAGTTTGTGATCTGCACACGTGTGAAGGCCAAAGGGTCTCCAGTCCCTGTCAGCTGGAGTTACAGGCAGTTGTGAGACACCTGATGTGGGTGCTTGGAGCCCAAGTGGGGTCCCCTGGAAGAACTGTATTAAGTTCTTAACTACTAAGCCATCCCTCCAGCCACCAAATGGTTTTCTTACGATGACTACGTGTCTCTCAGAAAAGGAAATATATAAGAGCAGGAGAAAGCCAATGAAAGGATTCCCATGATTCATTTAGACTCTCTGTGACTATAATTCCAGGAGCTAAAGCTTGGGTGTGGTAGGGGGCACTGTAACCCCAGCACTTAGGAGGGAGAGTGAAGAAGATTACAACGTCTAGGCAAGCTTGTGCTGCATAGTGAGTCCCTATCTCAAAAATAAGTAAGATAAAAGCTATAGAGGACATAGGTAAAATATTAAAGCCTAAATGGAACATTAAGGCCTAGGTAATAGTTACCTGGCTAGCCTGCCATTATACGGAAACTTTCTCATATGTTTCTGCGCTGTTACTAGGAAACTTTCTAATACCAAAATGGATTACATACAATTACATGATTGGTTATTATGTTCTGTGCCCGTGGAAACCAACGGCAATAGAAGTCAGTAGAAGTGTTTTGTGTAGTTACCTACGATAAGCTTGGACCCAGCAGTACTTCCTGCACATATGTGTAAGTGTTTATAGTATAAGCTGCACCTGGGATGGACCCCAACATAAGAGATACACCTGCACCAATATAAGAAGCTATTCGGAATAAAATTTCTATTTTGAGTAGTGGTCAAGTAAAGTTTGAGTTCCCAAGACCTCCCTGGGAACTAACATCCTACTTGGCAGAAAGAGACATGTACGTGGGTAACTAACATCCTGGTTGGCAAGTTAAGACATGAATGTTAGACAAGCCGCCCCATGATAGACAAGTTAGAAGGTGAATATTAGACAAGGCAAGTCCCCTGCCACAGTTCAATACCTCAACCAATGGGAGCACGGTCAGTGTATAACAAAGTCATGTTCCTAAGGAAACCTCCTATCCATAATCCTAATTGGTGAAATAACTTGGCATAGATGTTTGTGGGTTTTTAGGCTTAAAAACCCTGTAGGATCTTAATTCCCGGTCACAGTTCAGTTCCTGAGTCTGGACCATGGCCCTGGTCAACCAGTCCTGGGGCATATGTTCAATAAACTATCCCTGTCTGACTGAAATCAGTGTCTGTGTGGTTTGTGAGGTGATTCCTGGACCCCAACAAAAGCTAGCCACTTGAATGCAGCTAATTGACAGAGTTAATTATTGTTTATGCCAGCACATTTTATATTAGCTTTTTATGTAGTGAAAACCAACAGTTTTTATTGCACAATTAACATGAACAGCTCTTGTGACCATCTTTCATCTTCATCTCTGGTAACTGGGCTGAATATTTCGACGATAACACTTCTTTGGCTTTCATTTCTATTTCTTCATGCCTTACCACACTTTGACTTCTCCCTACTCCAGGAACGGAAACTGTTCTGTTGCAGGATATTTGACCACACTGGGAACCCCAGATTGTGCTATTTATTATTGGAAAACCCTGTTTTTAGTTGTGGTGTAGCTCAGCCTTAGCACACAGCTTTAATCCAGGAGCTTTCTGCTTGAATAGTGTAAACAGGATTAAATACAGTCAACCACAGGTCAAGAGGCAGAGCAAGCAACCAGTTGACAGGAAGTACATATAGGATTATTAAGAAAAAAAAAAACCATAGAGAGTAAGAAGGAGTCGGGAGGATGGATAGAGAGACACACAGGAAGTAGAAGGGAAGAACACTGAGTTGTTTGACATGGCATGAGGAGACATTGCTGCTGGGACATCGGCTGAGGAAGAAGGTCAGCTGGGCGATTTCTCTGCTTCTCAAAGATAGCAGCCTTTCACCCCAGCATCTGGCTCCTGAGTCTTCATTGGTAAAATACGATTTTGTTAAAAACCAACACTGTTCTAGACAAGGTCACCAACAGGCTCTGCAGGTTTCTGTCCCTTTCTCCCCATGGAACTCCTGATGATATTGTTGGCTAATCTGCCTACCTCCTCTCCTGCACTGATGGCTTAGTGGCTTTTCCTGCTTCCCCAGGCTTCTCTTGGCTTACTTCCTCTGCTGGCTGGAGAAGTCTGCTCTTCCTTAAATATTCTTTCCAGGTCAGAACTAAGCTCTAATTCTCCGATATCTTCAGCTTTCACCACCACATGACTCCCGACAATGCCTTGATTTTTGTCATTTTGATATTGATTTGATTTTGCAGCTGTTCATATGAATATATTGTACATATTCACCACACACACACACACACACACACACACACACACACACACACACACAAACACACTAAAATGGAGACCCTGCCTCTCCCATAATTTTCATTTTGACACATGGACACTGTAACAGGGTCCCAGGGCTTAACATAACTGACTCCATGATGGAAGTACCATTCAGGCTGTAAAACTCAGCATAGACAGCACCACCTGCCAAAACTAAAACAAAGGCCTAATCCATCAAAGTCCATATAGTTCTGGGAAAGTCTCAAAATGTACTAGCCTTGCTCTTCAGCTTCTGTAGTTCCTCTTCTGGCTAACTGTTTTGGTAACTGAAGTTGGTCAACCTAGAACAGAATCTTTGTGCTTTAAAAGCTCACCCTAAGAAAGGCTCAAGGCTACACCGGGATCCCAAACACTCAGTGTAGCCGCTGGCTGGCTAATAAAGACTTTCTATTGGCTGAAACTCAAGTCTGAGCAGTCTTCTCGGATGGGTGGATAGCTCACCACAGTCATGTCCTGATACCTAAGCCCTAAGTCTTCAATAGGACCCCAAGTCCCACGGGGGCAGAGGTTCTGTCAGGTGCTGTACCCCAAGGGTAGGTGTTCTCTCTTGTCCAAGCCTCTGCTTTGTTACCAACTCTTTAATACGCGTTGTATTGCTTTTGCTTTCTCCTTAGTCCCAATTTATCACAGTGCTCAGGAAAGTCCTCCATCCTCTCAGTAGAGTGATCTCCAAAGCCAGCCTGGCCATCAGTCACCTTCCAGTTTCTTCCACAACTCCAGGCTGCCTGACTCTGGTTTAGTCCTGTCCTTATCTCTACCTCCAATTTTACATTCCCACACCCAGTCTCAGTTCCCCAAGCATTCTTTGGCCACTTGACACATTTTCCTCTACTCTTTCCAAGGATAGACAGAAAGATTGGAGAGAGGAGAACCTTGTGGAGTCAGTGCTGGGGATCGAACTCACTTTACCTGTGGAGCTAAGGAAGCATGCTTGCCTGGAGGGTAAGACAGTCTCAGACCTCAGGGTTCCTGAGATTGAATATATATGAATGGTGCGTGGGATCTAACCTGCAGCATTGGCTATGCCACATAAAGGCTCTAACACTGAGTTATACCCTCAGTCTGAGAATATTTATTTATTTAATGTATATGAGTACAATTATAGCTGTCTTCAGACACACCAGAAGAGGGTGTCAGATCCCATTACAGATGGTTGTGAGCCACCATGTGGTTGCTGGGAATTGAGCTCAGGACCTCTGGGAGAGCAGTTGATATTCTTAACCACTGAGCCATCTTTCCAGACCCTAGAATGTGTTTTCTTAGGATGGGTATGAGATCTAAATATAAAAATAGGACCAGAGGAAACTGCCTGGGAGCTTGGATCGCAGAGCTGGATCACCTAGGGTCACCAGTCAGCTCTATCACTTTCAGCTGTGTGGCCTTGGTTGTAATAATCAGATCATAGGATTATTAGGAATACTGAATGATCTGTGTGTAAGGCTTGGAATAGTATGGGGTACTATAACATCTAAGACACTGTTCAAACACAATTTTTCCTTTGTTCATCACTATTTCAACTTTAAAAAATTAGATGTATTTATGTATGTATGTATGTATGTATGTATGTATGTATGTATCCATGCCATGGTCCCATATTGGGGAGACAGAGGATAACTTATAGGAGTCGGCTCTTGCCTTCTACCATGTGGGTCCTGGGCATCACACCGAACTATCAGGTTTTACAGCAAGTACCATCTCACCGACCCATCTTTAGGAAGGATCACCAGCTTACTGTGCAACGTCAGACTTGATACACTTAGTGTGCCAGCGATATCAGAGGTATTTCCTGAGATGCTGGAACAATAGCAGAAGTATTTTTTTTTCTGTCTGAAGAGTTCAGAATAATTAACACATTACATTTACAGGTTTGCAAACTCTCCCTCTGTCCTCCATATAAAGAGTCAATTCTTCAGAAGAACCCTTCGCTTATCCATTCATAAATATTTAGCCGTCTGCTAAGAGCCAGGCCCTGTGCTTGGATCCGAGCGGCAGAGACTGAGGGGAAATGGCCTGTTCACTCTTAAATCCCCTGCAGCCAAGTAAAAAAGCCAGGCATGGCTGTGTATGGCTGACTTAAAAACAGCAAACAAACAAAATGAAAAAACAACCAGCTTCCCCCATGTACCAAGTACTTAGCCATCAATCAATCAGTAACCTGAAATGAAATAGAGCTGAGATCTAGTTTCAATGCAATTTACCGAGGAACCTGCAAAACAAATGCTGTAATTGGTCCCCAGACCTAAGTAGGCCCCAGACCTTAGCACAACTGACTCCATGATGGAAGCACCATTCAGGCCATGAAACTCAGCAGATAGAGAGCACCTCCTGCCAAAATAAAGACAAAGACCTAATCTATCAAAGTCCATAGTTCTGGGAAAGTTTCTAAGTGTACTAACCTTGTTTTTGGCTTCTACGGTTCTGATTCTGCCTAACTGTTCTTGCTAACTGAGGTGTATCAACCTGGAATGTGACTTTGTGCTTAAAAGCTTACCCTAGGATAGGTTCGGGGTTACACTGGGATTCTAAACATCCAGTGTAGGTGCCAGCTGGCTAATAAAGATTTTCTATTGGCTTAAACCCATATCCACACAGTCCTGTCTGGGAGATACCCCACAACAATATGAGTTTGGTCTTGCTAGCAATATATATATGTATGTATATATGAGAAAGTTAAATTCTGAAGCTCATATTCAAGAGAGAGGAAAATATTTGCACATAGACTGTGAACTGTGTGTGTCCTGAAACTCAGGTGTTTTATTTGAACTTCATGTAGAAGAGAAATTGCTGTCATACTTTATGAGACCTGCCAGGCTCCAGGAAGGATGTGTCCACAGTGAACGGGAAGCTATTGATCACATGTGGATTATATCTTCTCAGATGCTACTTTCCAGATTTATTCAGTGGATGCCAACTGAAAGTGGAAATTGCTTGCCATTTGTCTTTCTGGATGACAAACATAGTTCAGGATTTGATCACTGTCACTTTGCCCTTCTTTCTTTCCTACCTTCTTTTTGACAGGGTTTGAGGTTGCCTAGGATGGTCTCAGACTTACTATGTAGTTGGGGTCTCTTGAACTTATCCTTTAGCCTTCAGCTCTCAAGGGCTAAGGTTACCTAGGCCTGAGCCACCACACGAAGTTCATTTTACTTTTTGTGAACGATTTCACCTTCCGACATCTAAGTTTCATGTATAAAACTGAAGGAATAGCCATGTAACCCTAAAGAGTCTGCACTGAGAATGAATGTCTCACTGACAGAGAACAGACTCACTGGCTTGAGTTCTAGGTCTTCCCCACCTAATGGAATCTTGGACAAATTACACTTCTGTGTAAAAAAACAAAACAGCTTTTTAATGGTGTTGGTATATAATATGCACCCAGTAAACACTGGCTCCTATTACATGATATGAAGAAATACTAAGTTTTTAAATTTTGTTCAGCTGAGAAACCAGGAGGAACATTTTATCCGAACCTACTTGTGCTTAATAGGTGTTCTGGAATCAATGGGTCATTTTCAGTTAATGCATCTGCCTTTCGTATCTTTGACTATATTCTGGTAAAAGGATATACAAGTATGAATTGATCATAAAATGTCGTTTGCTTTCATTTTGTCACATATACGTTTCACAATACACCAGTGGTACTTCTCATGGGGCCCAGAAGCAGGACAAACTCAATTTGTTAGTTTGTTTCATAGATACTTTTCTTTCTTCTTCCTCTTCCTCCCCCTTTTTTCTCTTCCTCCTCTTCCTCCCCCTCTTCCTCTTCTCCCTCTTCCTCCCCCTCCTCCTCTTCCTCCCCCTCCTCCTCTTCTCCCTCCTCCTCCTCCTCTTCCTCTTCTCCCTCCTCCTCCTCCTCTTCCTCTGCTGCCTCCTCCTCCTAGAATCTAGCCTGGAATTTCCTAGGTGAGACACAGTCCTAGCACTCCTCTAACCTCCACTCCTCAGTGAAGTTGATCACCGGGTAAGTCACTTTGCCCGGCTGTTTCAGAACCTCTTTTTACTTCTTTTAAACTGTGTTCAGCTTGAAGAGAAAAGCAGAGCGGAGAAAAGTGAAGTGTCTTGATTTTAAGTAACTCTTTTATGAGTGATGTTAAGTCTTTGGGTTTGCAAGACAATTACCAGCTGAGCCATCTCCCCATCTTCCTCAAGTTTGTGGCTATCTTCCTGTCTCAACCTCTTAAAGGCTAGGATTACATACCCTGAATCAAAAGGCTTTTGAAATACCAATAAACATTAAGTGTAAAACAAATGTTTAAAAAAAACCAAAAAACCTGACATCTGTGTTGATCAAGTTTCTGTCAACTTGACAGAAACCTAGATCATCTCTGGGAAGAGGAAACGTCAGCTGAGGAACCTCCTCCATCAGATTGACTTGTGGGTAAGGTGGGGGCGGGGCAGCCTCTCTATTCATAGCAATAGTAATCTTAACTAGGGACACCTTTCCTCCGAAAGTTGCTTTTGATCAGTGTTTATCACAACAACAGAAACCAAACTAGGACAACATCTGATAGACTTTTGATATGAAATAATACATACCAGAACGCTTCTTAGAATTCAGCCATTAATTTAATGCACTGCTTTGCAATATAGATACTTTTAAGTCGTGTGTGTGCGCGTGCGCGCATAAACATGCCATGAAATGAACTCAGGTTATCAGAAGCCCTTTCAGCCATTAGGCCGTGCTGCCCGCCCGGTATTGTGTTGCTGTTTCACACCTTTTCACTGTGTTTTTGCCTCTAGTACCGTATGCACAGTGTATTTGGTGACATTTTCAAAGCAGTGTGAAGTTGCTGACAAAAAGACCGGCCAGACAAGTAAATCAATCGCAGTGACCCCTCTCTACAGACACTGCAGGCCACATCGATAGTGGAAATGATTTCAGGAGCAACTGAAAAACTAAAATCATTACCACGGGACATTCTCTAGCTAAACCACAAAACCATTACTGCTCGCTCAGCATCCGAGTTCCCGTCTTCACGTCTCTGCAGACACAGACATCCTGTAAGCCTTGCGCACATCCACACTCTTTGGAGGACTTATTAGAAAACAGTTTGGCCGTTTAATTAGGACAGTTTTTATTCAGTCTGGGTGGTATTCTGCGAATGCAGCTGGCATAGTCTTTACTCATTGAAAAATGAAAGTCACACTCACTTTTCTTCTCTGGTCTTCAGTGTTACCACGCGCCTTATTCTGCCTGGTTTGAAGGGTCTGGAAGAGTGCTGGGGTGTTTCTCCAGAGCCTGGAGGGTCCTCTCCTCTGCTCTCAGGAACACAGGTGAATGTGGGCACGGTGACAGATGCCTTTAATGCCAGCATTTAAGAGGCAGATAGATCTCTCTGAATTTAAGGCCAGCCTGGACTATATAGTAAGTTCTAGGCTAGCCAGGACTACAATGAGGCCCCATCTCAAACAAACACACAAAACGAAACAAGAAAACAAATCACAAATCAACAACAACAACAAAAAAAACCCCACAGGCAAAGGCCGAGTGGTGGCTCAAGCCTGCCATCTCAGCACTCAGGAGACTGTGGCAGGATGGTTACAAGTTCGAGGCTAGCCTGGGCTACATCTTAAAACACCACCCCCACCACTTGTGAGTGAGGTTTCTCATCTCTGGAGACTCCAAGCCCCAGAGGCACAGGCTGGGTAAGATGAACTGGGAGCGAAGTACAAAGGGACAGCAAACACTCATTATCGCCTGAAAACATGATATAACTTCAAAAAAGAGTCATTTTTATTTATGTGCAGTGTGCATGCACATGTGTGTTCAGGTGCCTGTGGAGGCCAGAAGAGTGTCAGATCCCCTGGAGCTGGAGTTACAGGTGGTTTATGGGTGCTGGGAACTGAACTTGGGTCTTCTGCAAGAGAAGCAAGCTCTTTTACCTGCTGAACTATCCTTCCAGACCCCTGGATAATAACTTTGAGAAACAATGTAACAAATACAGGGAAAACTAGCTGTTACTATACAGTATGGTTAACTTTGTCAATAGTAAAATACCTTCTAGAGCAGTGGGCTTTCTCAACCTGTGGGTCGACAGGGGTCCCATGTCAGATATCCACTTTACCGTTGTAACAGAAGCAAAATTATAGTTAGGAGGTAGCAGTAAAATGTTATGGTCGGGGTCACCGCCCCTTGAGGAACTGTGTTAAAGGCTCTTGTCTTTAGGTTGAGAACCACTCTTCTACAGAATTCAAGAGGATGTACTCTTAAGGGCTGAGGTTATATAGTTCAGTGGCATAGTGCAGAGTCTGGGTCAATTCCCAAAGCCATAAACACAAAGAAGTCAATTTAATTCACAAATCAAGAGCAGAAATTGACTTAAAAAATGCCTTGTAAGTACAAATTTATTGACATCTAAGAGAAAATTATGTGGGTTCTAAAAATAGAAGTGTATTCCAAAGCACGGAAAGATGGGCCCTGAATCTTGACCATTCCAAGAACCCTTGAAGACTGCTTAGAAACTTGAAGCACTCAACAAAGCCCAGTAACAAAATCCATCCTGGCTCCCTATTTGCAATTTAAAATGATTGAGTTTCATCTTGAGGAAAAGCTGACAATCCTAGGGGAATGTTTTTGCTTCTCTGTCCTTCACAAGATTGATCTGAGTTAGCTGTATAAAAAGACTGAATTTCAGGTAATATCAGAAAGCTAAACTCCTGGCTTTTTTTTTTTTTTTGAAAGATTAAAAAAAAAAAAAAATCCTGAAGTCACAATGCTGATTGCAATTCTTGGTGAAATTTAAAAGTATTTTTACATAAGGATAACATAGGAACGTCAAGGAAGAATATATTCTAGTTATCCATAATTCTGATTTTTCTACAAGTCACCCTCTACATATCTATATTTACATATAATGGCACGTAGATACATATGGAACTCATCTCAAATAAAAAAATTTGACAACTTTTAAATTATCTCATGTCCAAAACCACTTTTCACTTGTTTTTCTCCCTCACTGAAGCATCTTTGCTTTTTTTTCTTCCCAATCTTAAACTCCCGAACTTTATGAATCAAACCTTTCAAAGTCTTGCCAGGAACTCACTTTGTGGACCAGACTGCTTCCAACTTGCAGTACTCTTTTTCTGCCTCTAGAATGCTGGGATCACAGGCACGTGCCACCATACACTGGATATGCCCACTTCCCACCCCCTCGCCCCCCAGACAGGGTGTGTGTATGTGTGTGTGTCTGTATCTATCTCCAGGCTGCTCTTGAATTTATGACCCTCCTACCTGAGCCTCTGGAGGGCTGGGATGACAGGCATGATTCACCACTAAACTTCCTGTTGATACTTTGCATACTGATGTATGTATGCTATGCATCAATCACCCATAACTTGTTCAATTAGTCTTCCTATTGATAGGCACACAGTGCCAATGTTTAATCAACTTGTTATATGACCTTTTCTCTTTAGGGTCACCTGGTGAAATAGGTATAGTTTGAATTTTAATATTTACATATAGTTCCCGATTTTTGGCTTACCTAAAGTTTCTCTAATTCATACTTCTACCAGCAATGACTTATGTTCTAACCTTGGGACTCTCCTTGTAGTTTTCATCCATATGTGAAGTGACTGACATTTCTGTGGCTATTAAAACACCTGTTTATGGGCCAATTGAATTTGTGTTTCTGGTTTTTTAGGTTCACTTGTATGTAAGAGTGCTCTCCTACATGTACTCCATGTGAGTGCCTAGTGCCCAAGAGGCCAAAAGGTGTTAGGTCCCCTCCATCTGGAGTTATAGACAGTTGTGGGCTGTCATGTAAGCACAGGGAATCGAACTTGCATCCTCTGGAAGACCTCTGGGTGCTCTTAGGTCTAGTCTGGTTTGTGATTTTAGACAGGCTTTATATAGTCCAGATTGAAATTCACTATGATGCCCAGGCTCTCTTAGCCTCCCCAAGGCTGAGATTATCAGCTGTATAACCCCCCCAACTGATAAAAATGTGTAGTAGTCATCTTACACATATTTCTTTTGGATTGATTCTTGGCAGCTCTTATTTTCTGTGTGCGGTAATCAGAGGACAATTTTGTTCTACTACAGGAGTCCAGGGAATCCTCCCCTTCTTGCTGTTTGCTCCACTGGCGATGCCTTCTCCCATCCTTCCTGACATCAGAATCTGAGAATCAGAGGCTAACCCCAGCACTCAGAAGACAGAGACAGGAGGCTCTCTTGAGGTCAAAGTCAGCATCACCTACGGAGCATCTGGGGCTACACAGACAAACAGAACCCAACTCTTTCAGTCTTCCACACATACTGAAGACCAGTGATTTCCCAGGGATCTCCAAACCGTCAGCACATCAGGGCTGCTGAGACATCCAGCTTCACTGACTGAGTGGCCACTGGGTGCTGGAAGTCCTTGCAACAAGAAAGCTAGTCCTTATTGGAGGTAGTGCCCTGGCTCCATTGAGCACACCAGTCTAATACAACGTCCTCTGAAACAGCTGCCATTGTCAGCTGTTTCTCTAAGGATACCAACTAACACAGATTCATCAAAAAATCTGGTTCCTAAAAATTATTGCCTTTCCTTTCCTGAGTAAAGCAGTCATGACCTTGATGGCTAATTCCAATGTTCTAGAGTGAGGTTTAGGGGCGACTGAGCCTAAAACGACAACAAAACCTAAGCTTCTCTTTATGTTGGGAAAATGGACAATGTGCAACCCACAATCCTAACAGGTGGAGAAGGCAGCACTGAAAATCTGTCAACTTTCTAGGCTGACACGCTTGCTTTATTATTATATCCGCCATTTGAATGACATTCTGAGGGCAACTAAGTCAGTACTTGTCGCCAGCCAAATCCTGTCTAGATGCCCCAGCTAGAATATCCTGTGCTGGTTCAGAGCGAGTGGGCGGGCGCCATTTCCTCCTGAGGAAGTCCTTTAAATATTGGTGCAATACAATTAGTGGCATGTTAGTTGTTAGTGGCTGACAGTATTAAATTCTCTAATTTTTTTTTTTTTTTAAAAGACATGGTCTCACTCTGTAGCCCAGGCTGAGATCAGCCTGCTTCTGCACCAACACATCCAATTCCAGTTCAAACTTTATTAGACACACGTCATGCTTTACTGGAGTCTACATATTAAGGGAAATAGCAAAAAGAATTTTTTTCTACAATAACTGACATTTGAATCAAACCTTTGGTGATACATACTATCAGTTGGTGGAATCAAAGTTCATTTTCAGGATGTGATTATAAAAGCAGAAATCCCAGCCCTAATGTTGGCTGCACACCCCACCCTCAACCAGTGGGTTGAATAATCTGAACTTGTTCAAATATTCAAGGTGCTAGGGATCAAACCCAAGGACTCATACAAACTCGGAAAGCTTTATTAATCAACTTCACATAACCCACCAGAGAAGGTCATTTAATTATATTTTTTTCCCCCAGCTCGAGGACAATTTTATCAGCTTAAGAGAAAAATATAGTACAGAGAAATGGAGGAAAAGCCATGCACTTTATGTCAGGCATGGAATAAAAACATCATTAAGAAAAGAATATGAGAATGGAAACGGGTTGTATACTGAGGAAAGAGCTCCAAAACTGAGGTCATTTAATCCTTCCACACCCATCCCCCTTTTTGGAGTTCGTACTGAGGATCAATCCTATTGTCTTGGGCAGAGGCTTTACCAAGGAGCCACGCCCATAGCTCCCTTCCTCCCTTGAGACAGGTTTTTAGTTCGGGCAGGTGCCCTTCTGTCTCCTCCTCCTGAGCACTAAGAATTTAGGTGTGTGTCACCTACCCAGATTACTTTTCATTTCTTAAAATAAGCCCCTTCCCAGGCATCAGGACAAAGGCAGAATTAAGATCTCTCTAAACACCATCATTCAGACACCTTTCCTTTATTATGGAATGTCTCATGGGGTAGTGACTCATGGATGTCTCAAGTAATCCTAGATCTGCTCAGAATCCCCACCGAGAACTTTAAATCCATGACTGCCTGAGGTGCTTCTGACCTTTACAGAGGTTTGAGGATTTAGACTCTGGCAGACAATGGCCCCCAAAGGTTAGGCTGACATCCCAATTGAAAACCTTTGATGCTACCATAAACTGGGAAAAAAAAAAGGGCACCTGCAGATGCAATTAAAGGTTTGGCAAATCACACTGGGTTATCCAGATGGGCTCTGAATGCCACCACAAATATCTTTAAATGCCAAAGTCTGGGCTCTCTTCTGGTGCCTTCTCTAGCAAGTGTGCAGTCCTGTTTTGATTTGGGGAGACTGCACCTCTATGGCTTTAAACCACATCTGTTAGAATATCCATCTGTTTAGGGTCCAAATGTTTCCCCAGAGAATCAGATAGACAGAGCTGCAGCTCATTATGAAAACAGTTAATAATTTATCTTTAAAACATTTCTGGCAAAGTACCAAAGCACCATTTAAGGAAAACGAGGATAAAAAAGTACGGCCATTATTGGGAAAGCCTGTGGGAACGCTGCCGTGTCACATCTGCTGGTGGCCTGTACCGGTATCTGTGGCACAGCTCAACCTGGATGCTTGTTCGCATCAGCTCTGGGGCACTTGGTAGAGCTCCACACAGGCCTAGTGTCTTGGATCAGGAGTCAATTCTCCACTAGGAGGTGTGAATGAGAGCAGAAACTGAGAGTTGTATGGTGAGAAATGATTACCAGGCTCTGCCCAACCATCTTTAATTCAACCCTGTCCATGCCAAGTCTGCTCATTACCAGGCTTTCATGCTTAGTCCTTATGAAAGCAAGTGTCACCCATACTGATTAGGCGAGGCAACTGTTCAAACGTGGCTATCTGGGGAAGACAGTCATTGCTCAACATAAAACCATCCTTCCCCAAGGTTTTTTTCTTTTTTTTCCTTAAATGTACATCTAACTACAATTCCTTGCCAGTTCCTTTATTTCATCTTCATTGGTGCCCAAACCCTTGGTTCCTCACCAACCCACCAACCTCAGACATTCTTTCCCAAGCCTTGGCACCTAAGCCATTCCAGTTGTTCTCAACCCGCCGGTCTTGACCCTGTCTGAGAAACCTCTATCTCCAAAAATATTTATATTAAAAAAAAAAAAAAGACTTTATGGTTGGGGGTCACTATACCATGAGAAACTGCAGCAAAGGGTTGCAGTATCAGAAAGGCTGAGAACCAGTTAACAGTTAACCAGTTCTCTAGTCACTCTTAATTTTTTGGGTTTCTTCTTTTAGCAGAGCAATACGCCCAAGGCACTTCAGGGTTAAGTCTAGCTCAATGCTTCCTCACCGTCTCTGGAGTAACTGCCTTCTCTACAGCATGTTCACGTGACTTTGAGTCTTCCACTTGGCAGTGTATCTGACTAGCCCTTCCCACTGATGAGAAACTTCTAAGTCGTCAGCAGATACCACGTTTACTTCTTCCCCAGACCTGGAGCACATTACAGATTTGACAGTAATAGTCTCTTGTTCTGAAGTGATTCCTCATAAGGGACACAGACTACACCACACTATAAATAGAAATCTGAATGGGTAATAGGCAGATGACAAAACCATCAAAGACTTTCTGTTCTCTCTGCCTTATGTAAAAACTGCTGTGACCTTTTAACTTGGGTTGGTACGTACGTTACTCACACAGAAATTCTCTAAGGTTAACTGTGTGGTTTCCAGAAAAGTCAAATGCCGAAGAGCTAAAGGCTGCAGATGGACAATTACCTCACTTCCCAATAACAGTGAGGAAGATGAGGCTAGCCTAGGTTCATCAGAGATGAGGCTAACCTAGGTCCAACCAGTCATCAAGCCAAACAGTAACAGTTCTGTCCACTCCTTCCCAACAGATGAGACGGCTGACAGCAAATGAGAAAAAGCCTTTGAACTTGTGAAACTTGATAGCAGGTTTCCCTAAACTAACCAGACCATTGAGATGAAAGGCTCTGGCAGGTTTAACATACAGCTAACAGAGCTTTGCTGGCTGCGCTTCTCCGCATAAGGCAGAACACGTTGTCTTCAGCACTGTAAACCGAGGCTGGAATACAGCAGACTGGCTGGGAGGCAGCAATCAGGTAGGTATCTCCAATTCCAGATAAAACCTTTAGTTCCTAAGATCAGTAACTTACAAACTACTAAAAGGGGATGTAAGGAAAACAGGTTTAAAACGCACAGGCTACATAAAAACCTCAGGAGTCAGAAAACAGATCTAGTTAGTAACAGTTGTTTTGTGCCTACTAAGGTCGGCTGGGTGTGGTGGGCTGTGCCTGCAGCTTCCCATACACCACTCACCGAACAGGCCAGGTTGAAATCAAGGTCGTCCTTGATTACACAGCAGGTCTGAAATCAGCCTGGACTAAAAGAGACCCTGTCTCAAAACCAAAGCTAAGCAAATAAAAATTGGTAATAACCATACAGACAGACGTGTGTGGAGCCTCAGCTACCTGGTAAAGGGTGAGGGAGGTGGCTCCAAACACTGTCAGCCTGGGTACCAGTCCCCAGTGCACCTGTACATTTTTCTTTCACATCAGTGAAAGGAGCACGTTCTGCTTGCCACACTGCTCACGCGTTTGTCAAGTAGCATGCACTGTAAGCTACAACTGATTTAAATATTTGACTTATGAACCACAAAGTTAAGGCACACCAGCAGTTTAAGAGAGACAAACTGGTAAACACTTAGGACTATTAATTATAAAATACACCCTCATTTCCCAGTACTTTTTTGTACATGCTACAAAGTACAAGTACACTGAGTTATACCTCCAGTTGGGGGTTTACACTCAAATGAATGCACATCGTGAAGTGGCTAAAAGAACACTTGTAGCAATGCCTTATGTTTGTAATCCACACTTAAGATGAGATATTAAAAGAAAGCAAAACCTAATTTTGCAATGGAATTTTTAATGTCAATTTATGGTAAAGTCTTAATTGGGGAAAAAAGAAAAAAACCTGAACTAACATAGAAACCAAACAGTGCCTAGGGACCAACGAGAGGGCCTAGGTAGGAAGTGTGGTGCTCGCCCTGCAGCTGGGGTGGTGTGTGTACAGGAGGCAGAGAGAGGACCAGGATAGCATAGGTAGCTAGCTAGGCCAGCAGAACCTGCAAGCTCTGGTTTCAACTGAGAGCTGGTGGCCTGATGTAAGTAAGGTGGGAATGATTTGAGAGGACATCTGATAAAAAGCTCTAGCCTCCACACATACTGGAACACAGCATGTGCACCCACACATGCAAACAAGCATTACACACTACACACAACTCACACATGCAAAAAAGCAAAACCCGTAAGTTTATGGTTTTTCCCTCAGAGTCCAGCTTCTCCAACTGTTCTTGGGACATGACCAGGCCTCTTTCCCTTGTCCCTTTTATTATCTTCCTATTATTCCATTCAGGGAAGTCCATCTGCCATTACCTAGCATATTACCTAGACATTACCTAGCACAGAACATCAAGTGTCCAGGTTAGAAATCTTACAGGCTTGGATTCGAACAGGGCTGTGCCTCGGTTGATCTCAGTTGCACTTACTATTGCTAAGCCAGTGGATGCAAACAGTAAACTGAAATGGTTTTAGTACCCCAGTTTTGAGGGCATCCCCAGATAATTATAAAAAAAAACAAAAAACAAAAACAAAACCCAACAACCCACGCTTTACTAAACCATGTGTCTCAAGGACTGAAAACGAGAGCATGTAGAAGATTTACTTTAGGCTGAAGGTGCCTGAGACTCTGTAATTTAAATACATTAACAAGTAAGACCATCTTACAATGAAAGCCTTTAATGTCCCATTTCAAACAGCACGTGTTGCGGATTGGCACACCTGCAAACTAGAAGGTACCCCTAAGTAGTTGCTCCAGCAGCTGGTAAATACTATGAAAAAGTTTAAGAGCTTCTTTATAAATTTCACAGAATTCAATTATAGTACACACAAGACAAAGATAATAAAAGAAAAGTAGCATGAATCCACATCAAAAATTGTATAATCATATTAATATTTTAAGCATAAATGGTAGAAATTTCTTTGTATTAATTCCCCAAAGATTTGCATTCTATTGGAAAAAAAATCCATAGTGTAGTACTCAAAGTATGTGACTCCTTCCTCCTTTCCCACCCCAGAGAGTTACCGAACACTAGCCAAAGGCATCTGTTCATAAGTAATACTGCTTCATTCATAACATCCTTTCTCAAGGAAATGTTCAAAGGGTGGTTTTATGTGGATAGTCAAACAACTCTAGAAAAGAAAACAAAACCAAAACGGAACCCTGATATCTTTCATTCATCATTCTTGGAAGTAATGAAGAGTCTGGTTTACCTCCATGTTATAAACTATGAAATCACACTGTGTAAAATAACACCTATTACATTTAAAAAGGTAAACCCATATTTATTTACTAGCACTGTTAAAACATTACACAAAACACATTCAAGTGGCAAGTAATTATAATGCAAGCCCTTGCACGGCAATCCAAATTTATTGAACTACGGATGCTAAGTTATACAAAATTGCACCACTTTAATTAAGGCTTTTAGTTTACATTTGGCCACCTCAAAGTCGTTGTAACATCAGGTTGGTCAATTTAAATACTGTGGCTCCCTGTTGGATGGACACACAATCTTTACACCCAAACGTTAATGCACACAAAGCAACAAGGCATTGTTAAATAAAACAGCAATAGTTACTGCAAATTAGGCCTTGTGACCAATGACACATGATTAAAATTACTTCCCACATTCACATCCACAGTACTCGTCCACCAGTTAACACCTCAACCAAAACGTTACACATGTGAAGCAATCACTAACAGGCAGATACTAAACCTGTCTATTTGGTATCGCAGACACACGTATGCATGAGCAAGCAAGGGAGTCACAGTGAGAATCTACAGCTGCAGAAGCCTGAAAATGATTTACAAAAATTGTTAAATCATTAAAAAATTGTTTGAAAATATACACTTCTTGTTGTAGACCCCCACTGTACACACAACTATAAACATTGTTCCCTATGTAAACAAAAAAGGAAACATATAATAAGGAGATTTGAAAGTCTGGACATTTCCTTCCCAACAGATATTAAAGGCAATGTCTTTAATCTAAGACATTATACTGAAAGACTATCATATTTTAAAGACAAGATCACTGTCTCCACAGGTTTTTGAAAAATTAAAAAAACTATATAGCTGTGTTAATCAAAGCGCTTATTTTGTATAATACAATGATAATGACCTTGAATTTAAAAAAAATTACAATAAGCTACAAGTATCAAAGAAGCAAAGTTATCTGGAGTAGTCTATATAGGAGCTCTTTGGACTTTCTTTATTATGCTAAAATAGTGGTGCTTTTAGGATTTACATTATTGTACTCTCCAATACAAAGTATGGGTGTGTTAAAGTATACAGTACACCATTTTCATACATGTACAACATTGGTGGATGAAGAATGTCTCTTAGCAGTAATACTGGATGGAGCCTCTGGTTTTACCAGCTGCATACTCTAGAACTATCATATAAGTAAAAATCTCTCGTGATACTGGAAAGTGATTAGAATGTGCAAACTGACAGAGTCGCTTTCATCCGCCTCTTACAGGGTACCACCACAGGAAAGTCCATTTAAGATGTTGGTAGGTTTTAACAAAGTTGGAATGCTGGCACTGTTGAATTGGGCAACAGTTCTTCAGACCTGTGGAAGGGGAAAAAAACACATGCATTACCAGAAACAGTACAATAAAGAACAAAAGAAAACAGTAAGATAAAAGTCTTACTGTTTTCTAGTCTTTACATTAATGACAGCTAAGACATTTTTGCACCTTTATTCCAAAAAAGATGGCAGTCTATACTGCTGCTGTCCTAGAAGCCAGACCAATGAAAACTTTAGGCCAAAAAAAGAAGGGGGCAGAAAAAAAAGCAAACATGCACAAGTCAGGTGAGGTGTGCCCGCCTTTAATCCCAGCTTCAGGGAGGTAGAGGCAGACAGATCTGAGTTCAAGGCCAGCGTGGGTCTACAGAGTGACCCACACAGCCACAGCTGCACAGTGAAACTGTCTTGAAAAGCTAAATCAACCAAACAAAAAGCTCTGTGCAAATTTCTGTTATTACTTTCCAGAGATTAAAAAGCCAAAGAAATTGGGGGCTAGAGAGACAGCGAAATGGTAAAGAACACTGGATGCTTTTTCAGAGGACTCAGGTTCCACTTTCAGTACCTACACAGACGCTTACTGCTGCCTTAACTCCAATTCCAGGGGATCCAACACCCTCTCCTGGCCTTCCTGGACATCAGGCACACATGTGGTACTCATACATACATGCAGGCAACCCCTCCCCCCGAAATAAATCAATCTTTAAAAAAAAAGAAAAAGAAAAAAAAAGAAAAAAATCCACATTAAAATTTATGGTCAAACCAATCTTACTAGAATAATTAGGGTTAATAGACCAAGAGCAGTACTAACAAACTGGGGGAAAAAAAAAACAAAAAAACAAAAAAAACCTTGTTTCCTTTTTTTTTTAAAATTTTTCTTGAGACAGGTTCTCTGTGTGTAGCCCTGGCTGTCCTGGAACTCAGAGCTCTACCTCTCACTGCACACCAAGTGCTGGGACTACAGCTGTGCACCGCTGCCATGGCGGCGGCCACCACCACCACCACCACCACCACCACCACCACCACCACCACCACCACCACCACCACCACCACCACCACCACCAGGTTCCCTCAGTCTCTCTTTGGTTCTTTCTCCTCGTTCTCCCTGAGGGTCCTTCCTCCAGCACTGCTGACCTGCACCTCACAGCTCAGCGCTTCAGGACAAGACAAGCTTGCCCTAGGTTCTGACTACACAGCAGTTGGTGCCTGCCCTGTTGTTTGCCTCTTCAGACCCCACTGCAGCATGGCAGTTAAGCATGGACTCAGAAGCTGGGCAAGCTGCTGAAATGCTGGCTCTGCCGCGTCACTAACAGCAGGGCGTGGCACTGTTTACAATCCTAGTTAAGCAGAGTTCCTGTTTTGTGCCTGACAGTCCCAACTGCAATGTAGGAATACTGAGTTCTTGCCTTGAAGGCTTGTAGGCGTCCTCCTGAGTGAGTAGAGATCACAAGCCCTAGTCAGCACACCATGCACCTCTTAAAACAGCTTGTCTCTCTCTTCTATTACGTCTCAATTATCTAGACATAATTAAGAGGGAAGAGAAAGTTGGCTCTCATCAGCAGCTTCAGGTTCCCACCAGGATAGAAGCATGTGCTCAACAAATATATTCACTTATGCAAAGCACATTACTTCCGACGGTAGGTGAATGAAATATGTAATACCACGCCAAGCCATGATGTCTATCAGTAAGGATTAACATCATGTAGTGAGAAGAATGGAACGTACCTGGCTCAGAGCTACAATGCATTCAGTACATTAAAGCAGCTGACACGATGACTTTTTGCGGGCCTTCCCAGGCACTGGAGTTTTTCTGTTAATTTGCCGCACTAGGTCATAAAAGATCTGCAAACACATCATCATCATCATCATCATTATAATTATTAATTACTACTACTACTACTACTACTACTACTACTACTACTACTACTACTA
>JANHMN010000021.1:37280977-37333834 GCA_030674055.1 Rhabdomys pumilio
TACTACTACTACTACTACTACTACTACTACTACTACTACTACTACTACTTGTTTTAAGGAGGAAAAACAAACTCAAAACCCAAAAAATGAAAAAATGAAACAAAAATACTCCTGGCAATTCCCATGGCTATAAAGGAAATCTCCATAACACAAATATTCTTCTGCAGAATGAGTGTAAAGCCAGTGTTCTTACAAGTACCAAGCCTTGTTTTGTTTTTGAGAAAACGGTTTCCATTAAGCTGAAGAGTTCTACTTAATTCAGCTCTCCTACAACAAAGCAAGTCCTGACCGTCTCAGATGGCTCTATGCCTTCTGTGCCTTTGCTCTATGGGGCTTCGCCTACTTCAAGAACCATGCTGTCTTTCTGAGTTTTAGCCTTGAATATAAACTCTCTCAAATGCTCAATGAAATTATCGGTTTCTAAAATGGGCCTTCTGCCTAACTTTCCCTTTAACAGTAATTTCACCTGTACACATCACAGAGAAACGGAAATATGGTCACTTATTTGCATGCATGTGCTGGACACGATTTTTTTTTTTTTATCCCTCTAAGAGCACATATTAATTTGGAGTTCTTCATAACACTTTTCTTTAAAATTTAATTAATTAATTAATTGATTTTTGGGGACAGGGTTTTTCAATATAGCCCCGGCTATCTTTATGTGCACGATGTACATGCAGGCTCCCAGAGATATCAGAAGAGGGTGCTTGGATTCCCTGGAGTAAGAGTTCCAGATGGCTATGAGTCACCATGTCAGTCTTGGGAACTAACCCCAGGGCTCTCATAATGTAAGAAGCTCCTCAGTACTGAGCCACCTCCCAGCCCTGCACTGAGTATAAAAAGCTATTCTTAGTACACACACACATACCTCGTTAACATTTATTTTGGACTTTGCAGAGGATTCTAAGAACGCACAGTTGTTCCACTGTCTTGCTAGGTTCTGACCTTGTTCCTTTCCTACAACTCTTTCATCTTCCAAGTCGCATTTATTACCAACCAGAATCATTGGAACCTGTGAAGACAGTTGTGAGGGTAAAAACAGATTATACACAATCATGACTGAGCTATAAAGTGCTTACAAAAGAGGGAAAATTTATACCACAGTGGACCCAATCACAGCCATCAAAATAACCCCTTTAAAAGGAAGTACAGAGGGTGTTACCATGAAAGGCCGGCAGATTTCAACACTTCAAAATGATTAAGGGTGTGAACCAACTTCACGTTTTTTGGTTTCTGACAAGTTTAATGAATTGCACAATACAAAAAGGAGAAATTAAGAAGGTCCCTAAAGCAGAAACTTCAGCTTCTCACGGTCCTTTATGTAACCTCTCATTCCATATGCTATGATGAAATAAAGTAACTCAGTAAAAATCAACACTTATTAATGGCCTCTCAAGTTTGGCTATATTTAATGTTTGTAATTTTAAAAGAGCAGTACAGGGAAAAGTAATGCAAACCACTAATGGCCATTAAATTTTTTTTTTTTTTTTTATAAATTTCTAAAAAATTCAAATAAGGAAAATAAGAATTTAAGCTTTTAAAAGAGATTTTAAAAGATATTTTTAAAATAAATTTAATTAATGTAACGGTAGAAAAACAAAACCTCCTTGATTCTCAGTTGCAGAAGTGTAGGAAACAACAGCATCTACCACAAAGGCTCTTAGCTCTCTCAACATTAGCTCCAGTTAACTCTGACTGGTTCCCTCTCTTTCTTTTTTTCTTTTCTTTTTTCTTCTGAGATAAGAGTCCACTATAAAGCTCTGGCTGTCCTGGAACTTGCTACTTAAGACTGAACTTTGAACTCAGAGAGACATGCTTGCCTCTGACTCTCGTGCACATCCATCCACCCAGCACTACAATGGTGCTTAAAGTGTGGTGCCCACACCTGCAGCAGCATCACTGATAAATTTGTCAGAAATGCAAATTCTCGGGTCCCACACTAGCCTAGTGAGCAAAAAGTTCTGTAGCAATTCCTGCTGTAATTCTGACAGAAGATCAAACAAACGTAAGAACCAATGCCACAGGTACTGAGGAATTCAAGCCATCTTTCTGAAATCTATAGATTTCAGAGTCCATTGTGCTTCAGTCTGCAGGACACCTAAGGCTAATGTTTTAGATTGAACATCATGTTCCTTCTCCAATACAGCGACACAATATAGGCATATGGTCATAGACAAATGTGACTAGACCTTATGTTAAAAGCATTATGCCCATCAACCCAGCACTTGGGAGAAGGCAGGAGGCTTGCTCCGAGTTCAGGGTCAGTCTGGGCTATAGGGAGAGTTTGTTAAGTCTACTGTGAATGTGGCCACACACAGCTTGCTCTATTAATATTTCTTTCTCTCTCACATCCCTGCTATATCCCACCAAATGCATGATCTAAAAATAGGAGATACAAAGCCAGGTGGTAATTCTAGTATTGGGAGATCAGACAGTAGATCTCACCTGAGCAGCAAACATTTAGACTGCTTTAAAAAAAAAAAAAAAAAAGCAAGCAAGCCAGGTCAGGTGGTGGTCACAGACATTTTTAATCCCAGCACTTGGAAGGCTGAGGCAGGCAAATCTCTGAATTCAAGACCAGCCTGGTCTACAGAATGAGTTCCATGATAGCTAGAGTTATACAAAGAAACAATTAAGTTGAGTGAGTATTCACATTTTAAAACCGAGTATTAACTAGCCATTTGGAATAGACGCAAGTATTCATTATGAAGTCTGCTTACGTCATCAGTGTCTTTAACCCGAAGAATCTGCTCTCTGAGATCCTGTAAGTCATTAAATGTAGACTGAGCTGTGATGGAGTAAACCAGAGCGAAGCCTTGTCCGTTCTTCATGTACAGATCTCTCATGGCTGTAAACTGCTCCTGCAGTAGGAAGGGCCAAAGACGAGAGTGTGTTTGATACCAAGTTACATCACTTAAAATCCTACACTAACAGCATAATGAAGAGTATTGTAGCATCATGTAATACTTCTTAAAAATCATATATTACAGAAAGATACTGCCTGAAAAATTGTATTAGCAGACCTTTTAAAACTGTACCACAGATGTACATAACAGATGTTCAACTGGAACAGAAACAGTGTCTCTAGAAGCAACCTTTAACCCACAAAGCCATCATTCTGTGGGGCTGTCTGCACGGAAACTTGTATCTTACTGTTTTTTCTACACTTCTCCACTAGAGTGTGGGCATGTGTGGAGAAGAACTGAGTCTGATGCTTCTGTACCCAGAATCCTTCCCTTACTTTTGGATACCTACAAAGCTAATTGGTTGTTATGGTCTCAATGACTGAATAATCCCAAAGGCCAAAATTTAACCCTCATTCTGAGGTATCCAGGGGGCAGAAACTTAATCCCATGGACGTAAGAGGTGAGGCCTCTGGGAAGCCATTAGGATTCAAGTTGTTAGATGGAACAGACTTCTTACAGGATGGGAGACACAGGCATGCATGTTCCTGTGTCTTGCTACTTGTTACACACTGCCTTGAGGTCCTGTCAGGAACACAGCCATCACCAGATTCAGTTCCTAGACCTTGCACCTCCACAGCAAACTAAAACACACCTACATTTACAAAGTTAGATGGCTATAGGCATTTCATTACAGTAACAGAATTGACAGTTACTTCAAAGTACTTCTGAGGACAGCTACCAAACATAACAATTTCATAACATCAAAGAATGTGCAACCGAGCACTGCCAACATTATCTGAAATATGTAATAAGACTATCTTAAATGGACTAGTACAAACACAGACCATGAAAAATTTCCACCCTAGCATTTAAAAAATTTCTTTGTTACTGGTATACTGCATTTAGAAAGAGCAACATTTAAGAATGAGTACTATACACTGCATATCTCTGATAATCTTGGTTTACATACCGTTCCTGCAGTGTCCAAGATTTCAAGCATACACTGCTGAGCATCTACTTCAACTTGCTAAAGAAAAAAATAATTAAAATATTCCTTTATTTTTAGTGCATGTAAAACTACTTTAAAATACCAACAACAGTAAAAAGCACAACAGATAACAAGTTACAGAAACTTTACAGGGTAACACCAAACGATACTTAAAAACTAGGTAAGCCATTGTGGCAGTTTTAATAAGAATGGTTTATGGCATATGAACATGTGACTCCCATTTGGTGCTGCTGTCTGGGAGGTCGAAGAGTGAGTGGTGGAAGTACAATCATGAGGACCAGTTTGCTCTCTGCTCTGCTCTTCATGCCGTGATGACTGTGGCCTGCTGCCATGATGGACTGTAACCATGAAACCATAAGCCCAAATAAACACTTCCTTCTTCAAGTTTCTTTGTTCATAGTGTTTTATCCCAGCAATAGAAGAGTAACTAACACAGTCACCGAGCTTCAAAGCACCCTAAATTCTAGCCAGGTGCTAATTCTATGTCCCAATAAGTCACTCTACATGTGACTTACTCAACATGAACTTTGGAAGACAAATGTCTTCAAAACAGACAAGTAGAAAAGCAACAGTTCAACAGTGCAGCGTGACGTGCCTGCCAGCTTTCCTAGAACATCCTGAGGGTGCCTTTCCTCCCTGGACACTCTACTGTCTCATCACACTGGGACACAATTTCTGAAGGCAAGAAAGCAGTGTCAAAACTATGAAATAACGTGCATATCCCTGTTATCCCTTCTAACGTTTTCTAGAAATAAAATTTATTTCGAATTAGATACAGAAGGAAAAGACTACTTCTGCTTCACAGCTGGGCTGCAGGAAGGAGTTTCTAGTTTTGTAGTAGGCAAGTGGTAAAATGGAAACGCAGATGTTCATAAGTGAAGGGCCAGGTGCTTCAGAAAGGTAGAGGGACAACTCTCACACTATTAAATTAAAGATGTCTGCACACAGTTTTATTAACCTGTGCCGTATTAGCAAACACCAAGACTCACTTTTCTGCTGTGGCAGTCTCAAGGAAGCATGAAGTAGCAAGGATGGGAAGCCCACTGGAGGCTGCCTCCAGAAGATTAAGAGAGCTGAAGGCTATCCGTCTTTCCAGTGAGCGAGGCCTGGGAATATGGGGCTGCTGTGTCAAGTGACACTCCAGTAACAATTCTGAGGTCAGAATAAACTTAAAGTTCTACAAACTCCTGTGTATAGTTGCTTCCCAATCGGTGACAGTAGTGGGCAAGCAATGACAAGAAACAGCACATGAATTTTCCATTAACAAACATCTTTTCATTTTAATTTATGTAAAACATTTGATATTTGAAAACTAAAAAATAAGTCTTTACATTTGTATTAAAACCAAAAGGCCTTTAAGAAAGTAACATACCTTTCTATAAGAATCTTCTATCGTAGGATCATATTTTTCAACAAAAATTCCTTGAACAAACTGTACAGTCTGGAAAAAAATTAAAATAACATTATATTCCAAAAGGAAGAACAAATCAGAGTCTGTAAACTTTTATTTTTTTTTTAAATTTTTTCAAAATTTATTTATTTTTATTGATATGAGTACACTGCAGCTGTCTTCAGACACATACACCAGAAGAGGGTATCAGATCCCATTACGGATGGTTATGAGACACCATGTGGTTGCTGGGAATTGAGCTCAGGAACTCTGGAAGAGCAGTCAGTGCTCGTAACTGGTGAGCTATCTCTCCAGTCCTTTGTTTTTATTTTTTGAGACAGGGTCTCACCATGTATCTCTGGCTAGTCTGGAACTCAATATGAAAAGCACTCTGGCCCCAAACTTGCAGTGACCCCCTGGCCCCTCCTTACCTAAGTGTTGGATTATAGGTCTGCACCACTATGCTTAGTTTAATTCTGTAGTTTTAAATTACAGTTAACAATTTGTATCTGTGGGTTCCATAACCAACTATGGATCAAAGGTATTTCAGGATAAGGATTAAACCAGACCGTGTGTGCACTGATCATATAAAGTTTGTCACTGTTAACTATACAGTGTAACAACTACTCACTGTACTATACAATAAGTACAACAGTGACTCAAATAGCATTTGTGTAGTGTTGGCATTGTAGTTTTAACCCACAAACACAGTCACCACATTTCCCTATTACTGCAGATACAAACAAAAAAAGCAAATGAATATTATATACATTTCTCAGTTTAATCTAAGGGTGGTCAAGTTCTACACAGATGGTCTTTTTTGTTTTGTTTTTGAGATGAGGATTTTTTTGTATAGCCTGGCTGTCACAGACCTCACTCTGGAGACCAGGCGGCCTTGAACTCCTGTAGACCCTCATTCCCCTGCTTCCTGAGTGCTGGAACTAAAGGCATGCGCCACCATACATATAGCATTAGGTGGCCATTTAAAATGAACAAGTAAGATGGTTTATATTATTAAAAGTAAAGAGAAAGTCAATGTACGTTTGTTTTGAAACACAGTTTCATGCAGCCCAGGCTGGCCATTAACTCTGGATCTCATTTCAGCCTCAAGAGCTGGGATTGCAGGAATACACCACCACTCTCCTCTTGATCCATGTTCTTGTGGTTCTTTGCTAAATTCTGATTAACTTGAGCTGATTCTTTCTGTCTTCTCTATTCTCCAACCCTCATCACATCCAACTGTTTCTTCTAAAGATAATCCTTGCTAGAAAACATGCCCATTAAAACAATACAAAACTAGATAGCAAAGGCTTGAAAAAAGACTAATTGCAAATATATATACACATACCTATTTACAAATTGAAAAAAATTTAGCTTCTCTATATTGCATTAACATGCAAATCTGCACACATGTATAGGTTGCTACTCTCTGGAAAGCCTCAACTTAGTTCTCATATAATGTAAATGCTACAGATACACCTAATAATTGTCTAAAATTATAAGAAAAATCTTATACTTCTTGTAAAGTTATGGGATCTTACCTTAATCAAACCAAGACAAATAACCAAAAGTGTATTTTAGAAGAGCAGGGCATGGTGTACACACCTATAATTCCAGCACAAGTGAGGCCTGTCACATGTTTAGGGCCAGTCTAGTATACCTGGCAAAAATTGTCTCAGGAAACAAAGAACATAAACAACAAAAGCTGAGCTGTAGCTCAGTTGGATGCTTTGCCCCTGTATAAAGCCCTGGGTTCTATCCTCATCACTACAGAAAATGGATGTGGCCTTTAAAGCTACAGCCTCAGCATTCCTGCAATTATGCAAAGGCAGGGGAATTAGGAATTCAAAGTCAAGATTTCTGTTTGACTAAAACAAAAACTACCTCAGTAGAAAAGAACATCTTGAAGTGCAAAGCTTAGATTGAGCAAGAACGACTTACCAGAGCCGACTTCCCAACACCTCCTGAGCCAAGAACGACTAGCTTATATTCACGCATGATGCACGCTTGCTACACTTAGTACCTTGTTAAAGAAAAGGAAAAACAACCGTAAGTCTTGGTATTGATGTGCTTTTTGTAACACAACCAGACCAGCAGATTTACATAAAATGATTACTAGATTAGACTTCCATGGGAGCACTGTGCAAGTTTCCTACAGAGTTAAGTTAAAAGTGTGTGACGGCTCAATATAGTCTGCTGTCAATGCAATCTTGGCAACCCAAGATTGATAGTCAGAATCCATGTAAAGGTGGAAGGTAACAACCAACTCCACAAAGCTGTCCTCTGATATTCACACATGTGACACACATGGTACATGTACTCACACATGCATGTCACACACATGCATAATAATAAAGTAAGATACAAAGAATTACAGACAATACTTTTAGCTCTATTTTGGGGGGACAGAGAAGTATAGTAAATAGCTTATCGACTTGTGACACCAGTTTGTTTAGGCAATACATACACCCTTCTTGACCTGTACCAGCAGGCACTAGCCACACAAACAGTAAGGATACCAAGATCCACCCCCAACACACACACAAACTGTGAGCATCCTAAGACCCACAACTTGCGTCCAACTACAAGCACACTCCACCACAAACAGTGGGGCACGTTTCTAAATCTCCCCTAGCAAGTCTCAAGAAGCCTCGTTTCATGGACAAAATATAGTCCTAGATACATTAGGAATAGGATGAGAGGGTAGATCTGGCCTGAACTTGTTTTGGCACATCATATGGTAGGGTAAACTGCTCAGTGAACTTTTAGAGAGAATTCCTAAATACTATCTTATGCCTACCCATGGCTGGGCATCGTATAGGATTAAAATGGGATGCATCATGAGAAAGGCAATGAGCAAAGCCTGCCAAGCAAAACAGAGACCCCATGCCACACCCCTCGTGTTCCCTTGGCAATCAAATACCTCCTCTCCCCTTGCTAGCATGCAATCTGTGTGCACTTCCTTCAATTTACTGATTAAGATCCAAGAATCTGGAAGCAAGCGTTAACAATAACCTCAATAAGAATATCCAAAGGCAAAAAAAGGGGTGGTGCTGAGAAACATCACTAAGGGCATTCTATGTCTGACACGCTAACATGACATACCTACCTCTCTTTTCTCAAACCAGCTTAAGACAGTAGGAAACAAACAACCTGAACCACCTATAACTATCAACTGTAAGTAGTTGAGAACAAGCATATACTCAATGAATAGAGGGGAATCCCTGTTCCCTGGGATAATGCTCTAGAAGAACGAGTGTGACAGACAGGGACTGAAACACATCATCGGGCACAACGGTGCATCCCTACAATCTCAGAACTCAGAAGACCCAGGCTTGCCATTAACCTGAGCTACACTGCAAGATTCCAGCTCTGCGGTTCTTCCGTGCATTCTTCAGTCCACACTAACTTACTCTGCCTCTGGAAGTTTGCCAATCTTTAAGTTTCATAATTCCCCTCAAATCATAAAAACAGCATTTGCTCTGCCCAGGGGAAACAGTTTTCTAATATGGTCCGTTTTTTGCTTAAGTAACTACTTCTCACATATGAAAGCAGTTCACAGCATCAGAATAGGGGATGGAAATAATCTATGGCTACACTGGTCTCTCTCTCTCTCTCTCTCTCACACACACACACACACACACACACACACACACACACACACACACACAGGCCTAAACATAATGAAACTCTATCTGAAAGCACCTCCTCAATATGTTTTTGTATATTTTTCAAATATGATACAGATTTTTAAAGTCTGAATATAATGTCACAATTTGCATATATATATATATATATGTATATATATATATATATATGTATATATATATATATATATATATACATATATATATATATATATACATACACACACACACATACACACTGCCCATAACTAGGAAATCTATTAACATTATCTTTAACCAAAGGAAGATATAAAGATCCACATTTTCTTTTTCCTTGTGGCTTGGTAGCACAAAAATCTCCAAGATGCTTCATACAGTCATACAGTGAAAACCCTTTTTTCTAACTAAATAGGGCAATGGCATCCAGGGCTTTCTCTCCAACTATCACCCCAAATGAATGGGGGTGGGGGAGAGAGTGTGTGTGTATGAGAGAAAGAGAGAGGGGGGGGGGAGAGGGAGAGGGAGAAGGAGAGGGAGGGAGAGAGAGAGAATGTGTGTGACAGAGAGAAAAAGTCAGACAGACAGATAGACAGACAGAGACAGTGTGTGTGAGAGAAATGGTCACGAGAATTAAGCCTGGGAAGTATAAAATCAGGACAAAGTGGGGTCCAGTCTTCTTGTGTATGTTACCTCACAGAGTCATCTCTCCAGCCTCAAAGGGCACAATTTTAAAGGCCTGATTATTTTTTCAGTAAAATTCTATGCCGAAGAGACTAAAGTAGCTACAGACAAACATGTCTCCCTAGAATGCTGGTAACAAGCAGTTTTCTTACCCTCTCCTCCCTCAACTGGAATCCTGCGATGTTAGATTACAAAGGGCTATGCAAAAGCCTGGTAACTACTAGTTCCTGCTGTCAAGTGATGTTGCTCTCCCACTAAACTCGTCCTGAAAGTGAGAGGCCTGACTTCTCCTTTCCGCCTCCAAGTCCCAAAGTAGCACTGCAACAATTTCAGATGACTACCAAGTTCTCATCTTGCTTCCAACAAAGTCTAACTAATTCAATGTCAGGACACATATTCTAACTGCTGGGCACAGGAACAGAATTCAGGACTGAGCAGATTTTAAAATTATCTTTCAAGAAAATAAAAGAGGCCCAGATTTCTGTCAAAAATAAAACTCTTAGCCAGGTGTAGTGGTACCTCTGTCTTTGGGAGACTGAGGCAGGAGGACTGGTGAGTCCTCACAAACCAAACATAAGACACCAACACAAAGCTGCTCACAGCACTCTGCCCATTCTGACCAGATTAATACCACAAATAGGCGAAAGGTCTCTCCTACCATTTTCATGGGTTAGTATTAATAGTTGCAATAAATAGAGCTAATCCCTACCAATCCTGCCAAATCTTTCACTGAAATATTCAGTAACAAAACCTGAGCTGCAACTTAAGATCCTGTCTTCCAGTTTTATCACACCCGTCATCTTTAAGTTCAGTACCTGATTGCAGGGGAACATATTAACTGTACTACAGGTTTCTCAGCTGAGTGACCAGATAAACAAGGTACTGACCCAAAACAAACAAACAAACCAAAAACCAAAATAACAACAAACAAAGCAACACTTTTTTCTTATTAGACTCAGCTGTAAACTCTACAGGCAGGCACCCACACTTACTTGACATGCTATCTGTACAGTATGGTTTAGAAAACTGGATTATGGGTCTTAATTTACTATTTGCTATAGATATTAGAACGACAAGAAGGGTTTCAGTTAATTTTATGATAGAAAAATACAGTAAAAGTTAAGACTGGACTGGGCATGACCTTTGTCATATTATTCCACCTTTCTGTATGTGGCATTTCCCTATCGGAAAACAGGAATAACAGAATCTCTTCAGAGTTTTTAAAATCAAATGAAATGCACTGCCCAAAATGTTAAGTGACTGAGCAACACAGTAAGCAAGCAGTCGGTAACTATCAATCTGCTTGTTCTAGAGCTCCTGTCTGCCCAGCTGTTTAGAGTGCTTCAAGTTCAGACACCCGAGGAGCTCTAAAAGCAGCACTGGGGAGACATACCGGCAAAGCACTTGCCAGTCAGCTGTGACACCTGAGTTTGACTCCTAGCACCCACGCAAAGGCTGAGGGCTGTGGCTACTATCTGTAACTGCAGTGCTCTTACAGCAGGCTGAAGGCAGACAGGGTCCCCAGAGGTGGCAGGTCAACTAGTCTGGCAAAGGCAGTGGTGGCAAACAACAAAAGGTCCTTGTCACAAACAAGCTAGAAGGTGAGGACAGACTCTGGAGGCCGTCCTCTGACCTGCACACGTCAAGGTGTGCCACACTCATCCTGCACTCACACACATTTTAACTATGATGCATGTGGTGGCATGTCGGTAATTCCACTACTCTGGAGGCTGAGACAGGAGGACGTAGGGTTTAAGGCCAGTATGGGCTAGATATTTCAAGAAACAAAAGGAAACACAAAGTATCCAACGGTAAAGGAAACAGTATGGCAGGAAGCAGTCAGCACTGGTGACCCATCCTACCTCGGGATCTTCCATTCTCCACTGCATTATCTTGCAAACACTTCTCATTTCGACAAAGAAAAAGTGTGACCCAGCGAGATGAGCCAAACACACAAGTCTGTTATACACTTACAATCCTATGATCAGAAGAGGGCATTCATGTTTTTGTGTAAGACAAACTCTCATATAGCCCAAGCTGGCCTGGAACACTATCCTCCTGCCTCAGCCTCATGCATATTTCTGACTTTGTTCCTGTTCCTGCCCTCTTCCTTTCTTTTTGTCAACCACTCTGGAGCTCTGGGAGTTCCCACGCAATCAGTGTACTTAGCTGCCACTCTGCTTCTGCAATGCCATCAGGTGTAGGGACATGCTGAACTTGGTCTTACTTTTTAAAAATTACTTTATTATGTGTATGACTGTTTGCTTGCATGGGTATGTGTGTACTGCCTAAAGTTCCTGGGCCCTGGAATGGAAGTTACAGAAAGCTGTGAGCTTTCTCATGTGGGCACTGGGAACTGAACCCAGGTTCTGCAAGAGCACTGCTGAGCTCACTCTAGCCCTAATTTTATTTTAACTGCTGATACAATCTGCAATGGTTAGTAGCCAATTTACTCTAAGTTATATATCTGCTATTATGGAAAGAAATTAACTTTGACATCCTAAGATTTATACAATAGAAACACATACAAATGCCAAGCCTAAGGAATAAGGAGGTACAGATTTTCCTATGCATGAATTTACACTCCATATATGTTTGTGGCCAATAGTTAAACCACCGTGAAAAGAAAGAGGAGGAAACTTTCAGGCTGTTTCATATGCTATTAAACTATATATAGTTTACAACCAAAAGCTGTGAGTCAGAACACCCTCTAGCAAAGCCAAAACATGACATTAGAAATTTAAAAGCCAGAGTGTCCCAGTGCCCTCCACTCAGCACTACTTACTGGATTGTTGTTATGCCCCGGAAAGTCCACTAACAGTGACATGTGAAAAACACAGCTACAGAATAAAATTAATTTTGGTAGGCATTTGCTTTGTCTTACATTTCTTAATTATAAAGAAGAACAGAGCATATTGCTCTCAAGAAGCTTTATAGGAAAAGACAAGAAACAGTAAATAGGCTATGGCTATGGCTCAATGCCTGGCACAACCTAGCATTAGGGTGTGGGTTCAAACTGTAGTGCCAAAGGTGGGAGGAGTGTGTGCTATGAGAAACACAATGATGACTTCATGTGGAAATCAGGAATTTACTTACAGAGAAGAACTACAGGGTTTCAATTAGAAAAGACTATACCAGGGCCAAAGGAATAAAGGTATCAGAGGAAGTCTAACATGGAATTCCAACTCTTCCAACTCTTCTGCCTGACCATCACAGGCACAGGAAGAGGAAAGAAACAACACCGAATATTTACAGGAAGACAGGAAAGCTCTGCTCTGAAAAATGCTCAGGGGCCTTGACTCAGTGAGCAACACATCAGACAATCTGAAGGGGAGTATATTATTATATTGAGAAAGGAAAGATACTTAAAAATCAACAAAAGGAATTCTAATAGCAGAAGTAGCTAGCAGTAATTTAATAGCAGGCAACAAAATGACACATATTTAAGATCAATATACGGCCTACTTTTAAAACACATGAGCACTTGTTTGCAACAAAAGCCCATTTTATAATAATGAAAATCAGAATAAAAGGGCTAGAAATAATATACCACAAACAATATACCATATAGAGGAAACTGCAAGAAACTGACCAAAGGGACCTTTAAGAAAGCTGGTGTTTCAACTTTATTCAACAGCATTACTTGAATATTAAGTGCCTGTTGTGTGCAACAAGCATAGATAACCAGACACACACATGTAGGCTATTTTCCTACCTAGATGCTAATGACTAACTGATACCATACAGCATCTGATGGCCACGGCACACTGAGGTTGCGGTTAGTTATACTGCTACAGAACACAACACCTAACGTGTCTGCCCTAAGGTCTCACACACAGTAGTAGGCATCCCTACCTCACCTTAAGAACAACTTTTAGGCTAGCCATGGTGATGCACAGATTTTAATCTCAGCATTGGGAGACAGGGGCAGGAGGATCTTTTTGAGTTCCAGACAGTAAAGGCCACATACTGAGACCCTGTCTATAAAACAAAACAAACACAAGAATGAACACTGGATAAAACTTCCTCCAGGCTTGTGAAGTACATACATTGTCGAGTTTGTCCCAATGTACTCTAACGATCACGTTAAGACAGTTAAATATCCTGTCTTATCGTGAATATCCTGGACTAGGATCTATGTGTCATGTTCACTGCTGTATAATTAAAACTGAATGCAGAACCTTGAACAGAAAAGATACTTAGAATTGAACCTGGCATCTTCCAGGCAAACATTAGGTCACTGAGCTGCATTTCCAGTAGCGAGCGGATGGCTGTGTATGAAAACAGCTTGACTAGAACCCAGGCAAGCCCATTCAATGAGCAGCATCTTTGGTTGTCACCAGGTTAAAATGGCAGAGCTGAATGGCCCTGATAAGGATGCCAACAAAGTCTAAATTATTATCCTGCCCTTTACACAGGCTTGCTAGATCTATGTCCTATAGGCTAGACCCTGAAAGAGATGAGGGAAGATTTTGCATATTACTTTAGTGGAGACAAATCAGTACTGAGCTCAAACATCAACTCAAGATATAGCTGCCTATCTATATTATGTACGTGGTGACGAGAACAGCGTGAGAGCAGTTCCGATCCAAGGGACTGGAAGGGAAAGAGTGTGAGTGAGTGTATTTTTCCACACTTAGCAACGTCTACGGAGGGTTAGGGCCAGGAACAGCAGGGTTGAAACTTCTGCAAAGAAAGATGAAAACTTGTCCGAGAGAAAACATGAACTATCTTTTTTGCTTAGCAAAGATTTCCTCAACTTAACAGAGAAAGATGGTCCTAATTCTTCAGATCTCCATCCGTCAATTCTTCAGTAATTTAAATCCACTCGTATTTAAGCTCATGTGAGTCACGGGTGGCAGTAAAACTCCAAAGGAATAGCTTGCTGGGGGTGGGGAGAGAAGAAGAAAACTCATAAAGTCCTTGGTTTCCATAATTTAATGCAACCATTCATTAAAAGTGCATGTTTGCCAAACAGACTGCAGAATTATAAGTAACTACTCATGAACTCCGAAGACATCCCCAGGACACTGATGGAAAAATGTGTACTTATGTATTTTAAGCAAGTAGCAAATCTAGTCTGGAGTATTGGAGCACAAGTAGAAGAAATCAGAAACCAGGCTATCAGTATTAACAGATTTATTAGTTAAAAGTAGAGTTTTGAACAAATCATACCCATTTCTGTGAATGGATAAACACCACACATATTTCTTAATAAAAACATCTAGTTTTTACAACATACCACCTCACACAAGGATGGGTAAACTTTAAAACATCATTTATAGTCTGTTTCAGCAAAAGGGTGAATTCAGGAATATATGTATATATATATTCCACAAGACTAGAACAATGGCTACAGAAATATTTCGGTTCTCATTACCACATAACTAGAACCAAATGACATATCTACTATGACTGCTCCCAAATGCACTAAGAAACCAAGAGAATGCCTTGGTTTTAGGTTGTAGACTCACATATGCACAATTATATACACACATTCTAAAAGGAACTTCAAGACCAAGATATTCCTAATGTTAAGTCACTAGTAAATCTGCCAAAAGTGCAAAAGAGAAAATTAACCATGAAACAAACAGCAGTGGAAGGAAAAGTACTTCCCATAATTTTCTACTTATTTAATATTTCAATTTAATCAGTAGCTTATGCTAGCCACATATCCACACTGGTTTGATTAATTTGACAAGTCTTTTATAGTTCTCCTTTTATGCAAAGATGCCTTGGATACTCAGTAAAGGCCACTCAGAAAAACAAAGGGGGTGGCAGAACCTGTTTCCCTTCACCCATACACACACACCTTATTTACCTGCAAAATTACTAGGTTGGTTAACAAAATGCAGTTTGGGGATGAAGCACTAGCTCAGTGAAGAAGAGCTCTTGCTGTACTTGGGAAGATGGGGTTCATCTCCCAGCACCCAGCATGGTGGCTTACAACCATCTCTAACTCCCTTTCTGGAGGCTCCTCGTCTGAGGGCATCAGGCACATAACGCTGTGTACATACATAGGTAGGCAAATACACATAAGAGTAGATGAATTTTTATAAGCTATCTTTAAAACCTTCATTAAAGCTATTCAACGCCAAATCCCATAGATAGAGGCTGACATTTTTTTTAACATTAGCATATATACATCAAGTGAAAAGTCTGGACGGTAGTCTGTTACAGTCAGTCAGCAGAGCACAGAGACAACAGGAAATGTGGACAGATACTTCCTGTTAGCAGGTCGGAGTTTCAGAGTACCCACTTCAGCTATCTACTTCTTGTCCCTACACATGGTGGTTCTGTCGGGGATTTAAAACTAAAATCTTTTTTTTTTTAAATTTCATTTTATGGTCACAAGTGTTTTCCTTCATATAAAAACTAAAATCTTTTTTTTAAATTTTATTTTATGGTCACAAGTGTTTGCCTCCATATTGTACCACCTGCCTGGGGCCCAAGGGGGTCAGAAAAGGGCGGGTATCAGATGCCCTGGAATCAGTTAGCAATGGTTGTGAACCACCATGTGGGTGCTGAGAGTTGAACAAGTGCTCTCAACTGCCAAGTCATTTCTCCAGCCCCACATGAAAGACTGAAGAAAAGCTCTTTTACTACGCGTGTATTTCTACATGCACACATACACAAGCGAGAGCATGTGCAGCACGTGCAAGTTTGCATGTGGAGGTCAGAGGACAACTTTAGGGAATCGGTCTCTCCTTCCAGCACATGGATCCTTCCTGGGATTGTCTTGCCAGCTCTCCATTGTGGTTTTTAAACAAATTGTGTGAATTTTATCTTAAAATATTCTTATTCTAATCTGAATTCTTATTTATAACTAAGTGGATTTTATAGCCCTTAGAAACCTTACTGACATGATTTCTAAAGGAAATAAATGACATGATATGGTAGTTTATAAGGCTTAAAATCTGTTTAAGATAACAGCTTTCAATTTAAAAAAAAAAAAAAAAAAACAGAAAAAAGCAAAACAAAACAAAACAAAACAACCCAACAACAACCCACAATGGACAGGCACCAATATACACAGGCTAGCCTTAATTCTCTCTAGAAAGTTAAGTGGACTCTAGTTACCTATGGCATCAGTAGGTTCTTCAATACTAAGAACCCTGAAGATTCACCGACGAGAGTGCCTTGCACCGACAGCTTTGACTATCCTAAGGAGTGCTGGGGAAATGCTGGCCAGGGAGCTGTGCTATATATGTGCACAAGGACCTGAGCTTGAGCCCCAGCGTCCTCACAAGAGCCTGAGTGTGCCTGGAGTCCCAGTGTCGGAGTGGGAGGGGACATGGGAGCAGCCCTGTGGCTTTCTGGCCAGTTTAGCATAAGTGTAGGCTCTAGCTTCAGTGAAGCCTCTTCCTGAGAACCTAAGGTGGAGAGGGAATGAGGAAGACACCCATCACAGGCTGACCTTTAGGTCAAAGTCTTTCTTTTTCTTTTTTTTTTCTTCGAGACAGGGTTTCTCTGTGTAGCCCTGGCTGTCCTGGAACTCACTCTGTAGACCAGGCTGGCCTCAAACTCAGAAATCCCTCCTGTTTCTGCCTTCCACGTATTGGGATTAAAAGCGTGCACCACCACTGCCCAACTAATCAAAGACTTTCTAATGAATCTCAAAACTAACTTTAAATTTCTAAACGATTCCAAACATACCTGGCTTCACATCTATTTGGTGGCAAACCCTGTTGTGCTATAAATTGCTTTTACTTTTCGTAAGCACTGATGTGAGTCTCCGTCTGCTGTATTCATCTCATTTAGTGGGATTACTCATGCTTCATATGCACAGTACTTTGTTATCTCACTACACTAAAACAGTCACCCCAAGTCACAGTATGAGAAAATACCTACTAGCAATCCAGGGACAGAGGAAATCTGAGTTCTAGGCCAGCCTGTGGTCTATCAGGCCAATCGAGGTTACAAACTGAGAAACCGGTTCCACCTCAGAAAAAAACAAAATCAGCAACAACATAGTCAATACAATCAGTGTAACACTTTCAAAAAAGGAGAGCATGTAGCTGCTTATGACGAACCTCAATGAAGACAAAGCAGTCAATTCTTCATATACTTTTTTTTTTTTCAGTTAAAAGTTTTTAAATGGAAGGCTGGAGAGCCAGCTCAGTAGTTAAAAGCATGTATCACTCTAGCAAAGGGCCCAAGTTCCAGCATCTGCATCGGGCTAGCAACTTCCTGTAATGTCAGTTCCAGAGCTCTGCCCAACTCTTCTGACATCCGCAGGCATCTGTAAGAGCATGGTTCATACACACACACACATACACACATACACATACACATACACACACACACACACACACACACACACACACACACAGGCACATACAGATAAAAAAAAGTAGTCCTGGTGACATTGCCTGTAATGTCAGGACTCAGGAGGCTGAGGCAGGACTGCTAGGAACTCAAGGTCAGTAAAAGCTCTAACTCACCACTGGAAAACAAAACAAAAAACTCAGCCATCGAACAGGAATGCTTTACACTCCAGATAAACAGTATGAGTTTTTTTGTCACTAAAAGCTTGCAAAAGGTCTGTCATGGTGTACACACCTGTAATCCCATCAGGAAGCTGAGGCAGGAGGATTTTCAGCTTAAAAGCAGCCCGTTAGACAGGGAAGCTCCAAAACCTCAAAAACAACAACAGCAGCAGCAACAACAACAACAACAAAGCCAGTAAAGCCTAAGATTCAAGTGATGGTGCTTACTGGAAAGGAAAAAAAGCACAAATGTATATATAAAAAGCTAGCTAAAATGGAAGAAATCTCACTTTTTTTTAAAGTAACCAGAACTGCATAAATAGTACTTAGTGGCAACCTGTGATGAATGTGGCTGTCCTGGACATAAAATGTGACTTCAGTCTGTTCCCTAATTCAGAACCGTGACGACACCTGAGCACTTAATTACTTAACACAAGCGGCAGCAGAGTGTTTAACTCTCCTCCCTCATTGGGGTTAGCTCATGGTGGCAGAAGTTCTTCAGCACTTAGTGTCTGAAGTGGGCACTGAACATCGATTCCTTCTCTAAGTCAAGCCGCAATCCTGTTCTCTAGTGTCCTTTCAAGAGTGCTGTTCAATGGCCTGACTTCCCTTCAGGTCACATAAATCTCTGCCTTTTACTGAAGGTTTCATTGGAAAGGAGGAAGTCTGAGTTTTTAACCAATTTATTTATTTTTTATTTTTAATTATGTATGTGTGTGTAGGTATGTGTGTGTGAGTGCTTTGTGCCCAAGGAACAGGTCAAATCATCAGACCCCTAAGGCTGGAGTTGTAGACAGGTCCTCTGCAAGAGCACTGCAGATCCCATAGCCGAGAACCTGTAACTAAATGTTACACTGTGTGTGCATGCTGCACAAGAGCATGCAATGATGTGCGCCTGCGGGAGTCAGCTGTCTCCAGCCATGGGTTCTAAGCATCCTACTCAAGCATGGTAGGAAGGTGCCTTTAACCTTGCTCAACTATCTTGCTGGGTGCTTTTTTAACCATGCTTTTTTTTTCAGGTCTTGCTTTGGCAAGGCTAGTCATGTGAAAAAAAAAAACCACTTTCTATAAAAGTATCACAAAATAGGCCAATCTATTCCTTTGTAGTGTAAACAGATTCCAAGAGGTTATAGGTTAGGGTCTTTATCTGTACATTTCCCAGGTGTCCCACGTGGGTAGTTAGTAGTGGGCTGGCTACAAGTCACAGACATTCTTTCTCCTTCCACTCTGAGAGCTGAAGGTCCCAGAAATCTTGAATTCCTCTTACCTCAGACCCTTAGATTTGACCCCAGAACTAAAACGTAAACTGAGACGACTATCAGCCCACAGTTGACTCGTCTACCTTCCTAGCTGCCTCCACAACCTGAAGCTAGTTAACAGATCTAGAGCTAGGTTATTCTAATCTTTTACGATTTCTCACTGTTTAAATAAAACAACAACAACAACAACAACAACAACAACAACAACCCCCCAAACCCCAACTTCTCACTGTTTAAAGAGACCTCCACAACTGTTCCTAAGTATAAATAAAGAAACAGCAGT
The DNA here is from genome assembly GCA_030674055.1 of Rhabdomys pumilio. NCBI lineage: Eukaryota > Metazoa > Chordata > Mammalia > Rodentia > Muridae > Rhabdomys > Rhabdomys pumilio. The sequence continues at coordinate 37,300,621 of JANHMN010000021.1, forward strand.
TTCTCAAAAGGAAAGATGTTGCCACCCTGGAAGCCTCTTTGAAAAATGTCTGGTTAATGTAGACACACCAAATTTTCTCATGCCAAAGACACAACATTAAAACCCATATAAAGCTAGTCTACTGGAAGCTTGTCAGTAGCCACAGGTATATCAGGGTGAAGTAGTCAGATCATGGGAGCCCAGGAGTTTAAGGCTAAAGGCTAAAGAAGTGACAAGCCAAACCAGAAATAAGCTTAAAGAAGTAAGTAAATTTATGTGACCAAAGATGTAATGGACTTCCCAGAGAAGACTGCAAAGAAGCTCCAATAAGCCAATTACCACCAGTAAGGACTCAGAAACAAAGTCCCAGCACTCAAGATAGAATTCTTGTTATAGCTTGTACTGGTCATTTTATAGTTAATCTTCAGTAATGGCTCATTTCATTGTAAACTTTTTTCAAATGTTCCTTAGTTTCACAGAAAGATGTTTCCCTCAACACTAAGGCTCTCAAGTATCAAGGGCCCAATGCTGAGAAAAGCTTTCCAAAACCCCAATCTTTGCTTACGAACTATCTACAATCATCCACAGATACTGTTATTACTTGCCCTAAGACAACAAGCAGGTTTGTTTTCAACACTATGCAGTGGTTGGAGTAATGGCTCAGCAGCTGAGGGCACCGGCTGCCCTCCCAGAGGACCAGGTTCCATGTCCAGCATTCTCATGGCCCCTCCTCACACCAGGTTCTAACTCCAGCCTGAGGAATCCCATGCCATCTTCTGGCAGCCATGGGCACTGCACTCACGTAGTGCAGATATTCAAACACTCAATACATATATGGGCAGTTCAGGGAACACAGGAGATGACTCAGTAGTTAAAAGCACTTGCTGCTCTTGCAGAGGACCCAGTTTAATTCCTAGCACCCAGGTGGTGGCTCACAATCACCTATTTCAACTCCAGTTACAGAAAACTCAACACTGTCTCTGACCTCTGAGGGCATGCATACACCAACATGCAGGCAAAATACTCACATGTACAAAACAACAACAACAAAATGTTAAGAACAAGCGGCTGGCTCAGCTCCTGAGACTTTACCACTTTTCTTGGAGTCATATTAAAAAGACCTGTACACAGAGAAAGGCTTCTTTCTTCAAATAACTTCAAGAACATTTAGCTGGAACTTTTTTCTTTCCCTTAAACAGTCAGGGCAGAAAAGAATACACCAGAGCTCTAATCCAGTTCACTCCAAGTTGTGCCCACCATTGGTCTTGTACCACAGAAACAAATGTCAATACAGTAAAAAAGAGGGAAGGATATCTTAGAGTCACAGTCATCACAATCACCACCATCATCATCAGTAACAGCCCTGTACCTGTAGACTCCCCCAAAACATCTAAGCTACCTGCAGGATCCCTTGGATTATACTGTGAAAATTAATGAGCAAAATGATTCATATTTAAACCTTCTCAAGTACAGGGATACAAATGTTTTCTCAAAAGCAAATCAACTGCTCCAACATAACAAGTCACAAGCCCATGTTCACTGAAGTGTGCTTGTCAAGGGTCCTAAGTAACGCTGGAGAAGAGATGCTCTGGAGAGCGTGTTACAGGAGTATGTCTGAGGAGCTGGAAAAACATTTACAAGGGAGACTTAGCCTCAAGCCCAACATCTCCATGTCATCTTGCCAAGGAAAACAAGAAAGAAAAAGCTTCAGAGAAGAAAGATCATGTTTTCCCAAAGCACCAGTGCAGAGGAGAACGGACTCTTCTTTATCTTCTGTATTACAAATATTTTAACAAAATGGTAAAGCCAAACATCTGAAAACTCCCTAAATACCAACACAGAGTTTGTGCAGTATCTCCAAATTAGAGAAATTCCAAGATTAATAAAAACTAGTAAGAGGGAAACATACACTTTGTCCTTGTTCCCTTTTTATCTGTAGAGTACAAAATTTAAGATTTCACAGAGAGCGAGAGTTGAATTACTGAGAAGTTAACTGTTTACCTAAAAACCACAGGTTGTATCTGTATCTAACCATTAATATAATGTCCTATTGGCACACAAGCTAACTTTAAAACACAGGGTGATACTGGCTGTCTAAGTGGACTAAATGGATGAGAAGAGTTTGCATTTGTAACCATTTTCTTATCTGAAACCTCCAGTTTCATTATGAGAACTTAGAAAGTCCCCAATTTACTACAAAGTGATTAGTGCTTTGTCTAATAAGTGCGAAGCCCCATGTTTGAGTCCTTCACATTGCAAATCATCATCGTGATTATGAAAAATACACTCTAACGTGAGGATGAACGTCAGAGGACAGATAATTAGAGCCCAGCTTAGCCCAACTTCCTACTTCTTCTCCAAGCTCCACTTGAAACTGCTAAGTGGACAGAACACTGCTTTCATCTTTTTTCCTATCACACAAGGCAGAGGAAAAGCACAGGAGGGAAAGATAACCCACAAATGAAGCAATCAATTCCTTTTCATTTTCAAAATAGGTATGGTTTAAGTAAAGAAAAAGATGCAGAGACACAGTCTCATATAATCCATGCTGGCCTAGAACTCGCTGTGCAGCAAAGGCTGACAGAAGAGTGTTTTGTCTTTGCCTCCTCAGATGCTGGGATTACAGGTACCACCTCACGAAGCTGGGAGAAAAAAATTATATAGTTGCTGAAATAAATTTTAGATCTCCCACTTAAAACCACCTTAACTCTGCGATGTTTGTACCAGCTGCTCTCTAACATCTCTGACTATCTGAACGGCAAATTCTAGGTCACTCCCCAACCCTGGAATCGTTTACCCAACAAGTTACCTCCTGAAGGCCGACCTAGCTTGACTGCACAGCTTCACCAATATAAAGTAGCACAATGATATGAATCAGTAACTAATAACCAGAAGTCGTAGGAACCAGCTCAGCACGTAAGAATTCAAACTGACTGTAGTTAGAGAACGATACTCTTAATCTAGACATGAGTGTATTTCGATTCAAGCATCTCCAATGTAATCAATCTTAAGTACAATATTCCAGAATATTATCACTCTGTATAATAAAAACCAGATGGAAATTTTGTAATCTGAGTTGCAAATATTTTTAGAGAATTTAAGTATACATTTAAAACCTTGTAACATACCCTTAAATTTTCCTTTCTTTTTTGTAAGTTTTAGGGCTTTAATCAACTGCAGTGTACCCTCAATTTGAGCATTAGGAGTAAGCATAGCATTGTTATAAACAATGGAAAATAAGTAAAATTCTTTTTCTTGATGAATTTTAAAACTGTGCTATTTTTAAGGTGACAAAAAAATCCCCAATTAACTTTTTACAAAATACAAATTTTATTGCAAAATCTATTGTTAAAGGGATCAATCTTAGAATCCAGTCAAGTGGTTTCAAACAAAGGGCAATAGATTACACAGCAAGTCAAACTTTTACTATAAATGGATAAATTCCTTCTAGTGTCTCTTTTATTTCTGTGTACCAGAGTATATCTGTGTGTGAATGAGCATGCCTGCCTGTGGGTATCTGAGGAGACCAGAAGAGAGGCTGGTGGATCTCCCGGAGCTAGACTTTAAAGCGGTAGTGAAGACACTGCCATAGGTGTTGGGAACCCATTTCAGGTTGGGAACCCTCTGCAAGAGCAACAAGCACTCTTAACTCCTGAGGCATCACCAGCCTTTTCTTCTACTCTTTGTAACTACTGTTCCCAGTATATTCTTGAGATTTCTAAGGAATTACTCTCAAGATTTTAGTCCTTAAGTGGTAATCAGAACCTTTCAACACCACTGCAAAATATTGACAAGTATTGCAAAGATTAGCTTTCAGTATGAGACAGCACAATGCTGCTTACAGACAGCTGAATAAAAATTGTATCCAATGTTACAATGCACCAAGCTACGACTTAAGACATTGTTCTTGTTCAAAAAAAAAAAAAAAAGGAAAACAAATAGAAACAAAACAGCCCACACACCCTTCACATGTGAACCAACCAAACTAAAAGCACAAAGCATATTTAGTCACAACTAAAAACCCTTAGAAAATTGAGGAATTTTTTTTTTCAGTGAGGGGACTGAACCTAGCAACTTGGACAAGTGAGTGAATCACTGACCACTGAGCCACATCCCCAGCCAGAAAGACGAATTTTTCAGACGTTTAGTGACCACATGTTAAAATTTTAAGGAGAAATAGCCTTTGACTATTTAGTGCATAAACAGTAAACTAAGCTAGCAGCAGTTCAAATCTAAACACTTTAGATCAACACCCACCCCTTATAACTTATTTTCTGGGAATGACACATGTAAATCAATGAGATCTCCTTGACATTCAATTGTAAAATGCCAAACGTAAGGTGGTGGGAGGTGGATGTAAGATCAGCTAAGTTCTCTCAGTCGGTTCTCACAGGTTAATTTCATTCCATAACTATTAAGTACCTAAACAAAAAGCAAAGAGCTGAACATGAGCTTTCCATGTTAATCTTAAGACTTTACATTTAAAACAGCATGTACAGTTACATGTTATCAATCTCTGAATAAGCATTAAGTCCTTCAAAGACCTTTAAAAACAGGAATCAAGCTATTCATGTATTTATTTATAGACAGGGTTTCATTAGCCCAGGCTAGCCCTGAACTTATGGTACTCCTCCTGCTTCAATCTTTTAACTGCTGGGATTACAGCTGCAAAATACCATGCCTGGAACCACTTTAAAAAAAAAAAGGATTCTTTATCTCAACCTGGTAGCCCTTATAGACCCTCTGTGAGAGGGCTCACTTCCCCTGTACAGCTCAAAAGAAAATACTGGAATCATAAATGACCAATGATAAAAGGATTAACTTGTAAAGTGAGAGATCAGCAGAGAAAATGTGGAATTCTTTGTAGAATGATTACACTGTTCTCTTTAGTCTCTAAATTTAAGTCCCAAACATTCCTACGTGCCCAGGTAAAATTCGAGGAACTAAGAATAAAGTAGACTTCCTATTCTCATGGAGTTTTCATTTAACTCTACTTAACTTTCATCCATAAGTGTCTATGGAATAGCGACATGTTAGTCACCTGAGGCCTGCAGAAGAAATCTATCCCATCCTTGGACCTGACAATTTGGTAGAACAGATAAACACACACTGCAGTAACAGAAGACAGGAAGTGACACAAGCCACGGAAAGAACAGTGGTAAGACAGGCAGAAAAAGGAGAAAGATGCGTCCATCATTCCTGTGCCCCAGACCACAGACTAAAAAGCCGGCTTAGCATGGGGCCCTACAGCTGTTAATCTGAGACTAGGTACATTACAACCTAAACAACCATATATGTCCTTTTGATTTTACTTTGCAGCTTCCACAGATAAGGTCATTGAACTATTCAGTCAAAACAAGAAAGTACAAGGGAATACAATGTACTACAGAGATTAAAAGTATGGATCATATCAAACAAGACTGTCATTCGGGATTCTCTGTCTTTAAGTAAGATTATTCCCTCCCCAGAGTATTAACTTCCTCTAACCAACACCAGGGGATGACACCACCCAAGTGGTTATTCCATACCATTTAGGTAACTAAGGCACTCTTGGAGAAGAGCACATAATGGGACCAATGATCTCTATGAGATGTAATCACAATAAAAAAAAAATGTCACACTGCTTCTTGTGGATTGTCTTTTATGGATAGACCACTGCCTTACAATCAGCAGATTCAGGTAACTGGTTATCTTATCTATTTTAGGCCTTAGGTTCCTACTCCATGAATCGACAGGGTGGGACTAGATGATTTAAAGAGTCTCTTTCCGGCCCTTAAAAGGCCCCAAGACTTTATTAGGACTTAATACACAAGACTTCAAATCAGGTTTTAAGAGTGGTAAGAGCTTTAAATGAAAAGAATTTCTCCATTCAACTAAGTTACTTCTTGCTAAGATAAACTCCTTTTAGGCAAGTCTCGACAACGTTCTAATTATACAAAAGAAAACCGAAAAATGAATTTACAAGTTAGAGGCACTCGGTAATATATTAATACACAGTGCCAGCAAAGCAAACATTCCAAAGAGACTCGATTGATTTTAAAATATTAAAAGTCCAGCCTGCATCGTAATGTCAACTTTCAACTCAGTAAAAAAAAAAAAAAATGTGAGTTCTCATTACTGTAATAAAGAAGTGCTTGTATGCACACGAGTCAGGAGTCGCAGGGCCAAAATATCTTTCTAAAGCACTGGAGGGTGGGAGGGGGCAAGCGAAAGGAAAGCAAACCCATCTGCTCAAAACTCTGAAGAGGTTTCTTCCAAAGGCATCTACTCCCCCCCTTATCCCCACCCCTCCACCCCAAGGAAAATCCCGAGGGCCTAGTTCCCAAATTCACAGCGCTGATAAGTCAGTTTCAGAATCATCGAGATGGCGAAGAAAAAAAAAAAAAGGAGAAGAGGACAAACTTCCTGGATTTTTTTCTCTCTGCAAGAGAAAAAGAGATTTCCTCTTGCTGACGAAGGGAAAGGCCCCTTTAACATTTTTTTTTCCTCTCGCTGCACGGTGGCGGCTGCCAGACTAGGTGGGGCTCGCTCCGCTGCCTTCCTCCTGCCACTTCCCGCAACAAACGAAGCAAGCCAGCCCCGATCCGGGCAAACTTTTTCCCTGTCAGGCTCGAGCCCGCGGGGCGCCGGGGAGTGGTCCCCCCCTCGCAACGCTGCTCCGCCCGGCCCCGGGCTGGGAGAAGCCCGGGTGTCCGCAGAGGACAACTTTCTGGTTTCCGCTCTAACTTCCACCCACCCCGCGGCAGGCGCCGAGGCGGGGAGCGGGGCGCGGCGGGGAAGGCTGCGGGGCCGCGGGCAGGCGGGTGGGGGTTCCTCGGGCGCTCACTTCCTCCGCCATATTTCAGACATTTGACCCCTTCCGCAAAGCGCGCTGCTCCCCCGCCGCGGTCGCGGTTCCTCCCCGGCCGCCCAGAGGCGGCTCGCCGGCCGAAGCGAGCGAGGGGCGCGGGGGGCTCCCCCGCAGCCACCTGCCGCGCGCCCGGGCCACCCTCGCCACCGCGGGAGCCCCCACGGCTGCCCCGCCCGGCCCGCGCCGCACCCCACCGCTCCCCTCAGCCGGCGCCCGGCCCCCCGCCAGCCTCGCAGCCACGCGTGCACTCCGCGCCCACCTCTCGCGCTGTCACCGGGTCTCCGCCGTCGCCGTCGCCGCGCGTTCCCTTCGGGTCGCTGCTCCCGGCGCCACGGCGGTCTCTGCCGCTGCCGCCGCCGCCGTCGCCGCCGCCGCCGCCGCCGCCGCTCAGGCTGCTTTCCACGCCTGACTCTGGGCGAGGTTTGGCGGTGTCGCCTTGACGTCAGGCGTTCAGCCTCGCTCTCGCTTCCGCCCGCGGGCGGGGCGCGCAGGAGCGCAGCCCGGGAAGGGGCGGGTCCGGGGGCGGGCCCTGGCTGAGGGGGCGGGGCCTCGGCGTGCTAGCCTTGCTGTGGGCCTCGCCCGGGTTCTCGCCGGCCGGCTCTAGCCGTGGCCCCTCTCCCCGCCCTGCGCCTCGTTGCTGCGGTCAGCTTCGCTCCCGCTGGCTGGCTGGCTGTCCGACATAATCGGAGCCTCAACGGAGTGCATCCGTCTCGACCCCAGCCAGATAACGGGGAACTCGGTGCTTGGAAACCTCTGATGCCTTCGCGGGGCCTCCAAGTGCACACAGGAATTCAGTCGCCAACGCCCCCAGACCGTCGGTGTTCGCGTGGTCCTTTGTGCTGGCTAGGGAAAGTAGCTGGAGAAGTAACAGAGCAGCAGTTCCCACTCCCAGAGCGCGAGGGCAGCTTTTCATTTTTCAAATGGCCTTTCTTTAGGTTTTGACAACTATTTCAGCCGGTGGTGTGTTAAGCAGGGTGAGCTGTCCAGATCTAACCTGCCAGACGCAGTTCACGAACGGATGATTCCAAAGCATGCTTATGGCTTGTACCTAAATGAACAGTTTTTAGAATTAAAATAATTGGTTCATTGAAGAGCATGCCTGGGGCGCCTTCGTGACTTTATAGATTACTCATAGGTAATAAGTCTATGATGTGGCTCCGAAAAGCACTTTCCAAAAATGATTCGTTTCCAAAGAACACAAGAACTCACACAGACTTAGGTAATTAGAATATTTTCATGCCATCGCCTTTAGTATGAGAATCATACTATCAGAGCTTTGTTTTGAAGACTTTGTTTCTGCTCTGATTACGCTCTCTCTTAGTCCTCCTGGCTGGCCTGACCTTGCTATGTAGACCAGGTTGGTTTTCAACTCAGAGGTACACCGGCCTTTACATATAGAATGCTGGGACTAAAGGCGTGCGCCACCACTGCCAGCTATTGGAAAGGTTTTGATGAATAAAACGACTTGAGAGGAAAGCACAGAGGGAAGTAGGCGATTTAGCTGGCCCTGTGCAAATTATTCTGGAAATTTTACGAACCCCAGAAGAGAAATGGAGAAGTGACAACTACTCTAACCCGAGTTAAGTGAGCGAATAAGAAAGAATTATAGTTGGGCCTCAGGACACAAGTCTGTAAGAGCTCACCTCTTCTGCAGGCTGAGCTCCTTGCAAATTCTAGGATGGTTGAGGCCACAGAGTAAGTTAAAGCCAACCTAAACAATTTTGGCAGATTCTCAAAGGGAGTCGGGGGTAGGAACGTAGCTCAATGGTCCAGTGCTTGTCTAGTAAGTGTCTGAGTGTGGTAAATTCAACCTTTAAAACAACAAAAAAGGAAAAAAAAAAACAGTTGTGTGTGCTCCTGCATGCTTGTGCACTTGCGTGTGGGCACATAGAAGCCAGAGGTGAACATGTTATTTTCTATTACTCCCCGATTTGTTGTTTTCAAACAGGGTCTCTCACTGGACCCCACCAACTAAGCTTGAGTGACAGGCCACCAATCTCCAGGGAGTCTCCTGTCTCCATCCCCCTAGTGCTGGGCTACTACTCTGGATCCTTATGTGACTGCCGAGGAACAGAACCGGATGGACTCCCGGTTCTCCTGCCTGGGTAACAAGCACTTTGCCCCACTGAACCATCCTACCCCAACAACAGTTTTTGACAGCAGTGTTTTCCAGCAGCTTTATGGTTTATATTATCCGTCTCAACCCCAGAGGATAACCTCTGGCTGGGGTGGGGGGTCTTGGGTGGGATAATTGAAAATTACCTATTTCAATAATTGTTATTTTCTTTTTATGTTTGTTTATTTGTTTGTTTGTTTTTTGACACAGAGTTTCTGTATAGCCCTGGCTGTCCTGGAACTCATTCTGTAGACCAGGCTGGCCTTGAACTCAGAAATTCGCCTTCCTCTGCCTCCCAAGTGCTGAGATTAAAGGCATGTACCACCATTGCCAGGCTTTTTTTTTGTTTTTGTTTTCTTTTTTGTTGTTGTTGTTGTTTTTAAATGTTATTTTCTTAGAACAACATTTTAGTGGAGGTTTCAAAGGCAAGTTCCAGAACAATCTGTTGGTATTATCAATTACTCATGAATAAATTGCAAATTTGATTTTGCTCTTACTATATATATATATATATACACACACACACACACACACACACACACACACACACACATATATATTGTCTTCCTGTACACTAGAAGAGAGAATCAGATCCCATTACAGATGGTTGTGAGCCACCATGTGTTTGCTCAGAACCTCTGGAAGAGCAGCCAGTGCTCTTAACTACTAAGCCATCTCTCTCCAGCCTCCTATTTTATCAGTTATTAAATGAAAATTTGACAGGTCTGGAAGACTGACATTTTGAGCAAAAGTACTGATTAGCCACGGGGCTATTTTGTTTTTCTTTTTTCTTTGTTTTTGTTATTTTTAAACACTTTGACATTTGGGCAGTTACTTTTTTTTTTTTTTTTTCTTTTAGAGAAGAGTGCAGCCAGCTTGTAGAGTTGTTTAAGCTGAAGCACGGTTATCATCTCACTAGACCCATACCCATCGCAGCATGTATTAAATCCTGATGGGTGAATCAAGAGCCGCAGAACTCTGCATCTTGTTGCCCTGGATTCACTTTTGAATTTGAACCCCTTGTCCTATTTACCTGGCAGACCAGGATATCTGCCACTGGCAGCTTCAGTTTAACTTGTGTGCAAACCAAACTCATTACCATTGTCACCAAACCCGTTTTCTCTTCTTTTCCTTTGCTAATTGCATCACCTTCTTTCAAATCACCCACTCTTCAAGCCTGTCACCCTCCTCTGCCCCCCAACCCCCAATGGCCCACCAACTGGTGCATCTATGAACAGCAGCTGGACAAAGTCTTCCAGGCTCCTTTTGATACAACTTGGCTCCTGGACCTTTGCTGCCTAGTAGCTTCCAGCTGCCTACTGTGACCCATTTTACACATTGTTGCTAGATACATTATCTTAAAGCCTGCTCAACAAGTCACTCCCTTCCTCAGGAGGCTTTCAAGTACTCTTCTCTACAAAGAAGTGAAGGCGCTTTACACTTTTCTCTTTCACTCCCAATTGCCTGGTCAGAATGGACTTCTCATTTGGCTCACCTGAATAGATCTCCCACCCCTGTGCTGGGTACCGGTGATTTCCTGTGTTTGGAATGCCCCTGCCCATCCTATCCCATCACTCCAGGCCTATCTATTTTCTCCAAGAAATAAATAGCATCTTTCTCCTGATATGTCAATCTAAATGTGTTTCTTCTCTCTCTCTCTCTCTCTCTCTCTCTCTCTCTCTCTCTCTCTCTTTCTTCCTTTCTTCCTTTCTCTGAATCTCATAATACAGTATTGCTTTTCTTTCGTCAGCAGTGACTATCCCTCTAAACACGGGTTTACAAACTGTTTCTCTCAAGGGCCAGGTAGTACCTATTTAAGTCTTTGGAACAGAGGGTCTGTGCTGTAACTTCTAAAAGTGAACAGCTTTTCCACAGTAATGCAAAGGCAGCCGTAAACAGTACAAAGAAAGCCAACAAGATGACTCACTGCCTAAAAGTGCTTGCTGCCAGACCTGATAACCTGAGACTCAAAAGGTGGGAGAATTGATTCCCAAAACGATTTACCCTTTGACCTCCACACTCATAGCATAAGTACACACACACACACACACACACACACACACACACTGCATAAGTTAATGTAAAAAACATACAATGAATGGATATAATTGCAGTTCAGTGAAAACTTCACTTATGGGTGGGGGCTGGAGAGATGGCTTAGCCATTAAGAAAGCTTGTTGCTCTTGTAAAGGAGCAAGGGTCAATTCCCAGCACCCACATGCTGGCTCACAAGCATCTATAATTCCAGTTTCAGGTTCAAAGCCCCTCTCTGACCTCCACAGACATCAGGCAAGCGTGTGGCACACATCCATCCGTTCACTCAGGGAAAAGTCATACCCAACTTAATGTAATAATAAGCTTAATGTAAAATAAGCTTAATGTAAAAATCAAAAACAAAAACACATTACACATGGATCTTAGAATGTGACTTCCATGTAATTTGTATCGGTCACAGAGTAATGTTCTTTTTTTAACCACTGCTGAGCTCTGTACTGAGCCAGGTTCCTGGGTATAAAACTTACATAGTAGCCCTTGCACCTAAAAGAAGCCTATGGCTGGCTTAACAGTGTAATGTTACTATGTTGACATTTTAAAGATTTTAATTTTAATTAATTAATTAATTAGGACTTTTGAGACAGAGTTTCTCTGTGTGTAGACCCGGCTGTCCTAGAACTTGCTCTGTAGACCAGGCTGTCTTTGAACTTGCTCTGTAGACCAGGCTACCCTCCAGCTCGCAGGGATTGGAAATATTGTGTCAGGTTAAACACAGCACACCTGCCTCTGCCTCCTGAGTGCTGAGATAAGAGAGTGTACCACCACTGTCCAGCACATGTTCTTACTTTGTTACTGTTGGCATCTGGCGTGCTGCTAATCATATAACAGGCTTTCAAGATACATTTGCTGGAACATTCTGTTTCTATTTGGAATGGTGGGAGACTCTAGAATGTCCATTCAGCTTCATTTGTGAGCCGAGTGGTCCTGGGTAAATTCTGTAACCAAAAAAAATTCTGTAATTTTTGTCTTGTACCTGTCACAGAGGGAGATGATATCATCCGCCTTATAAAACTTTAGCTAAGGGGTAGCAAGCAGGAAGGCCTTAGCCCTCAGGACAAGCAGAAGCTTAAAGCTAGTTTTTCCTCATTTAGAAAAAAAAAAAAAATTGGCAGAGTGCTCACCTATAGACATTGCTGTGTTTAACCTGACACAGTATTTCCAATCCTTTATGCTTTTTTGCGTCCTTAAAATTTGACTTTAACATTTATACTTACTTTGGCTTCATTTCAAAAGCACACAAAAGTATGAGAGTGGATTTTTTTTTTTTTAGACAGAGGTCTTGCTGTGTAGCTCAGCCTGGTCTCGAACTCCCAATACTCCTACTAACTTTAGCCGCCTGTGTGCTGGGATGATGGACGTGTATCATTACACCTGGCTCAAATTAGTAGATTTAAAAATAAGAAATCTGAGCTAAAAGTGGTCATTTCCAGTGCTCCAGGCTGAGGCAGAAGGCTAGTGAGTTCCAGGCTAGCTGGAGCTATCTGGCAAGGAGCTGACTAAAACAGGAAAGGAAATTGAGGACCGTAAGTGAGTGTATTATTTTCTTAACAGCTATGATCATCAGTCTAAACCAGGCTCATACTACTTAGCTTCCAACCAAGCTCGTTTGTCAGGAGCATTAACATTTCTTGACCTTAGGTATTATTATGTTATTTTATTCACAAACGGAAAAACTGAAAACCGAGCCTTTCAACGTAGTGCGTGGTTGGCTGTTCTTTTGTGTGTGTGTGTGTGTGTGTGTGTGTGTGTGTGTGTGTGCATGTGTATAACATATACACCTTGTTCTGCACCTTTGTAACCATTCTCCTTGGCAGGAGTTGGAAGCTGATAAAAGTAAGCAGAATGCTTTTTCAATGCACAAGTGGGGAAAACATTGTCTTCTGTCCCTAACTGGTTTCACATTGTGTTTTTGGTCAAAGATTGCATTCCAGAGTCTTCATAGTTGTTTTATAAATTCTGTCATCAGGTAGTTACACAGGAGACCAGGTAAGGGCATATGAGCCTCTGCGACGACTGTGGGAAAACAGCTGAGAACTTACTCTCCTGGGGTATTTTGTGTGCCTCTACGACTTCTGTTTGGGGGAAACCATGTACTTATATAAAAGAAAAATGAAGACTGGCACATTCTACTCTGTGTAATAACTATAATAACAGCTTACTTGTCTCCAGATATATTTCAAATTGTGCCTGAACTCTGCTGCAGCACTTGTGGGTTTGACCAACAAACCTGCCTACACCACATTAAATAAATCTAACAGTTGCGTAATTTTGTCGTTGCTAATGTCTATGATATAAAGCACAGATTACACCTAAAATTTCCCCTGCTCAAGCCTTAGCTGAGAAAACCCATAAAAATGAAAATGACATTCTGAGAGCCATCAGAAAACCACCGCAGAAGCCAACTTCATAAAATATACTCGGTCGTGAAAATTTCATAAGCAATTTGAAGAGCCGGGCATGTCGCTCCAAGGAAAACTGTTTGCATCCCGCGTGTGTGAGGCCCTGTGATTCATCTTCAGCACACAATGGGGGGGGGCATATTAAATTAAGAGAAATTCAAAAGCCATATGTAAGGCCTTGCAGAACCCAGGCCATCCTTGACTCAAACAGTTAATATACAAAAGACGCTTGAGAGTCAGACATGTCTTGGAACTTTGCTCATCAGGATGCTAATTACTTACTAGTCTGAATTTTCTCCAAGTCCTGTAGATAGGTTTTAATGGCCCATCATACAGATGAGAAACCAAAACTTAATCATCCAAAGCCATATAGAATACATGGCAGAGTTGAAGTCTGTATCCTGGTTTCCCTGCTACCTTCTGGCATCAGGCAGCCCCTGGCCCCTTTATGAATATCATGTTTCAGCCAGAGAAAAATTTCTCATGTCTATTGGATACTCATCTGTTTTTCCAAAGTGTGCTCCTTCTCCAAGGCACAGAAGTCTCTTCTGTGAATGTCTTCAGTTACTGCTGTGTTACTCATTCGATCCTATCATTGTCTGCCCTGAGTTGCTTCTGTGTCCCCTCCATCCTGTGACTCCTGAGAACTGAGACTATAGCTCATGCTTGTTTGTAGGTGCCATATTGCTGGGGCCATAAATAAGAAGTTAATGTCATTTCAGAAGACTTGCCAATCTTTATAATAGGCTCTAAAGTGGCCATAGTGGGCCTGTGACCTGTGGAAGTTATTTAACTGTCTTTGTTTCTTTCTAATTATTAACCTTTAGAATCTAGGACTTTAAAGAAGTATTTAAAATAGGAGGTCAGGTATAAATGGAAGAATGGTGTAGCCCAGCGTCAGAGGACAGGGCTCCCATTTGTGATGCTGTGGGGTTGCTCCAGCAGGGCAACAAGTAAATGATTGAATAAATAAATAAAAGAAAGGAAGGAAGGAGCATAGTGAAGTGTCTGGGTGGGCTGGCTTGGCAGTCATCGCACGTTGGCATATGAACTCCTCTCGCCTTGAGGAGTTTACCTGTAGTTCCCTAATGAGTAAGAACTGCAGAAGCTGTGTGATAGTGTGCGATTAAACAATGCCGAGAAGACAATCCCAATGCAGAAGGGGTACATGGTAGCTGTTAGCTACTGTCCTGGGGAAGCGCTCAGTCAATGTGGCTCTCTGCTGCCCCTTGTAGCATAGTATTCACTTTGCAATCTGGAGGAGTTCCACAAGTGCTCAGATAGTCACTCAGTTTCTGACAGTCCTCAATTAAGGATTGCTTGTGTTCTGAAATTTGTTTCTTTTTGGGTGTGTATGTTATGAGTATATGTGTGGGGGGTGTGTGTGCATGCATGTGTGGATGTGAATGCACAATCACACACACGCGTGTGTGTGTGTGTGTGTGTGTGTGTGTGTGTGTATGTAGGTCATAGATCAACCCTGGGTGTTTTCCTCAATCCCTTCCCCCATCTCCTTTTGCAGACAGGGTGTCTAATTGAACCTGAAGCTCACTGGTTTGCCTAGCTCCAGGGCTCCTGGATTTCAGGTACCACTACTACACCCAGCTTTTTTTTTCTTGCTTTCTTGCTTTGTGTGTGTGTGTGTGTGTGTGTGTGTGTGTGTGTGTGTGTTTCGAGACAGGGTTTCTCTGTGTAGCCCTGGCTGTCCTGGAACTCACTCTGTAGACCAGGCTAGCCTTGAACTCAGAAATCCACCTGCCTCTGCCTCCCAAGTGCTGGGATTAAAGGCATGCACCACCACTGCCCAGCTCTTTATCTATCTATCTATCTATCTATCTATCTATCTATCTATCTATCTATTTTTGTGGATGTTGGGGATGTAAACTCAGCTGGTCTGGAACTAGAGAACTCTAGCTGCTGAGATGACAGTTGTGCGTCACCCTCAATGGCTTCTGTGGTTTCTTTTTGTCAGTTGTCTGTAACCTGAAATTATGTAGTCATTGGAAACAGTACCTTGATACTTAGGGCGTGTGTTCACTAATATGACTTTGTTTGTTTGCTAAGATCAGGTCTCACTGTGTAGCTTTGGATGGCCTTGAGCTCCTCACCAGGGTGGCCTTGAACTTATAACGATCTGTCTCTCTCTGCCTCCTTAGTGCTGGGTTAAAGGCATATACGCTACCATACCTGGCTCAATGTGACTTCAAGGCAGCACAGAAAGGAGGCCCATTTTAATCCGCACACACTGAAAGCACGGTCTCAAGCAATTACTTCGTCATGACCATTCAGCATTTGTATTATTGATCTCTTGATTTTTCACAACGCATCCTTGTGCGGTCTGCCTTTTGCTGGCTGTTCTACCTCAGTCTCCCTTTGGGTTGTACCTTCCTCAAAGCTTATTCCTGGGACCTGTTCTTGACAACTTTTTTTTTTTTTTCTGGGCAATTTTGTAACTCTACCCTGATTTTCTGTGCCATCTAAGCATGGTGACTCAGCTCCAGATGCAGCACCAGTTGCCTCCTGGAAAGCTTACCCTGGCTGAACTCTCCAAACCTGCCTTCCTCCAGGAATCCTTCTACAAGGACAGGGCACCAGCTCCTTAAATAGAAATATGATGCCTCTTCCTTTGGTCCATGTATCTGATCTGTCACATTCCTATTGATTCTACCTCTGAGCTCACTCGAATCCAGTCCCTCATTTCCCTTTCCACGGATGGATGGCTTAGTCTATGTGTTTTCACGTTTGTCACCTTTCCATCCATTCTCTAGTCATAAGTGTTTGTGTGTATGTGGAACATGTATGTATATATGCTTATGTGTGTTTTATTTTATTTGTGTGTATGTGGTGCATGTATGTATATATACTTATGTGTGCTTTATTTTATTTGTGTGTATGTGGTGCATATATGTATATATACTTATGTGTGTTTGTGTGTATGTGGTACATGTATGTATATGTTTATGTGTATTTTATTGTATTTGAGTATATGTGATTGATGCATGTATATATATATATATATATATATATATATATGCTTATGTGTATTTTATTGAATTTGTGTGTATGTGGTGCATGCATGTATATATGTTTATGTGTGTTTTACTGTATTTGTGCGTATGTGGTACATGCATGTATATATGCTTCTGTGTATTTTTTTGTATTTGTGTATATGTGGTACATGTATGCATATATGTATATGTGTATTTGTATGTATGCGGTGCATACATGTATATATGATTATGTGTATTTGTGTGTATGTGGTGCATGCATGTATATATGTTTATATGTGTGTACATGTATGTATGTGTATGTGTACGTATGTGTGTGGAGGTCAGAGGTCAGCATCAGGTGTCCTCCTCTGTTACTCTCCATCTTTTTTTTCTTTTTGAGACAAGATTTCCTCACTGAACCTGTAGCTCAGGGATTGGCTAGACCAGGGGACAGTAATCCTTCTGTCTCCACCCTGTGCAAAGCTCTGGAGTTATAGTAGACTTTTTACTTTGGTGCGGGAGATCTGAACTCGGTCTCAGGCAAGTTCTAGACCCACTGAATTGTCTCTTCAAAGTCCTGTAGTCAAAATCCTAAGAGTAATTTTTATTCAAGAAATCTGCAAACATATGTAACTAGAAAAGACCAATGAGCCTGTTTGTTGTCCTTGGTCCATTTTGGTATTTAATTTCATTTTGTTAATCTCCCAGTAAAGAACAGTCAAGGCATTATTTTATTTCACTTGTAAGTAATTCATTGTCATCTCTCACAGATAAGAATAAGGATATAAGCACAAGCTAGACATAGTGGCACATGCCTGTGACCTGAGATTCTTGGGAGGCTGAGGCAGGAGGATTGTGGGTTTAAGACCAGCTTGTGTAACATACAAGGACACAACAGCATCTCACAGCAAACACACACACACACACACACACACACACACACACACAATATAATGCTGTCACATTTAACAAAATTAAAAATGATTTTTGAACACAGTATGATCCAAACAAGTTGAAATATTTCCACATAGTTGTTGTGCCTATTAGATATTTTTAATCTTGCTACTCCCTCTGTTGAACAGGTATTGGTTTGTGTGTGTGTGACAGAGAGAGAGAGAGAGAGAGAGAGAGAGAGAGAGAGAGAAAGAGAATGCATCTTTCCAGATTTTATACAAATGGCAGCTTCAGGCCAATACCTTCATGAGCATTTGGTGATTAAAAAGCTGGTAGCTTTCACACTGCATATCTCAATGAAGCCAAGAGTAAGAAAAAGTAGGGTACCCACCCCCAAATACATACATCCCATGTAGATGTTATCTTATGTGGAAGAAATATACACAACAATAGGAAACTATCCCCCAATTCCAGACAAGACCTAGCTAGTTATGAACTACTGTTACATGAAACTGCCAAGCAGTCCCTTCACAAACTCCTGCCCTTTCCATCTGATAGGGGTGCTGGAGAAATGAATAATATGATGACTAAGGAAGGATGGTTTAAGTAGAAAAAAAAAAACCTAACCTACTAAAGGATGATTCTGGGAGCTACCTTATCAGATTCAGAAAGAATCCTGCCCACACGTGTTACAGGGAGTAGGCTCTTTTGGCTTAAGACAATATCGTTAAGAAACCAGTTACTCAGTAGGGTTCTGATAAAAGTTTTAGTAATTGTTTTTTTTTTTAAGACAAGGTTTCTCTGTGTAATAGATTTGGCTGTCCTAGACTCACTTTGTAGACCAGGCTGGCCTTGAACTTACAGAGATCAGCCTGCCTCTGCCTCCCAAACGCTGGGATCAAAGGAGTGTGCTGCCATGGTAGGCAAGTTTTAATGATTTTAACAGTAGCACCCCCCCCCCCAGTCATCTATAGATACATATTACCCAAAATCTGCCCTAGCTGATGTTGCCCCCGCTCCTGCTGCCCTGGCTGCTGCTGCTGCCCCCTTTTTTTTTGCTTTGAAAACTCCATCCTTTTGCTCTTCTTCCTTTCAGACAGGCATGTACATCACTAATGTGTCTATGCATTTCCTTCCTGCTTTGCAGCAGACCTCAGAACCACAACTTTTTTTTTTTCTAGCACTCTTATCCAAATTCTTTAGTGGTTGTTACATCCTTAATGCTTAAAAGGGGGAAATAAAGTGTCAGAAGATCTTGGTAGCCAAGGGAAGGAAATTATGTTTAAAATATCTTTGGGCATCCAAGTTTATCTGTGTATTACATGCCTGCCTGCATGTAGCTACGTTACCCAAGCTGCAAGCCACCCCAGCCTCCTGCCGCTCTCCAGGTAGTTAGCTTAAGATGGCAGATAAGAATCCCCTTTCCCCACGCTGGAGATTTACACAGTCATAATTGCTTCATAAATGAAACGTTCCTCAACAAGCACAGAGACAGTGACAATCTTTGTAGAGCAGTATGACTGTACTTAATGGCACACGCAACTGTACCCTTAAAAGTAGCCAAATTAATGACTTTAGTTATGTATTATGTCTTACCCAAATTAAAAAGAAAAAAGCCTTACTGTTTTGCATCCCCACTGGTAAAGAACCTCACTGGATGATAATGACCTGAGTCATAGCCCCAGTTTCCACTGGATGGAAGGAGAGAACTAACTTCAAAAAGTTGTCCTCTGACCGCCACAAGGGGTATGTGGTCAGTTGTATGTGTTGTATATAAATGTATATATACTATATCACATGTAGTATATATTATACTAGTTATGCATAGATTTGTAAATCTATATAGCAGATATTTAGATTCCAGAAAGCTAGGCTCAAAAGGAGACCCCATAATTATCTGTGAGAACTCACACTACCTTCTTCTTCTTCTTCTTCTTCTTCTTCTTCTTCTTCTTCTTCTTCTTCTTCTTCTTCTTTTTTCTTCCTTTCTCTTCTTCTCCCTCTAGCTCTGGTCCCCACTCGCTCCAGCTCTACTTGCTCTGGCCCAAAGGTTTTTGTTTATTTATTACATGTAAGTACACTGTAGCTGTCTTCAGACACCCCCATAAAAGGGCATCAGATCTCATTACTGATGGTTGTGAACCACCATGTGGTTGCTGGGATTTGAACTCATGACCTCTGGAAGAGCAGTCAGTGCTCTTAACCTCTGAGCCATCTCAACAGCTCCTTGCACTAATTTCTTTTTCTTTTCTTTTTTTTTGTTTTTTTTTGTTTGTTTGTTTTGGTTTTTTTTTTGGTTTTTCGAGACAGGGTTTCTCTGTGTAGCCCTGGCTGTCCTGGAACTCACTCTGTAGACCAGGCTGGCCTCAAACTCAGAAATTCGCCTGCCTCTGCCTCCCAAGTGCTGGGATTAAAGGCGTGCGCCACCACCGCCCGGCCTTGCACTAATTAATTTCTTAACTTTGAGTTTCTTTGCCTAAAATAAGGGAGGGGTGACAAAGTTGAGTGTGGTACCACATAGTTATCTATACTCCCAGCATTCAGCTTAGGACACATGGGAAGGGTGTTTCTTAAGAAACAAAATAAAACAAGAAAGAACCACCCATCTCATAAACAGGGAGAGCCAGATTCTTGTACCTCAGCCACATCTGGTGCCAAGTCTGGCACAGTGCATGGTTCCAGTCGCGGCTGCCCCAGGCTTTTGAATCTGAACTCTTTCTCTCTTCCTGCCTGCCCTTTGTCTGATCAAGCACCAGAGGCACAGTAGCGCCAGCGGAAGTGCACATACAGGAGATAGACCACATGACATGAATATAAGTCTGACTCAAGTTCGCGATGGCTAGCACACCACATTTATGGACATCACTGATCAGGACAAGTCCTTCATGAAGGTGGCAACTATGTAGCCCATCACTGTTGCAACTGATGCTGGCCGTGCATCCTTTCAGCTCTGTAAGCCTGTCATTTACTATGAGTGAAACTATGATGTTTGGATGTGAATGGCCTCAAAGGTTTATATGTTTGAATACTGGGTCCCCACTTGCCAATACTGTTTGGAAGGACTAGGAGGTTTGGTCTTGGAAGAAGTGTCTCAGTAGGACCGGGCTTTGAGCACTTTCTACCTCCTGCTTGTAGCTTCAGATGTGAGCTCTCAACAGTTCCTGCGGCTGTGCCTTCGCTCTGTCATTGTGGACTCTAGCCCTCTGAAACCGTCGCCCCAATTAAATCCATTCTTTACTACATTGCCCAGTAATAAACAAGTGACCAAGACAAGGAAAAGAGCAGCTGGAACTCAGTTGTGGTTTTCTATCAGTTAGCTATAGATTTGAAGGATCAAATTTAGATATCAATAAATGATCGTTTGTCAAGAGCATCTGGGGTCCTGATCGGGGTACAGAAGGCTACCTTAAAATAACCTTAAGGACAGCGACAACCACTGTGGAAATGCCACTGCATCCAGCAGTCACACCGTGTGAACCGATGGACGGTGGTCATGAAGGACCCGAGAACAGCATGTCTAGAGGACTTTTGTCTTCACAACAGCCAAAACCTTTACTGAGCGAGACAAAACACTTGAATCACATGATCCAAGTTATTATCTGATTCTGTGACTTTTTTCCTTAAACAAAGGTAAAATGTTACAGTATTATATAATGTTACAGTTACTATTTATTTATTTATTTATTTATTTTTTCCGAGACAGGGTTTCTCTGTGTAGCCCGGGCTGTCCTGGAACTACTCTGTAGACCAGGCTGGCCTCAAACTCAGAAATCCACCTGCTTCTGCCTTCCAATGCTGGGATTAAAGGTGTGCGCCACCACTGCCTGGCTACAGTTACTATTTTAAATAAAAACAGCACACTGATAATTATTTGCACACTGCTTTGCCCACAGTCAGAGTCAATGAATGCTAGCTACTATGATTTTATTATAATTTACTTCTGTGAGTTTAAAAAAATCAGTCCATATTTAGGTTTCTTTTTTAAAAAAGATTATTATTATTATTTTCAACAAAGTGCATGCATAGGTGCGTTTGTGAAAATGAGTACAGGCGGGCACCGGGTCTCCAGATCTGGGATTACATTGGTTGTGAGTTGGCTGACGTGAGTGCTGGGAACCAAACTCTGTCCCTCTCCAAGAGTAACATTTGTTCTTAACCACTGAGACCCAGTGGGATTCAGACCCCATATTTATGTTTCTTAGTGACGTCGTTGCTGAGAGTAGACTTCTGAATCTACCACAGCTGTGAAGGTGTCCGATCCCGAAGTGACTGATGGATGAATGTGGCATTCTGATGAGCCGATGACATTTGATGGAAACGGGATAGGCATTAGAACGACTCTACAAACACCCTGCTTTGCTCGGTAGGCAACTGTTCAAAGAGAAACAGCAAGACAAACAGGGTTGATTTCTGAATACTCTGAAGGTTCAGGCTGGTGTTCGGTTGCTTGAAACTATTTGCTGTGTGATCTAAGTCGCAGCTACCGGAGAATTTCCTCTAGTCTAGCTCATGATTTTTTAGTAGAAAGCAGGTGGTAAGTATGTATCTGCTGACTCACGTACTTTCAAAACAACAATTGAGAAACATCTCTGTTGAGTACTCAGAAGTACGATCCACTTGACAATCTTTTGTGTGTGACAGAGAAACACGCTCGAAAGAACTGCAGAGCGGCTGCCTTTGGAAGAAGCTAAAGCAGCTATCATGGGGGAAGTCGGTGAACAAATGAACTTCCCACCTCAAGGTTGCTGCCATCAATGGATCCCTTCTCAGACCCGACAGGCTCAAATCGCCTGCATGTGCAGCAGCAAGCCAGACGATGGAGAGAAGGGGATTTGGCTCTAACGTCAGTCCGTCCGTGCCTCCTTCTCTCAGACCACATATCCCAAACCGGAACTCCTTGCTACATTAACCTCTGGCACTAGTGCCTGGTGTCACTTTCTCAGCTGCTTAGTGCTCTGAAGTCACCCTTTGGAATTCCTGTTGTCACTGTTGGGATCTAGCAGTGGCACTTTGCTCCCGGCTAAGGGGAAGTGAATCACAGAAGCACAACAAGGCCCCCATTGCCCAGAAAAATTCCTTCCTCTCTCTTGGCTAACCTGAAATGGCACTGTTGAAACCGGTCGGGGTTAGGAAGACAAAAGTGCCATTGTCATCAGAAAACCTTGGTTACAGTACACCCTTGCCACCTGAGCGGGAAAGGAGGGACTGAGTTCCCTTCAGCACAGGTTAGTGTGTCAGATAAGGTAAATTGTCCCAGGGATGGCCTTGAGCAAGTACCACCAATGGGGGAAGGTTTAGTGAGGTCTGAAGGGTCCTGAAGTTATGCTGGGGCAAGACCGTGCTTGGACACAGAGTGAGCCTCAGCCACACTTTCTGTAGCAACGATGGCTTGTTGCAAGTAACAGATTGGTCAGACGTATCTTAAGCAGACCACGAATGTGCTAAAAGGATACAGAGACATCCCAGGGAACCATGGAATTATTGAACAGCTAGGCCCCAGGAAGGAAAATCCTGGAACGGTGGCCATAGTTTATGAAGGTCCCAGCCTGTGGCTATGCAGTGGTCCAACTCACTGTTTCTGAACTCAAGTGACAATGAAAATATGACATGTCTAGTTTACAGTGTGCTGTGAGCTTCCTCAGCCGAGGCTGCCTGAGAGGAGGAGAGAGAGAGGAGGAGAGGGAGGGCTCCAGGGGAAGTTGATGCAACAGAAACCGGAACCTCCTGTATGCAGACAGTGGCTGGAATGACTCTGTAGTAGACAGCGGCCACATACTCCCTGGTGACTGATCTTATCTGACAGTCCTTCTTAGGGGACATTGCTCAGAGGTAGCATATCACAGTGGGCTAGGACTGTATCCTTTTAGCTAGATTGCCTGAGCTCAAAGCCCAGCTCAGCCACTTTCTGGGTAACTTAACTGTGTTTGCTCACTTACCTCGGGGTGCCGATAATCACAGCACCTGTCATATGAGACCCTTCACATAAAATGAATTAATACCAGGAAAGAGCTTAAAGCAATGCCTGGCCCTTGATCAATAACTGTTATTTGGCTTTTGGTGCATCAGGCTATTTACAGATCTCATCAGATAGATTGCCTTTAAAACCCAGCAGTATAACATGGAGGTTTGTAAAAGAAGAAGGGGGCCTGCCGGGTGGTGGTGGCGCACACCTTTAATCCCAGCACTTGGGAGGCAGAGGCAGGCAGATTTCTGAGTTCGAGGCCAGCCTGGTCTACAGAGTGAGTTCCAGGACAGCCAGGACTACACAGAGAAACCCTGTCTCGGAAAAAAAAAAAAAAAAAAAAGAAGGGGCCTATTGCGTAAACACTTTGCTGTGAGATGGCTCTTTAGTTAATGAGCATAAATATGAATGTGATACACCTCAAAAGGTAGGTGAAGATCTAGTAAGATGCACAAGCAAGGAACAGAAGGGAAAATTAAAATAACCCGAAAGGAACAACCCATTAAAGAAACCATTGATAAACAGGACCACACCCAAATCTTAAAGCATTTCCTCTTCAAAAAGGTACATTTAAAGGAAAGAAAATGCATACTACAGACTAGAAGAAAGCATTTGCTGGGCTTGTGAGATGGCTCAGTGGATAAAGGCACTTGCCACCAAAGCTGAGGACCCAAGTTCAAACCCCAGGATGCATATGATGAAAGGAGAGGACCGGTTCTTGCAAACTGTCCTCTAACCTGTGACGTGTGTGTGTCACGTTCCGCAAATAAACAAATGTAATGAAAGTGTCAAAAAAGAAGGTATTTGCTATTCACATATATGGTTAAAGACTTACATTCAGAAAAAAAGAAAGAAAGCCTATCACAACTCAATAATACTAAGACAAAACAAACAAACAAACAAACAAACAACAATGACAACAAAAAATAAAGGCAGCCACACATGAGTTTGGAGCTTAGGATGTGGCTCAGCGGCAGAGCACTTGCTTTCTGTGTCCATGGTCCTAGGTGGAATCCCAGTACCATAAATAGGACAAGAAAAGAAAAAAAAAATGAGCCCAAGAGTTGAAAGACATCTACCAAAGAAGCTGTATTAACGACTAATAGACACGCGAAAAGATATGACCTTGATATAAGACATGCAAATTAAAACTCATAGGGAAAAGTCATTCGTTCACCAAACCTCAGTAGAATGGCTATTTTCCCCCATGCTGGAAGCACGGTGAGTACACATACTTCTGCAGAGAGAATGGATGCGAAATGCTACAGCCACTTTGCACTGGCCAGCTAACAGTTTGTTGAGGCATTTATTTATTTACTTCGAATATTATGTATTTATTCATTGACAATCTCATATATATGTACCTTGGTCAAATCCACCCCAAATCCCTTCCCACTCTCCTCAGGGTCCCCTAATATTTCCTTCCACCTTCTTTCAGGTCCTCCTCTTCCCTCCCTTCCTCCTCCTTTTATAGCCCATCTAGTTCCATTAATGCTGCCTTCACAGACGTAGGTGTGTGGCCATCCAGTGCAGCAAGGACAGCCTAGAGTGCCACGCCCCTTCCTTTGGCTGCCATCATTGCCAACAGCTCCACAGCTGGAGGTGGGGCCTCAGGAGCGCAGATCCCATGCTCACAGGAATGTTGACCGGCTTGCTCTTCTGCAGGTTGTCTGTAGGTAGTAGCCACAGCTGCTCTGAGTGCTGAGTGTGACCGCCATGTTATGTCCAGAAGACGGCAGGTTACAACACTCCTCCCATCCTCTGGCCCTTGCATTCTTTCCTCTACCTCTTCCCTAATGTTCCCTGAGCCTTGGAGGTGTGTGTGTGTGTGCCAGGGTGGGAGAGTGGGGGGGGGGGTAGTGATGGTGGTGGGTGGTGTGGAGAGGGCTGGTAGTTCAGGGAGGGGGTGGGGTGGGGGAGGGGGTAGACGCTCATTCTCTGAACTTAAACTAGTTATAAGTCTCTACATTAACTGCTGCCCACTGCAAAAAAGGAGTTTCACTTACAGAGATTTCAAACACCGATCATCTATGTGTATAAATATAAATATTTAGAAGGCAGTTCGGCAGCGTGTCCATTTAAGGAAAACAGTAGTAGGTTCCTTCTTGGGTGTCACGAGCTTTAAAAGTTCATTATAAACTCGATACAGTGCAGAGGCTCTCAGCCTTCCTGATGCTGCGACCCTTGAATACGGTTCCTCATGCTGTGGTGACCCCCCCAACCACAACATTACTTTCGTTGCTAGTTCATAGCTACAATTTTGCTACTGTTATGAATTGTCATGTAAATATCTGATGTGCAGGAAGTCTGATATATGACCCCTATGAGAACGGGTTGTTTGATCCCCAAAGAGGTCTCCACCCACAGGCTGAGAGCTGCTGGTCTTACTGGTCATGCGTTTAACCCTAGTACTTTGGAAGCTAACGGAGGAGAATGTTGAATTTGAGGCTAGCCTGGAACACAGAATTCCAAGGCAGCCTAAACGACACAGCAAGATCACATGTTTTTAAAGAATACAAACAAACACATAAAACTAACCAAATCAAAACACTGAAGGCTGGGCTTGTAGTCCTTAGTGGAGCACTGGCTTTTGTGAGGACGTTCCTTAAAAAAGTTACACACAAATTTAGCATATGACCCAGAAATCCACTAGATACTCCCACCACAAGAAACATGAAAATATATGCTTGTATGAAATGCTTATAAAAGTCACTAGATATAATGGCTAAAAAGGTGATATAATCTTAATGCTTGCTGATTAAATGCAGTGTGGTTTTACTCAACGGCTTATTATTCAGCAACATAAAGAAATTAATCTCTCTCATTCTCCCTCTGTCTCCCCCCCTCTCTCCTTCTCTCTCTTTCTCTCCAGGATCTCACTGTATTATACTTCAGGCTAGCCTCAAACTCTGAAGGCTCTTGTCTTAGCCTTCCAAGCACCAAGATTGCAGGCATTCCCTGCCACACAGCTTTCATTATTTTATGCCTAATCTCAGATTTCATCCCCTTTTTTTTCTCGATAATTTACCCCAGACAGTAATCCCATCCACCCCAACACTAGGGATCAAATTTTGGGCCTTACATTTGCTATTCAGCATATACTCCATCCTGGAGCTGAATCATGAGCAGGAGAGTCACTTATTAGGCTTGATAAATAACCTGAAGTCACAATAATCACCCAGACCGGAGGCAAAGTCTTCATGAGCTGTATCTATTAGCTTGCCTACTCTGACTTTGGTTTGCTATTGCACAGATCCCAGCATTTTGGCGAGAGGGAAAGCTACTTTCAGAGGACATTTCACCGGGATTGATTTCTGTGGCTGCCTGCTAGTCTTAGAAATTTCTTTGCTCTGTTCATACAGTCCTTCCCCTGACAGGAAGAAAACAACTTTCAGGTTGAGCACCACTTCAAAACGCCTTCGTTCGGCTTAGACTTCCTGTGTCAAAACTATCAAACCTTCTGAAACTGCAGCCATTTGGAGGGGGAGGGGGTTGTTTGTTTTATACCCACAGGCTAGTAGAAGGTGGCAGGACAGAGCAAAGCTGGTCATTTGCATATCTGTCCATGCAGCGGTCATTCCACACATCCACCACTGTGCTCTTGAGAACCTTCTTTGTATCACACACTCATCTAGGTATTTAAGAATCATCGAGGGGGGCTGGAGCAGCTAAGAGTACTCGTTGCTCTTATAGACTGGAGTTTCTTCTCTAGTACCCATGTGAGGTGGCTTACAACAATCTGTAAATCCAGCTACAGGGACTCTGAAACCTCCAGTGTCTGTGGATGCATGCACTCACATGCACATACCCACGTACAGGTACACACACACACTTACACATAATAGTAAAGTCGCCAAAACAAAAAGACATGGGATAGGGTAATCAGGTCCCACTCTCATGGAAGAGTCTTTTTGCAATGACACCAAAGGCCAGGCAGAAGACACACATTTTTCTGCTTTCTGGTTTTTCTCCTTTCAGTCTTGACTCCTTGTGGCCGTACTAGTGATATGACTAAACGGTAGGTCTCAAAGTGGAGACCTCGGGTTTCTCTGTGTAGACAGGGCTGGCCTTGAACTCACAGTCATCCTCCTGCCTCTGCCTCCCCAAGTGCTGAGACTGGGGGTGTGTGTGCTATATATGTGTATATGTCTCTCTCTCTGTGTACGCTAGGGTGCCTGAGGAAGGCACCCCATTCTGTAGAAGTACAGCTACAGTTGACTGTGAGCTGCTGACAAGAGTTCCAGGAACCGAACTTCTGGAAGAACAAACATTCTCAAGCATTGAACCATCTCTCCAGCCCTAGGGACGATTTTTTAAAAAATTTCTATTATTGATATAAAAATCAAATTTAAGTATAATTACATCATTTTCTCTCTTTCCTTTTCTTCCTCCAACCCCTTTGGTGTACTCCCCTTCCGTCTTATGATCATGGTTTCTTTTAGTGTTTTACACACACACACACACACACACACACACACACACACACACCCTGCTTAGTCTGTTTAGTGTTACTTATATGTAGCTGATTATTTGACGTCAGGACTGGTCACTTGATATTGGATAACCAATTAGGGGACTCATCCCTGGGGAAGACTGTTTCTTCCATTTTCAGAATTCCTTAGTTGCCTGTGGTTCTTGGTCTGTGAGTAGTGTCCAGTGAGATTCCCTCCCTTCCCCCTCCATGACCAGTTAGCTTGTCTATTGCTTCTGTACGTCTTCAGATTTCATTAGGCAGACTTACTGTTCATGCGTCATGGGTCAAGCTGCCTTGTCATTTCTAGGAGACCCAATCTCACAGCAGATTTCCTGGTTCTCTGGCTCTTACAATCTTTGCCCACCCCTCTTCCAAGATGCTTCCTGAGTCTTAGATACAGGAGCTGGGCTGTAGATGGATCCAGTGGAAAGGACACGTCCTTTCTTGGCCAGTGTAAGAGTCTCAGCAGAGGCTACAGATATGCTGGTAGCGGTGACTATGCCATTGTCAGTGGGGCCTCCATTAGGTCTGCAGATTAAACAGAAGTTAACAGTAAGCTACAAGTGTTGCCCTGGGAAGGAATGTTCTGCATTTACTTAGAAGTACATCAATTTTGTAATGTGGAGCATGTTTGTACCATAATTTCCCCCAAGAAACAAGAACTAGTTCTTAAATATTTCACATTTCCATGATTATGTAGTAAATCAAGAGCACTTTTCAACCCTCGCTGTTTATCGGCTTGGTAAGGGTATGGTAGGTAGCCAACAGCATTAAGTAACATTGTTTCCAGAAAAAGAGATGGAAAATAACCATACAATTTGGAGACTGTATAGAGGAAAGAAGACAGTGAACAGTTAGTTGATTTTTAATTAGGACGGAAAGATAGAGAGCTCCAAACTGTTACTTCTGAACAAAATGTAACAGTGTCTTAGGTAACCCAGAGTTAAACTGCCCCAGGATACCGTTTGCTGTAGAACTTGTCTAGTCTAGACTCCCTCTGCATTCAGTGGAGTCCAAAGAATCTTGGAACACAGTTGCTGGGATACCACATACTATGTATGATGCAGGCAGCTGTATCTACCAGGAAGTTCTAACGTGTGTTGTTCCCTTCCTCCAGCCTGTCCAGAGACTCTGACTGCTCAAAGAATTTCCTGTGAGTTGAGGCACAAGGCCTTTACTGGGTAGCCACGCCCACGCCTTGAGCACCATCCATCCCTCCTCCTTTGAAGCCCAAGACCTTCAGTAGCTCTGCGGTCCAGGGCCCATGGCCAATCAGTTGGAGTGAACAAAGGAAAAAACCTCTTTGGTAGCATTGGATTAGGGAACTAAGGTGGGCCATGAACTTTAAGGACTATGGTAAAAGGCAAACATGGTACCCAGGAAGAAAGAGACTGATTTAGCCAAGAGCTCCTTTTTAATTTTTATTTATTTTCATCTCATTATTTATTTTGGTTTTTTTTGGAGACTGAGTTTCTCTGTGTAGTCTTGGCTGTCCTGGAACTTGTGCGATAGACCAGGCTGGCCTCGAACTCAGAGATCTGCTTGCCTCTGCCTCCTGAGTGCTGGGATTAAAGGCGTGCGCCACCACATTTGGTTTATTATTTATTTTAAATAAAACTGGTGCTTCAACCTCGAGAATCAGAAGAGAGCTGGATGGAGTTAGAAGGTAAGAACGGTATTAAATGGGCCTGGCAGCTGCGAGGCATGGGCAGGCCCAGAGGAAGTGAGCGATGGAAGAAAAACCAGCCGTGGATTGCTTGGAAATTCCCTGGGATCCTGACGCTTCTCTTCTTGGACTTTTTCTTATTACTATCCTGAAGGCTTTGGTGGAGAGTGACTCAGGACAGTGGCCATGAACAGGCAGTGAGTCAGTCACCTACCACTTCCGGGATCCCCGGACTTTTCTGGAAATCTTTAGGAAACTCCACCTCTGCCCTCCTTGACATAACTGGCAACATATCTTCTTGTGGAAAGTCTATGTAGTGTCCAGCAACCTTGTGAGAGAGTTGGGGGAAGGACTAAGGGTCCAGGAGGGCATAGAGACTCCATAAAAAGACAAAGTTAACTAATCTGAACCCTTGGGGCTCCCAGAGACTGAACCACTAACCAGAGAGCATGCAGGGTCTCCCGCCCATAGGTAGTAGAAGTGTAACTTGGTTTTCATATGGATCCCCCAATAACTGGAGTGAGGGCTGTTTCTGACTCTGTTGCCTGCCTGTAGATCCTGTTCCCCTGACTGGGCTGTCTCGTTTGACCTCAGTAGGAGAGGATATACCATGTGCCAGGGTAGGTTGGTACCTGGTGGGGGGAGCTCCCCATTCTCAGAGAAGAGGAGGGGGCTGAGGATGAGGAGAGGGGCCTTCGATTAGGATGTAGAGTGAATAAATTAATGGAAAAAAATAAAGTGTGTGTGTGTGTGTGTGTGTGTGTGTGTGTGTGTTTGTGTGTGTGTATGTGCGCATGTGCACACGAGTGGCCTCAGATTCTCTAGAGCAAGAGTGACAGGTCTTTGTGAAACACCTGACTTATGTGCTGGGAAACAAACTAAGACTCTTGCAAGAGCAGCTGAGACATCTCTCCAGCCCACTAAGAATAATCCTTAAAGGAAAAGGAACAAAAATGAAAACCAGGGTTGGGGAGTGTGGCCCAGTGGTAGAGTACTTGTACAGTGAGGGGGTGCTGTGTGTTCACTCCCCAGCATTGTGTGATGAGGGCAGCCATCACCATCAGACAAGACAAGGAAGCCAGAAGAAACCCATGGGCTGTGGACTGTGCAGAAGAGCAAACAGTTAATTCTGGGGAGCAAACAGAGATGGATTAAACAGTCCCATTCTTCCACTGAGGAACACCAAGGCTGACTCCATGACCTTGGCTGTGAGGACAATTATTTTAAAAAATGAGGAGGATCCACTAGGGAAATGGCTGCGTGGGCAAAATGAGTGCTGGACAAGTCTGAAGACCTGAATCCAGATTCTCAGTGACAGCACAAAGCAGGACGAGGCAACAAGGATCTAGAACGCTGGCACTGGGGTGCATAGAGATGGGGGTGGGCTCCAAGGACTTGCTGGTCAGTCCGCTGAACCTAAACAGGTTCAGGGAGAGACCCTGTTCCAGAGAATAAGGTGGAGATGGATGGAGGAAGGCACCTGGTCTCCACTTCCCGCCTCTATATGCACACGCACAGGTGAGAAAACACACACACACACACACACACACACACACACACACTCAGATACACACACACAAAATACACATACAGGAACACATACGAACACATGCAGACACACACTAACACGCAAGAACACATACACAAACATGAACACAGATACTAACACACTAATACATACACACACACATGCATGTATGTATGCGTACACTTAGAGGAGAAGAAAAGCAGCTGGTGATGATATACTCTCTTAATCCTGGCATTTGGCAGGCAGAGGCAGGGGCAGGCAGATTTCTGAGTTCGAGACCAGCCTAGTCTACAGAGTGAGTTTCAGGGCTATATAGAGAAACCCTGTTTTGAAAAACAGAAAGGAAAAAATTAAGAAGGGGGGGAGAGGAAATGAAGAGAGGGAAGAAGGAAGAAGAGGAGGAGGAGAAGGAAGAAGAGGAGAAGGAGGAGGAAAAGGAGAAGGAAGAGGAGGAAGAGGAGGAGGAGAAGGAGGAGGAGAAGGAGAGGAAGAAGAAGAGGAAGAGGAAGAGGAAGAGGAAGAGGAAGAGGAAGAGGAAGAAGAAGAAGAAGAAGAAGAAGAAGAAGAAGACGACGACAAAACAGAACATTAAAGTCTCTTGGAGGTGTAGCTTAGTGACAGAGCAGACAGACACTGGGTTTGAACCCCAGGAATGGGGGAAAACAAAGAAGCAATGGAGTTTATTGCCTATGAACGGTGTATAAGACATTAAAGTTGACCCTGGATCAAAGATGGAATGAACACCCCGTTCTCACAGAGCTTCTAATTTAACAACAGGGAATAGAATCAAGTAGAAGATGAACCACCCAAGACAGACAAGATGATGGTTTTCAAGGGAAGCACATTGGAGGATGAACCCTGAACCTTGCACCAGGCCTCTCTTACTCTGATTGGAAGGGTGTTTGCTGAAGGCTGGCACACACATTTTCATTGTCGTTAATGGGGAAATGAGAAGTTGGCCCAGGCATTTTACTGCCTCATGCATTATTCATGGAGAAGCAGCCAGTGAGTGGCTGAGTACAGCCTAGTGGTTGAGCACCTCCTGGCATGCTCAGGACCCCCAGTTTGATCTTCCACACCGCAAAATAACTGAAACAGTGAGCTGGTAAATAGCTTGAAATAAATATATGTATAAGACTGTGGTCTATGTTTTAAAATGATGAAGAGCTCGGTCGGTCACACAGGTGAGCAAATGGAGGTTCCTTGGGGTCTCAGCCAAAGGCTCTGGTGCCAGGGTTGATGTGAGGAACAAGATTCATGTGTGTGTGTGTGTGTGTGTGTGTGTGTGTGTGTGTGTACACGCGCTCACGCGTGTGCGTGTGATGTCATCAAATCAAGCTGTCCTTCAGAACCGAGATGCCAGGGCCTAACTTTAACCTTTGGAAAACCTTTCTTTTTGACTTAGAACTGTAGGAGGCATTGGAGTTGACAAGCTAAAAATATTCCAATTATCTGCAGCTCTCCTCTCTGAAGCCTCATTGTTGAGCCAACAACAAACCTATTCAAAGGAAAATACAGCTGCAATAAGGTTTACAGTGAGAGGTTGACTCTCACTGTAATCAGCATTTTAATTAATGAATAATTAATTTGAGGGGGCAGGATCTCACTCTGGAATAGGTCAGGCTGGTCCGGAAGTTACTATATAACCCAAGTTGCCCTCCAACTGGTGGCGAACCTCCTTCCTCAGCCTGGCAAGTGCTGAAAGTACAGGCCTGAGTCAACATGACTGATAGCACTTTTTATTAATTTATTTAGCTTTATTTTCTTTTGTGTGTCTGAGTGTGTTGCCTGCATGTATGTCTGTGCACCACACGTGTGCCTGATACCCGAGGCAGTGGTGAGCCCCCATGTGGATTCTGGGAATCCAACCCAGATCCGTTGCAAGAGCAACGGCTGCTCTTATGCACTGAGCCAACTCTTTTCCCTACATTTTGTAGGGTCTATGATCTCAGTACTCAGTCGGCTGAGGCAGGAGGATCGTGAGTTGATAGCCAGCCTGATTGATACAACAACATAACCCCCAAGCCCAACTTAGATACAGGCTGTGTCCCTTATCAGAATGTCTATTCTATTCCTGGCTTTCTTTGTTCCCCTGAGGTACTAGGACCAGAACCCAGGCGCTCACATCTGCTAGGCAAGTGCTCTATTACATCTTTAGAATATCTATTTCTTAAATAATTTATTTATAGTTAGATCATTTATTTATAATTAAGATAATCATCACAACATATGTGTTATATAGAACTAATTGTTATTTATTTTTCTTTTCTTTTCTTTCTTTCTTTTTCTTTTTTTTTTTTT
>JANHMN010000021.1:37333844-37351584 GCA_030674055.1 Rhabdomys pumilio
TACACAGAGGCCAGGATAGGGCATCAGATCTCCCAAAGCTGGAGTTACTAGTGGGTAGGAGCCTCCTGATGTGGGTGGGTACTGGGAACAGAAGTTGTGTTTCTAGAAGAACAGAAAGCGCTCTTAACTGCTAAGCCGCTTCTGCAGCTCCCTCTCGAATCTTTTCTAGTGAACCTAATGAAGGTCAGAAGTACCCATCTTTCTGTTTTCTTAGTACAAGAATTTAGTCTGGTGGCCAGAATCAAAGAAAGGTAGTATGACTGTCAGGTGAAAATTTGCATTGCCAGTAGGCAAGGCCATGAGTGTTGACGAATGGTACTAGGTCTGTGGCTGTGACCGCATGGCCATGCAAATGCTGACTTAAGTTCCATTTTTAAGATTCATCATGTGCCTAAGGAAATATGTTGGTTCCCAGCATTCGTTACTTCCTTCTTCCCATCCCTTTTCTTCCTGGTGATGGTGAGGCTTGAATCCAAGGCTCACACAGATGTGCTAAGGGCATCCTCTACCCTTGAGCTACACCCTAGGCCTCTTACGTTTTCAAGGACATAGCAGGAAAGAAGTTTCTCTGAGAAACAGCATTTTTTAAGACAGGCTGTTCACCCAGGCATGCATAAAACCACACCAGAGTGATGCCGATACTGAAATCCAGAACCAGTACCCCGGTACTAAAGACAGCATTGTATTAATGCTGTCTGTCATCGTCCACATGACTTCTGATATTATTAGATGACAGTCAATATTGATGCTGCTATTTCTGACTTTCCCATTTATTAAGTATACACCAGGCACAATGCCAAGAACTTTGTAAGGCATATCATGTCTAGTCCTTATAAGGATTCTTTGTTTTAAAATGGCAAAAAAACTTACTGTATATCAGGTACCTTATAGTCATTTCCTCAAACTCTTGTAATAAGGAAATTGGGGGGTCCGGAGAGATGGCTCAGTGGTTAAGAGCACTGTCTGCTCTTCCAAAGGACCCAGGTTCAATTCCCAGCAACCACATAGCAGCTCGCAACTGTCTGTAACTCCAGTTCCAAGAGATCTGATGCCCTCACACAGACATGCACGCAGGCAAAACACCAATACTCATCAAGTAAAGATATATGAATGATTAAAAAGGAGAGTGTGATGGTTTGTATATGCTTGGCCAAGGGAGTGGCACTATTAGGAGGTGTGGCCTTGTTGGAGTAGGTGTGTCACTGTGGGTGTGGGCTTTAAGATCCTCATCCTAGCTGCCTGGAAGTCAGTCTTCCACTAGCCATCTTCAGATGAAGATGTAGAACTCTCAGCTCCTCCTGCACCACGCCTGCCTGGATGCTGCCATGCTCCCACCTTGAGGATACTGGACTGAACCTCTGAACCTGTAAGCCAGCCCCAATTAAATGTTGTCCTTTGTAAGACTTGCCTTGGTCATGGTGTCTGCTCACAGCAGTAAAACCCTAAGACAGAGAGAATTGGTCCAGGGGCAGTTCCCAAGGATGAAGATCAGAGAGGCTAAATGACTTGCCCAATTTCACATAACTGAATATGTGCAGAGCAAAGGTTTAAAGCATCTCCCATACCCCAGCAACTCTGGTATAATATGCATTCAGAGTTGCTTTATAAACCTTCTATATGATTTCTATATCCTTTGCTGAAAATCCTGACTGTAAACTGTCTCAATACAACATATCCTTTTGTTTTGATTATCATAGGATCTCAAGGGTTTCACGTAGCCGAGGCTGGATTGATGACTGGATCCTTCTGCCTCTCCCTTCCATGCCCAGGCTTAGGATGCATCTGTCTATGGAAAGATAATCTTAACCTCAAATTTGAAAGCGTATTTTTAAAATCAGGATGAATTTCCTTTATTTCGCTGATCTGACTTGAAGACAGGCTTCATAAATGGCTCGCAGGCTGGTTTCCGGCCTGTTGGTAAGAATAACTATCAGGTTGTCTTTTAACATCTTTGAAAGCAATTCAAAACATATTCTTGTGGAAAAATCATCTTATCTGTGCTTGCCTCTTTAATAGTAGGCAAGGACAGCAGACCCAGCTCCTTAAATGGTTCTTATCAAGCACTGTTTTATTGTACAAATGTCTTCCACCAAATTGGATTTGGGGGAGAACGTAGAGCTTGATGTTTATGGGGAGTTTTCAAAGAGATTTGGCTTTTATTATTTTGTAGTCTCACATCAGATTTTCGTGTTGAGAGAGATGTCCTATACGGGGCCTTTGAGACTGAAACCTTTGATCCCCAGACTGGTCAAAATGTAATATGGACAGGGCCAATACATGGGCCGTTCTCCCGGCTCTCGTTTCTGTACTAAGAGAATGCTCATGGTGATTATTTCTTATTCTGTTCTTCTATTCATTCTGAGACGGGGGTCTCACATTGTAGATCAGGTTAGCCTCAAACTCGTGGCAATCCCTCTGCCTCAGCTTCTTGAGAACTTGAGTTACAGGCATGAACCAGCACAACTGCTTCTCATATTTTTTTTAGCCGGGACTCTGGCCTATAGCTGAGTTCTTATGCCACGTCTCCTGTTCAGGTCACAAGAACAGGCCTTTCTGGATGTCAGCGACTAGAATCGGACATTCATGACACCTTAGCTTTTGCCAGATCTCCATACTCTGAAAGATGCTAAACTGAGGTCCAGTCCTGCTTGGCATCTAATCATGTCCCAGACTGAATTTCTACGAGGCCCGTGATGGAGCACAGGAAACGTGTGGATTCTTTGATGATTTAAGCAGGGGTCTGAACTTGGGAGTCGTTTGATCTGTACTTAAGAGTTGAGAGGTCTAGAAGACCATGGAGATAAAAAATTATCACATTTATTTTTATAATCTCTGCTTGAAATTTAGTATTTCCCCTCATTATAAAAATGTTGAATCCAAATCACAGTAGAATTAAAATTTTCTCTGATTCTATCTTTAGTAGGAATCACGGACATTTTCCTTTTATATGGCAGGCATTATGTTCCTCAAAATATCATTTATCTCCATTTCTACTTTAAAATCATGGTAATTATTAGACCTACCATGACATCTTGAAATTGAATGTCTTAACAAAAAAAGTACATATTATAATACATTCCAAAGATCTTTTGAAAGCTCTATTTCAATATAATTGGGTTGCAATCTCAAGTGTCTCATTTTTGCAGATAAAAACATTTATTTTTTCTGATAGGGGACCACTAGACTTCTAAAGGGGTGCATGGCACGGAATGAGTTATGAACCTCCCATGAGTTGATAGATATGTGGGCTGAGAAAACGCTGGACCAATACAGTGGAAGATCCAGAGCATCCTATGATAGAGGCTCATTGTATCTGCCAAGTTTCAGCAAAGATGCTTCATCTTCAGTCTAGCAGCTCTGGATCAGACGCCTTAGAACACCAAGAAACTTGGCCAATCCATAGCCAGGGATCTGAGCAGATATCAGGGGTCACAGAAGATGGGGCTTCTAACCGTGTTGTGTCAGACATTGAGCCTAGGTTGTCCCAGGTGGGTTGCCATGCTTCTTGTGGATCACAGGTAAGAGCCTACCCCTCTGATTCTTGTACATGGCTGTCTAAGCTGCCAAGTGCTTCTGTACTCAGTTTGAGAGGGCATGTGACATTAAGAGACATATAGACTAAAGTCAAGCTTTAGGCTTCAAAATTTTAATGTGGATCTGACAGGGGGTTCAGAAGTTGACTGTGACTAAGGACGGCTGTGTTGACATCATCATTCTATTCTTTGATTACTCATTAATGCTAGTATTTACTTTTTTAAAAGCTTGACTTTAAAATAGACATAATTTGGGGACAGAAGTTACATCATTTGGGTTAAAATTTGCCACTTATAACGGGAAACACCAAATAATAGTGCTTAAATAAAATAGATACGTCTCACATGAGGGAAAGCTGTCTGGCGGCAACAATCCCAGGACTAACACTAGGAATAGCATTATATCTCTGTACTGTCCCCGAATCAAATCCCTCCTGTTTGTTCATCTGCCACTGTTTCCTTACGATGTGATGTTAAGTCTCCAGGTTGCCTCCTGCTTCACTATGGCTAACAGCTCTTGCCATGGCTTCTGCATTCCGAGCAGCTTAAAGGAAGAAAAATAGAAGGTTCTAAGAAGTCTTCTTCCAGCTTAACTCTTTACTTTCTAGTACCTCTTTCTCAGTAGGTCCCGTTTAACTCTTTAGCCTGTATTTCCTTGTTGGGAATACAGCCCTACCTATCTTTAAGAGAGAATGTGAAATACCAGCTCACATTGTATTGCCATGGAACTGAGGATCTATTCTTAAAGAAGAGAAAGGAATCACGAGAGGTGACTTAGGATTCTGTGTACGCAGGGGGGATTTTCAATAAAGCATCATGAGTGTGATTTGGAGACCTTCTCAAGGAAGAGAACTGGGGTAGCAATCCCCGCTCTAGGTCCTAGACTTGCCTCTGCCTTTTATCTCCAACACAGTAAACAAACTATTTGTTTCTTTGAAGTTTAGCTCTTTCATTTTTTAATGTGGCTAGTTCTTTCCCTTTCTGCTCTTCAGTTGTGAATGATAATGGCGGCGATGCATGTGAAAGTGCTTTTAAAACTCTAAAAGCTTTGAATAAATGAAAGGTTATTCTGCTTGCCTGGGATGCATGGTGCTGTAATCAGAAATGGATCTGATCAAGTCGATCTCCCAGGAAATCAGAGCACCTCAAACCTCAAGTCAGAAACAATTGGCAGCCCTATGCTGATTTATCAACTTTGGATAAAGTATTTTCTAAGCTTAGACGGAAGTGAAATTATGTCACCAGACCATTAAACGATGCCAGCTATATGCACTGAAATTGTGTTATAGAAAAGAAAGATAGAGTAAATATAGAATCTGTTCTAGTTTCCTTTCTGTTGCTGTGATAAAACATCGTGACAAAAAAAGCAATATAGAGAAGGAAAAGGTCCTGTCCCCACCCACCATCTTTTTCAAGATACAGCCTATTGTTTGGGGGAAGTAAGGAAGGAATTCAGCAGCTAGTCACATAGCATCCGGAAAATAGAGAGCAAATACATACATCTTGGCTTGCTTGCTTTCTGCTAATTTTCTCTTCTCTTCAAATGTTTAAGACATTTTATGCTTAGGGAATGATGCCACCCATGGTGGGCTGGGTCTTCAATTAGCAACAAGAACAACAACAAGCTGGGCGGTGGTGCTTTAATCCCAGCACTTGGGAGGCAGAGGCAGGTGGATTTCTGAGTTCGAGGCCAGACTGGTCTACAGAGTGAATTCTAGGATAGCCAGAGCTATACAGAGAAACCCTATCTCGAAAAAACAAAAAAACAAAACAAAAACAAACAAAAACAAAACAACAACAACAACAACAAAAAGAACAACAACAACAACAAGTCCCCCACAGACATCCCCATAGGCTGATGTAGATAATTCCTCATTAAGACTCTCTTCCTGTGTGATTCTAGGTTGTGTCAAGTTGACAGTTTAACCAACACTGTATATGATATGGTTAGTGTCTTAAGTAGAAGACTTGCTAATTATTGAGAGGACAGAATCAGCAGAAACAGAAAAAAATTATAATGGCTTATAGAACTTTTGGGGACAGAGAGCTGAAGAGTAAGCTCCGTCCCTCCCCCAGCCCCCACCGTGATCCCCAGGTTCGAAGGTTAATACTATTTACTTGACAGGATCTGGAGTCAGATGGGAGATAAGCATCAGGAGCACCTGTGAGGAATTATCTAGATTAGGTTAACTGAGGCGAGAAGATGGATGTAACTAGAGGAGGAGCCATCTTGAGGTCTCTGGGACTGAATGAATAAAAGGGAAAGTGAGTTACACACAAGTCTTCCCTGCTCTGTTTTCTGACTGGCGATGCAACAAGACCAGCTGCCTCAGGTGCCTGTTGTTATGATTGATTTCTCCATCACGATGGACTCCACCCTTGAACTGAGAGCCAAAAATAAGCCGTTTCTCTCTCGACTTGCCTTTATCAGATTATCTCATGACAGCAACAGGGAAAGCAGTTAACATACCAGGTTCACTCCCAAAGCCATTACAGTCAGAAAGTCACCTGTTCAGTCAGGACTGTTGCTTGGGGGCGGGGCTCCAGAATCATTGCGCTGCAGTCTGATTCAGCTCTACTTACACCAGAGATTATCGGCTTGTGGGTCAAACCCCTTTGGAGGGCGGTGTCAAATGATTCCTTTTCAGCAATCACCCAAGACCATCCTACGTATCAGATATTTCCATTACAACTCACGACAGTAGCAAAATTACAGTTATGAATTAATAGTTAAAATAATTTTAGGGTTGAGGGGGTCATTGCAATATGAGGAACACAAGGTCACAGCATAAGGAGGGCTGAGAAGCACTGATTTACACAACAAGCAGGGGCCTTTCATCCTGTCTCTTGTATTTAACTGCACTTCCATGTGCATGTGAGAGCTGGGACCTCTGTTAATCCAGAGACCTAGCTCCAAGAAAGTCTAAAAGAAATATTGCTTTATTGTCTTGATCTTCTGCTAGAAATGGGATAGCTGTGGTGGTGTGTGTCAATCCACAGTACCTGCCAGGATTCTGAGAGTTTGAAGTTAAGATCGATGGGAACGGATCTCGGGAAAGAGATTATCCCAATGTGGCATATCCACAGGGAAAAGAGCATCT
The DNA here is from genome assembly GCA_030674055.1 of Rhabdomys pumilio. Classification (NCBI taxonomy): domain Eukaryota; kingdom Metazoa; phylum Chordata; class Mammalia; order Rodentia; family Muridae; genus Rhabdomys; species Rhabdomys pumilio. The sequence goes on from JANHMN010000021.1 coordinate 37,340,479, forward strand.
AAGTCAAATACAGATTGACAGAAGCTGGGATACCGAGAGGATATTCCTGCTTACATATTTGTAACACGCTATTCGTATGTTAGTCCATTCAATAGCATGCCGAGTGAGGCCTGTGGCTCTTCCATTAAGAATATTATTTATTCCTCTATATAAATCTCTGTTTACTCCCATTGATTGGGGCCAGAATAACTCACTCACTTTAATGTGTTTACACAGTGCGACAAAAACACAATAATTAAAGTTCAACACGAGCAGAGATGATCTAATGAAAGTTTATTGACTAGGAGAGTTCCCAGAATTCATCTTTCCACTTGAACAGCTTGGCAAACAAAGTCCAAAGCTTGAAAAAAAAAAAAAAAAAAAGAGGAAAAGAAAAAGCATCGGTTAGAGTCACAGAAAAAGAACCACAGTTATTATGCATTAAAAAAAATACGGAAGACAATGTATTAGAGTTAAGATAAATTGGCTGTTGTCAGGCTGGTTTCTGAGAAGAGCAGACTTCCAGTTTGATAATGCAGAACTTCCTTCGGCAATAAGACTCATGACCTCATCCTGACTGGTCCACTGGGGAAGCAGATTAAGATGGTCAGCGGGTGGGAGAATGCCCCTGGCCCTTCTAAAGACTGGTAATCAAAGTAACAGGAGAGACCACGGGACAAAGGGCTTGTGAGAGAGTGCTCTTTCTCAGTCCTGCAAGTCGGCCTGAAGTGAGGTAAAGCTCTTGTCTAGCAAAATTGAAGTCTCACCTCCATCTCCGGCATCACAAAAGAATAAAAACTGTTCTGTTATTTCCCCGGAGAGAAGGCCTCTTGGTTTTTGTTGTTATTGTTGTTTTCTGGATGCTTTAAAACTCCTAGAAATAATTGGAACCTCCAAAGAATTTTTGTTTATAGAAGTTACAGGTACATAAATGTCAATATTTATCATGAATTGAAACTAAACAAAGTGAAAGAGGCGAAATTTAAACTACTCCCTTTGAGCAAGAATAATGAGTCTATTACATGCTAATATAGAGGTTAATTAAAATTTGGGCACATGCCAAAGAACTTTTGTGCTCTGTTACATGGACCTGTCTTATGCTTTGAGTACTTTGTACATTCTTTGTTTTTCGAGACAAAGCCTTACGAAGCCCATCCTGGCCTTGAATGGCCTACGTAGCCAAGGATTGCATTGAACTCTCAAGCCTCTTGTCTTTTTTCTTTTTTAAAAGAGTTATTTTATTTATAGGAGTACACTACACTGTAGCTGTCAGACACACCAAAAAGTGGGCATCAGATCCCATTACAGATGGTTGTGAGCCACCATGTGGTTACTAGGAACTGAACTCAGGACCTCTGGAAGAGCAGTCAGTGTTCTTGACCACTGAGCCATCTCTCCAGCTCAGAGCCTCCTGTCTTATCTCCCCAAGTGCTGAGATCACATGCACACATGACCACCGTCACTTTACAAGTGCTGATGATGGAGTAACAGTCATTGGTCACTGAGAAAATATTAGTTATTTAATATAGAAACAGCCCAAAGGGAGACACATTTTATTATATAGTAGAAAAAGCACAACTATCAGTCCTGATGAGATGCTTCCGTGGGTAAAGGCATGGTGGCCAAGCTTGATGGCCCGAATTCTTGCTTTGGAACCCACACCATGGAAGGAGAAGGAGAGACATGATTTCCTCAAGTTGTCCTATGTGAGATGAGATCCACATGTGTTCTGTGGTTCATGAGCACGCATACACACACACACACACACACACACACACACACACACACACACACACACCTGTTAACGTTGCCTTTGATGCTTTGGGAACTGTGGTAAAGCCGTATGTTAGGATGAAGTATGTGGTACAGGATCATACTCATAGCCAGGAAGTAAAAAGAGGAAAGAACCCAGGCAGTGGTGGCACATTCATTTAATCCCAGTGCTCAGGAGACAGAGGTAGGTGGATTTCTGAGTTCAAGGCCAGCCTGGAAAAAATGAAAGAGAGAGGGGAGAGAGAAGGAGAGGAGAGAGGAGAGAGGGGAGAGAGGGGAGAAAGGGGAGAGAGGGGAGGGGAAGGGAGGGGGGAGGGAGAGAGAGGGGGAGGGAGGAGAGAGAGAAAGAGACAGAGACAGAGACAGAGACAGAGACAGAGAGAGACAAAGACACTGGGTTCCAGAATCCCTCTTTTAGGGCATGCCTCCAGTGATTCTCTCCTTCCTGTGGGCTTGCCCTGTAAAGGTTCCATCCTTTTCTGATACAATCACAAGCTGGAGACCAAGCCATCCCTGTCTTTAACATACACATATAGATAAACCATCCCAACATAAATGACCTAGGCATCAATACAAATAATCCACAAAGGATTACACATGTACCGCTAGAGAAACACTCCAAACTTAACCAAGGTGAGCGTGATGTGCCCTCAAAAATGAAAATTTCGGAATTATTGTATAGTCTGTCGGTGGGTGGGAGAATGCCCCTGGCCCTTCTAAAGACTGATAACCAGGGTTAATGGACAAAGTAACAGAGAAAGGACAATGACTATGAGAAGGTTCCTCCCACCCTTGGACCCCTAGGACCCTGCACAGACTAGCACTTACCCCGGGGATCAAGCCACTCACGATGCTATGTATGAACATGTCTCTATGATTATTTTTGTCCTAGCTTTTCCTAGTTCTGCCTGAACTATAGATGTCATGAAGCTGATTCAAGGACACCATGAGGGATCAAGTGTCCTGGTTACCACCTTTGGGAAAGCTTCTTGGAGCCTCATGAAATGCATTGGGTGTGTAGGTGCCCACAGTGTCATTAGAAGATGCCCACAGTCTCCTGCTTTCTCTGGTGACTTCAGAAACACAGAAGGCATTTCCCGAATGTGAAGAGTTCTTGGCACCTCACAGCTCAAAGGGTAGAATTTACTTCAGCAAGTTAGATTTATCCACTGCCAACGCCCACCTACTTGAGACCAAAGGCCTCTTGTGTGAAGAGGCACAGGAGAGTGTATTTTGGCAAGCAATGTTTCTGCCTTACGCTGGGAGGGCCCTGCTACTGTGTATACAGAAATCTTTTAATATTTCAGAGCAGAGATTCTCAAGTTTCCTAATGCTGTGACCCTTTAATACAGTTCCTCATGTTGGAGTGACACCCAAACATAAAATTATTTTTGTTGCTACTCCGTGACTATAATTTTTCTGCTATTATGAATTGTAATGTAAGTATCTGATATGCAAGATAGCTGATGTGTGACCCCTGAGATAGGATTGCTCACTCTGAAGAGGTCACGACCCACATGTTGAGAAACACCGTTTCTGAGTCTTCTTATTGCAATCTTTGCTTTGGACCGGTTGTGTTTTTTTTTCCCCTCTTTTCTTCTCCTTTCTTCCTTTTAAAATCTGTGTGCTTGGTCCATTCTTTGTTCACACATAAGGTCACAAGTTTCATCTACACCTTTATTTAATTGAATGGACTTAATCAAAGCTAGTCTTTTGCCATAGAATGTAGTATTTTTCTCAGTTTTTTCACAAGCAAGAATTCTTTTATCTCAAAGATAATCAAATTTGCTCTTTAATCTTATGGTTTATTAATATTTTGAACATTGTCTTAGGTGTTATATATGTGTTCTTTTTAAAAATTATTTATTTGTTTATTTTATGTATTTGAGTGCTCTATCTGCACACCTGCATGCCAGAAGAGGGCATCAGATCCCATTAAAGATGGTTGTGAGCCACCATGTGGTTGCTGGGAATTGAACTCTGGATCTTTGGAAAAGCAGCCAGTGCTCTTAACCACTGAGCCATCTCTCCAGCCCCCTGTATATATTCTTTAAGAAAATTTAAAGTTATAACTTTTTTCCTTTCTCCTCTTCTCCTTCTTCTTCTCTTCCTCCTCTTCTTCCCCTCCTCTCCTCCTCCTCCTCCTCTTCTTCCTCTTCCTCCTCCTCCTCTTCTCCCTCTTCCTCTTCCTCCTCCTCCTCCTCCACCTCCTCCTCCTCCTCCTCCTCCTCCTCCTCCTCCTCCTCCTCCTCCTCTTCTTCTTCTTCTTCTTCTTCTTCTTCTTCTTCTTCTTCTTCTTCTTCTTCTTCCTCCTCTTCTTCCTCTTCTTCCTCTTCTTCTTTTCTTCTCTCCTTCCTCTCTTTTTGAGACAGGATTTCTCTGTGTAGCCCTGGTTGTCCTGGAACTTGCTCTGTAGACCAGGCTGGCCTCAAAGGTGTATGCTCAGCTAAATTACATATATTTTAAGAAACTATACTTATTTATTTTTGTATGTATGCATAGGGGGGGTCCACATGTGCCACTGAGTGCGTGTGGCATTCAGAGGGAAACTGGAGTTGGCTCTCTCCTTGTAGTATATTTGTGGTTATAATGATTATTATATGCAGAAAAATGTCTTACCTTTAGAACTTTCCTTCAGTCATAGCTCAATATCACTTTTGTAATTTTACAAAAAAAATTTCATCACTTGAATTTCCTAAGTAGAGATGCTGATTCCCTGATGTATTTTGTGTCCCATAGTTCCATAGTTAGGCACTTAGGGTTTGCGAAGCTGTTTGGAATAGCGATCACTGAATGTCCAGTCATGTCACAGGAATAAAGTATGTAGATCTAGAGTCCCCCGTGTTTCATTGTTAGTGAGTCACCCACAACTTCTATACCCTATGTTTTTTTTTTTTTTTGGTGAGACAGGGTTTCTCTGTATAGTCCTGGTTGTCCTGGAACTCACTCTGTAGATCAGGCTGGCCTCGAACTCAGAAATCCACCTGCCTCTGCCTCCCAAGTGCTGGGATTAAAGGCATGTGCCACCACTGTCCGGCCTATGTTGTTTTCTGAAGTGTGTACAGACACAGACAATTTTATAAGGGCTCAGTCCTCACAGAACATGCTTTAGCTGGAAGAGGAAGAATGTAAAAGCCTCGAATGAACCAGTGAGGGGAGAAAAAAGGAGAAAAACATTTGCAGAAGAACCCCCACAGCGAATCTAGGGAAGGACCACGTGACATTTCTTTTTGCTTCTATAATGGTTTGCTATTTGGTTGACCAGCTGGCCAACCAACCTCTAAAGGCTTCATATCCTGTCTTCCAATTATGGGACCACAAACTAATGCGTGACATCTTGGATCATTTAACTAACTGCTTTCACAGGTTACTTTCCTTTATCAGCGCCATAAAAACTGAGGCTGGCAGCAGCATCTGTGGTCCCCGCAAAGAGAGGCCTCAGAAGCCGGTGCTTCCTGGCCTCCTCCTTTGCTGTTGCCTAGCACTTCTAGGAGAACGGAAAGGTTGAAGGAAAATGAACCGTGCATTTTGTAAACACACAAAGCAGTATGGAGGTAGGATAACTCTCCGGATCGGATAGCTACGGTGAGAAATCATCGGGAACAACGATACTTGGCAGTTTTCCATCTTGGAAACGTGCACCGTGGATAGTTTGTGCCAAACTATCCTTGTACTGTAATAATGAACGGTTTTAGAAGGATGATGGCTTAGGTCAGGACTTTTCTGTGTTCCCACTATTACAGCATCAGGTGAACGGTGATCTGAATATTCATGACCTGAAAGAGCCATGAACAGGTCTCTGCTTCTGCTATTGATGGGGCTAGCATGGCAGCCTCCTCCTCCTCCTCCTCCTCCTCCTCCTCCTCCTCCTCCTCCTCCTCCTCCTCCTCCTCCTCCTCCTTTAATTAATTAATTAATTAATTAATTTTTTTTTTAGATTTTTAAAGTTTCATTTCTATTTATCTGTATGTGTGTATCTCAGTGTATGTCACATGTGTTTGAGTACCCAAAGAGGCCAGAGGAGGGCGTTGGATCTCCTGGAGCTATAAGAGGTTATGAGTGTTCAGTATAGGCGCTGGGACTTGAACTTGTGTTCTCTGAGAGAGCAGCAAGCACTCTTAACCATAGAGCCATCTCTTTAGTCTCAGCTCTTCTTTTGTTTGCAGGGCTCATCCTGTTGGGTTGGACAGGGACCACTCCTTTTTTTTTTTTTTTTCAGAGAGATTGATACTTTTACAAGAACTTAGACTTAAAAAGCCTCCTTTAGGGAGTTGAGGAGAGGGGAAGGATTGTGTGACGGGGTGAATGGGAGAGGGGCACTGAGTGGGATGTAAAGTGAGTAAGAAAAAGAAAGAAAAAAAAGGAAAGAAAATGTCAATGACTTTGAAAAACAGAAAGAAAGAAAGAAAGGAAAGGAAAGAAAAGAAAAGAAGAAAGCCCCTTTTAAAGGAAGATTTGGATGGCCAAAAATGAAATCCCAAACAGAAATCCACCTTCTGGCTAGTGAATGAGGTTATGATTTGACCAGGATCAGTCATAGTCACAAATGATATAAAATTTGGGTTTTAGATGCAACACAAACTTTAGCTGTGTGTGTCTAATCCCAAATGTAGTCATGCACAATGCTGGTGGGAGGGTACTTTTTACAACCGGAAATGCGCATCATGGTTATGAGGGAATCATTGTGAGTTACCATGTCATAGTAAACTCTGTGAGTATCTTGTGACTGTATCAGTGTTCGGCACTGGGGATGGGTGGGTGGGTGGGGGACTGTTCATGAGGACTTTGACAAACCAGCATGTGTATACTTTTTGTGACTCGGTGCAGGTGTTCAGTTTGGTTTGCTTTTTTGGGGACAGGGTTTCTCTGTGTAGCCCTGGCTGTCCTGAAACTCACTCTAGAGACCAGGCTGGCCTTGAACTCACAGAGATCCACGTGGTCTCTACCTCCGGAGTGCTGGGATTAATGGCATGTTCCACCACCATCAGGCAGGTGTTCCATTTTTAACAAGATGGGGAGCTCAAACTACAATAAGAAGAAGAGGAAGAAGAAGAAGAAGAAAAGAAGAAGAAGAAGAAGAAGAAGAAGAAGAAGAAGAAGAAGAGGAAGAGGAAGAGGAAGAGGAAGAACAACAACAACAACAACCACCTTAAATGATGCTCTTTTTGATTTCCAAAAGGCTTTGAGGATAAATATAAAGCTGTGAGAACCTACGTAATTTTTCCTAGAAATACCGTGTTTTCAGGAATGAAGCAAGATTTAAGGAATCTCCCTTAGCAACCAGGGAGGAGGATGTGAATGGATAAGCACAATAAGGTAGGGGACCGAGAGATGAAAGAATCGGAAGGAAACAAAGATTGAGCCAGAGAGTAAGGGCTGGAACGAAGTCTCGATGTCAGACATCCCAAGGACTGTTCTTTCTTATTCTCTAAGCACTGGCTGCAGACATTTACAAATATTATTACTCTCTTGTTAAAACTTGAGAACTCCCTGTTTAAGCAAAAAACACAAACACTGTTGTGTTTGGTCCCTAACTTAGGGTTTTATTGCTGCAAAGAGACACCATGACCGCGGCAACTGTTTTAACGGAAGACACTTAAATGGGGCTGGTTTACAGTTCAGAAGTTTAGTGGCGGGACGCATGGCAGTGTGCAGGCAGACATGGTGCTGGAGAGGTCGCTGAGAGTTCTGCATCTTGATCCTGCAGGTAGCAGGAAGAGATAGTGAGCCACTCCAGGCCGGGTTGGAGCATCTGAAACCTCAAAACCTACTCCCAGTGACAGAATCCAACAAGGCCACACCTACTCCAGTAAGGCCACACCCCTTAATACTGCCACTCCCTATGAGCCTACGGTGTGTGGGGTGGGGCACATTTCCTTTCAAACCACCAGAGTCCTTAAGCATGTTAATATTCTAAACTTTCCCACCAGGAGAGATGCTTTCCTTCTGGGAAGGCAGCATCAGCATCCAGATAGTAAGTTGTAAATAAAAGTTGGTGCTGTCCCCATCCTGCCTCTCACATTGTTTTCTTAATGGCAGTTTCTTTGTTCTCTTGTGCGAACAATGGTATGCTGCTCTGAGCACTGAATCTTAAACATGTTAGTGGCCCCAGGGCCTATGGAACCTCACTAGATCTCAGCACTGACATACACTGTTTATATATAAAATCACACACACACACACACACACACATATGTATATATGTGTATATATATGTGTATATATACATATATATACATATACACATATATGTCATTATATATAACACATCATTATATATTATTTATATTATATATTAATAGAATATATCATATATGTTATATCTATATTATATCTATATATTCAATTTTCACATAATCTGTTTTTATTTCAACCTCACCTTTCCCTCACTTTATCGTCCTTCCCTTCCCACCTGACTTTGTGTCCCTGCCCTCTCACCACCCCATCAAAGCCAGTTTGTGTTGCCTGACTATTCTTGGACATGTGTCCTTCTACAGCAGCATGGCCGCCTTATTGGAGTGCTGGCTCTTGGAGAAATCTGACTCTCTCTCAGCAGCTATCAATGACTAATAGCTCTGGGGCACCCACTTCCTCACCTCTGCGTTGGGGTTTGTCTTGTTTGGACTTGCACAGGTCTTGTGCACACTGTCACAACCTCTGTGAGTTCATGGGTGCAGCTGCCCCCCGGGTCCAGAAGACATGGTTTCCTTTGTAGTCATTCACCACTTCTGGATCTTTTCATTCCTTCTTCTGCAACAACCCCTGGGCCTCTGGGGGACAGTGCAGTCTGTATGTTCCCTTTAGGGTTGAGCCTTCTGCATCTCTTGCTCTCTGGACTTATACTAAGTTCTTGAAGTGTGGTCCAAACGCAAAGCATCAGTGCTACCTGGGAACTTGTTGAAATGTGAATTTAGAGTCTTACATTGGAAGATTCATGGGGGTCTAGCAATCTGTCTTACTGAAAGGAAGCTTTCCAGGTGATTCTGCTTTGTCACAGGGAGTGAATATTCACATTTTAGTAGACGGCAATATCACGACCCTCCACGTGCATATCTTTTGGTAGTGGAATTCTTGGGTTTTACCAACAAAGAGAAATTATTCTAGTGTCCCTTGGTGTCCCTCAGATCATACTATGAAGTACCTCTACTTTTTGCATGCTAAAATAAATAATTTGAAGTTGCAGAAGGTCACGTGAAGCTTTAAACTGAATGCCTGGTGGGGAACAAACAGGCCAGAAACTCCAAACTTTAAGTTGCAAGCGTTCTAACCCCAGACAGAGATGGTTACACAGACCCAGGCTGGAAAAGGCTCGGTTTGGGTACCTGGTGTGAGGGCTAAAGTTGTTTTAGATTTTAATTACTGTGCTTAAGAGATCTATAGAATAAAATGCCTCTAACCCATTAACCCCACTTACTCAAAGACAGGTAGGTAACTTCCTGGAACACTGGGGCTTCACGTAAGATAACAAGCCACGTGTTTTCACTTCTGTAAACAAGGTTGGTTGCCCCAATTGCACGGGATGTGCTTGGTCACACATAGGTGGGAGGTACTAGGCAGGAAATGTAACAGGATGTATGCTTGTCCCTGATTGGATAAAGGTGGAAGGTTTTACCTTTCTAAGCACTGGATTAATGTAATTCACCACAGTTCTCTGGCAATCCTGAGTGTGGACCTGGCCAGTATTTAATAAAGCTTGCTTCAATGTTGTCTCAATAATTGTGGGCGTGGTCTTGTTCTCATCTGGTGGGGTTAACCCCTGGAGGGGGGTAGAAGGCACAGAAAGACCTTGTGTGACTTTAGTGCGAGTGGGGTGGGGTGAGCTTTCTCACTCTGCATCTGACCTTGAGTGATTAGAGGAGTGGTTACGAGGTCTCACAAACTAAAAGCCATCTTACTACAAAGGACTTTTTAATGCAGTGGCTTTCATGTTGAGTTAAAATTGTTTTAAATTACAGAGTACATACTTTTAACTTCCTTGGAGTCACTGTAAATGGATTACTTTTGTCTCCATTTATCCTTTGATTGTAGGTATGTTCTTTTTTTTGTTGTTGTTTTGTAGATATATTCTTTTAAAAAGCTAATTGCAGATATTCTCAACTTATGGGCACAATATAGAGACTGTTAGTAAAAACTATTAGAGAGTGGTTTTTTTGTTTGTTTTCAAAATATTGTATTCCCTTTATGATCTGACCTTTTGTGCTGTACTTTTTATACCTGTGTAACTATGACTAAATGTTTTCCTCTTCACATAAGTTTTTATCTTCTTCCTCTTTCCTTTCCCTGTCCTTTCTTTCTGCTAGGGACAAGGGTCTTTTGTAGTCTAGGCTGGGCTCCACCTCACAGCTGATGATTTTCGAGTCCTGATACTCCTGCCTCTATCGAGTGAGTGCTGAGATGATGATGGTGATGATGGTGATGATGGTGATGTTGATGATTGAGACAGGATCTAGATGGCCCAGGCTGGCTTTGAGCTCCTTTAAGTAGCAGAGGCTGGCCTTGAACTCCTGATTGTCTATCTCTGTCTCCGCAGTGCTGTGACTTAGATATGTGCCACTATGTTTACTTAGTTCACAGATTTTGGCAGTACTAGGGATTGAATCTAGGACCCCACAAATGCCAAGCAAACAGCTTTTGTACTGAGCTGTAGTCTTAGGTCCCTCAGAGGTGAATTTTGTAAATGGAAATTAGATATCTAGACAATCTAGAAAAAAAGATTTAGCTCCTCGGTTCCGTATCAGGGATGATGTGTTAGAGGATGGTGAGTGGGAGCTAAATGGGGGCTAATCAGGATTTCACACAGACCGGCCACGCGCAATTTGATAGTCACTTGGCTTCGCCTTCACACTTCCGAAAGGGCCCACAGAAGGAAAGAAAGAACAGTTTGAAGAGAAGGGAAGAATGAGAACACCGAGGGCTGCTGGGAGGTCCGAGAACAGCAAGGGATGCTGGGAGGCACGAGAACACCGAGGGACGCTGGGAGGCACTGGGTGCGCTGTGCTAATCTTATTGCACAGGAAGCTCTGAAACAGCTGCTTCACGTAAGCATCCGGAGCTGCTAGCGCTTGGGAGACTTTAGAAGGGCTGGATGAGGCCAGACTTGTATCATGGAATCATGGTTCTTTTTTTTTTTCTTTTTAAAGTCCATTACTTCCTTTCTAGTTTTCTTAAGAACTACACACAGATATTTACTGATCTCACCAACATCTGATAAAGGGGATTTTTTTTTTTAAAAAAGCATAGTTAGTGTCATGTTCACAAATTCCACACCCATGAATTCAGAGGACTGTGACTGGAAAAGACGTGAAAAAATTCTGTGTGTATTGACAGGTGGGTATGTACAGACTTTTTTTTTTT
>JANHMN010000021.1:37362198-37380788 GCA_030674055.1 Rhabdomys pumilio
CTCTCTCTCTCTCTCTCTCTCTCTCTCTCTCTCTCTCTCTCTCTCGCCATTTCCGATAGTTCATTCTTTTTTAGAGTGGAGAAGAGAAATGACGAAGGAAGATAAAAAGAACAAAAAAGAAAGAAAAAAACCAAAACGACAGCGTATGTGTTGGGGGACAGATGCTGAAAAACTAAAATGCCAAGCAGGTATATGTGAATATAAACGATTTGTTTGTTTTAAGACTGGCTGTAAAGAGCATGGCGCGGGGGACGATGGCAGGAGACACAAAAATAAACAGCAGTAATTTAAAAGAGGATAACCACAGGGACGGAAATATGAGGGGAATTTGGCAAAGGACCCGGCTAACTTTAGAGACAGTTCCTTCAAACGCTTGCTTTTACAGGATGGTAGGACTTTAAATCTCAGAACCTCATGAGATCCTAGACGTTCCTGTCTTAAACACACACAAGCACATAGTTTTGTTGGAGTGCACTTTCCTGTGGCAGGAGCCCAGACTCGGAGGCGATGTGTTCCTGGCTGTCACTGCAAAGACAGCTTCTAGGACGTTTTATTTGGCTGTTAAAGCTCGGGGCGAGCTGTCAGCAAATAGAGATTGGTCTTCAGAAATAACATGGCTTCCTGGAACTTAAGGGGAAGGAAATGGGTGGTTTCTTTAATTACTATAGTATTTCCTTGTGTATGTGTCATAACTAAAATAGATGTTTGGCTAATGTCCTGGGGAGGAAAGGTGAAGCTGGGAAATGAGTGAACCCAGAGGCTATGTATAGTTGTGTTGAGTGGCCTTGGTTAGGACGATGTGACTTTGTTTGCAGTATCCTGGCGAGATCGAGGTGGACTGAATTTTGTCCCCTGAAACACAATCAGTTGAAATCCATGGGCTTTATTATTTACATATGGAGACTTAATGACTTTAATGTAGGCAAGAAAACTTATTTACAACAGAGATGTGACAGAGACTGGCAGGAAGAGTGTTGCTAGGCCCTTAATTAATTGATTTGCTAATTATTCTTTTCTGCTGGGTGTTAGAGTACTTTTCCTAATGAGCAGCCGAAGCAGGAACTCTGGAGAGAAACTCTAACACAGTTACAGCAAGAGTTTCTTAGACGTTTTTAATTCCTTTTAGGATGGAATTCTGCACTTGATAAAACAGAAGGACTAAGTATCTTCCTACATGTGGATTTATTTATCAGTTTATGGGACTTAGCTCAAATCTGGACATTTAATAAAATGGACACTAAACTAGATGGTGTTTGAGTTTTAAAAAAACAAAACAAAACAAAATATTTCCGCTGAAAGGGTGGGGCAGGAGTAAAGAGGCGGCTTCTTGTATTTCCTCCTCTTCAGAGGACCCAAGTTTGATTCCCAGAGTCCTTGTCAGTCAGCTTCAACTTCCTGTAACTCCAGCTCCAGGGTATCTGATATTCTGGTATCCAAGGACACCTGCACTCATTGCACAAACACATGCTCACACACACACACACACACACACACACACACACTAACATACTCACATAGATACACACATTCACACACATATTCACATACATATTCACTCACACACACACATTCCACATACACTCACACATACGCACATTCACACATGTATTCACACACTTTCACACACATACATACACTCACATATAGACTCATGCCCACTAACACACATACACATTCTCACACACACACATTCACATACTCACATACATAAACATTCACATACTTACACATACACACATTCACACTCATGTTTACACACACTCTCACACACATTCAAACAGTTTTACATGCACTCACACACACATTCACACATTCACACACTCACATACACACTCATACACACATTCACACACTTATTCACACACGCTCAGTCACATTCACACACTCACACACATACACATTCACATACACTCACACATACACACATTCACACATGCATTCACACACATACTCTCACACATTAAAACACACACTTTCATGCACATTCACAGACATACACACATATGCACTCACACACACATATACACACTCACATGTTTAAATAGGGGTGGAAATAAAATAAATCTTAAATAAATAAAAATAACAAGATGACTGCCGTGTCTGTGTTTTTGGACTTCTTAAAGACACCAGTGACAGGGGATGGAGAGGATGAAACAATTCTCCGAGTTCCTCTGTAAATTTGAATCTCTGGCCGCACATACAGAACCACGGTGATGTAAGCCCAGCACTGGGGGATGGAGACAGGTGGATTCCTGGATCTCATTAGTCACTCAGCCGAACTGAGGAGCTTCAGCTTCAGTGGAGAGCCTACCTCAAAAAATAGAGACAACTGAGGGAGACATTTAACACTGACCTCTGGCCTCAACACACACATGCACGCATGTAATACCTGAACACACTCATGCCCACACCCATACATACATCTATACCTACATCTATGTATGTATGTATGTATGTATGTATGTATGTATCTGTCCATCCATCCAACCATCCATCCATCCATCCATCTATCTATCTACCAACCACAAGCTCATAGACAAACACACAAAGACATCGGTACTAGACAGATCCCTATTCTCTGCTGTGGGAAGAGCTGGAGGCATGTCTGGAAACTTCCCTCTTTTGGTTTGGCTGGTCTATAGACTTGAAATTCTTCTGTATTTGAAAGTCTAGATACAGAATAAAAAAATAAACCCTCCAGGAGATTTTGAGTTGACACACTAAATACAAACTCATTTGTACTTTCCTGGACTCCCTCTCATAATCTTGCCTGGACTTTCCTCAGCCCAGGGTGTGTCTCCTTTGCAGTGTCCCCCGTGGCTAGGCTCCTTCCTGATACCAAGCTCTTAATCACGCTGTGCCCACTGCCCTGTATGCCATCTCCTCCACAATGGACATCTTCTTTCATCTCATTTTAGTCCACTTTCCTCCCTGGTTGAGAGGAAGCCATGATCAGTGAGGATGACTGATACTTAGGAAATACACATCACGTTATAGGCACTAGCCTGCTATGAATGGTCTCGGTTGAATAATACTTTAGTTTCTTTACCCAAGGAGGGGCAGGAGCTTGGAGAACTGCAGTCGTCTCAGTAGGTGATACAAAGCCACCATAGGAATCTAGGACTTTGGAGTCTGTCTTAGTCAGAGTTTCTATTCCTGCACAAACAACATGACCAAGAAGCAAGTTGGGGAGGAAAGGATTTATTCAGCTTACACTTCCATACTGCTGTTCATCACCAAAGGAAGTCAGGACTGGAACTCAAGCAGGTCAGGAAGCAGGAGCTGATGCAGAGGCCATGGAGGGATGTTACTTACTGGTTTGCTTCGCCTGGCTTGCTCAGCTTGCCTTCTTATAGAACCCAGGACTTTCAGCCCAGGGATGGCACCACCCACAATAGGCCTTCCCACTCTTGATCACTAATTGAGAAAATGCCTTACAATTGAATCTCATGGAGGCATTTCCTCAAGGGAGGCTCCTTTCTCCGAGATAACTCCAGCTTGTGTCAAGTTGACACACAAAACCAGCCAGTACAGGGTCATTCTGGATTTTACCATAGAGTGCTTTGAATTGCTTCTTTACTATCGCATATACCAAGTCCTAGTTCCTTAACCAGATGGTCCTCTGATAGAAGGCAGGAGCCTTGTCTTCTAGTCTCCACAGAGCATGCCCTAAATAGTTATAGCCTTCTGTTGAAATGAAACATAATGTAAGCTTAGAGGATTTTGTTAAGTATTTTCAACACTGGGAGAAACAAACTGAGAAAATGGGTTTCTCAGAATGACTGAATATCATATGATACAACACTGTGGCTCTTAATGTGGTCAGTAAAACCTCACAGGCGTCAGGGAGCAGAGAAGGGTTCCTAGATTGTTATGACAATGGACATCTGTAGTGGGTGGTGTACAGGAACCCTGTTACCATGTAGGACACAGACTGGCCTCACAGAATGGCCAGGTCCCAGATGTCATTGGGACCCCTACTGGGAAGTTGCTCCTGGCTTTGAACCCCACTGATGGGAAGTGGGGACCCAGAAGCCAGCCAGTTTCCAACCCAATCTGCCTGTTATTAGCGGTGCACCCACCATACTGGGAACTGCATGCCTGCCACATGGTGAAGGCCCAAATAATGTCAGATCTTTCCCAGCAGCACCCAGAAAACATTCTTTATGGAGCTGAGGAGATGGTGTCATCAGCTAAGTGCTTTCGAGCATAAGGACATTCTCAGAGGCTCAATTAAAAACAAACAAACAAACAAACAACCTGTCTGTGGAAGCCTGAGGTTGCTTAGTGGGCAAAGATGTTTGTCCCCAAGCCTGACGTCCTGAGTTTGAGTCACAGAATTCACATGGTAGAAAGCAAGAACTGACTTCTGAACGTTGTCCTGTGACTGCCACACGAGTACCATGGCCTGTGTGCTATGCCTCTCCACAACCAAAACAAACCACACTACACCAAACCACACCACACCACACCAAACCAAACCAAAAAGGAGGAGACAGTGACTGACATTAAAGTTGTCTCCTGACTTACACACACACATGCACATACGTGCACACTCACCCTTCCCCACTTACATGCACACAAACATGCACACCACATATAAAGACCTCCCAAACATGTCCTTCATAGTCAGCTATGGTTTCTGAGATGCTGTAGAATTTACTAGACCAATAGCAACCAATAGTGTAAGAGTGGGGTTGCTATCTCAACCTTACAACACCTTTTGGGAATCTTGTTCAAATGCAGCTTTGAAACCTGGAGGGAGTGCAGGGCGTAAGGGTTTGTGTTTCTGATAACTCACCGTGCTGCTGCTGTTGCTGCTGCTGTCCCTGGGCCATATGGTAAGCAGCTCCAAGGCTCTAAAGGACCCTGGGGGACAGGAAGACTCAATAAATTAAATGGTCCCACAATCGTTTTGCATTTCTACTTCCAACGGGAAGCTATGGAGCTGGGGAAACAGGAGGTTGGATATATGAATATAAATGCTTGGATTAGTTACAGAACGAGTTTCCATATGCTTTGCTGCCCCCCACCCCATATGAGTTGCCTTTGCGTTTCCTGTAGATAACTATATTTCTCATGTGTATTTGTTCTTGAAGCAAAAGGTCACTTGGACCCCAAAATCATTTTCGAGGAGAAACCATCATTGAATAAGGAAGAACCTTGGCCATCAGGCTAGGATGCAGGGGTGAGGGAGAGCTATGTACGTCAGAACTCGTAGGCACTATGTGTTTGGGCGTTTCTGTGCCTGATGATGCTGTGCACGGGTATGTGTGAGCTGGCATGTATTCACCCTTCACTAGCCAATTGCTTTCTTAAATCTCACAGGAGGAGAGAGATCTGTTATTTGCATCCATGAGGATTAAAGTCCTAGGTGAAGGGCCAGGGGTTCCTCAGGCCCTTGTCCAGGAACTTTGCATATGATAGACACAAGAAGTTATTTGAATATAGTCCTTGAGAGAAGAGACTGCTCATTATCCACTTAAAATACTTCCCGACGGCACGGTGGTGGTGCACGCAGCCCAAGCAATCGCCTCTGCCTTTGGCCAGCTGATGTAGCAAGAATTCTTGCAAATTATACAGATGGTGCTATTGGGTTTGTTAATGTTTTTAAAAGACTGCATGCTTGACCAGGGGCTGGATTTTTCAGCCTCATAGACCACCATCTAGTCAGTCTTGCTTATTCCTTAGTCTCTGTAGAAACTGAGGACAAGGAGCTGACCTTTGGGTGACCTCATGCTAAACATTTTCCTTTAAAACCACTCTCATAATGAAATAAGTTAGTGGTAAGCTGGCTGGCGGGGGTGGGGTGGGGGGTGGGGTGTGGGGAGGGGGGGTAACTCCGGAAACTTTTTGGGTATCTTTGCTCATGAGTCGCCTGAGTCACACTTCCCTGTGGTTCTGGATTGCCTTTCTGGTGCTCTGCCTGGTGTTCCAGGAGGAGCCAGAATCTAGGAGGGGGCTGGTGAGAGGGCTCTGTCAGAGCGAAGTGTAAATCTGTGACAGGGGTCTGTGCCAGCACGTGTAGAGGAGAACAGCTGGAGGCTATGGCTCTCTAAGAGGACAGTTCTAAATCTGTCCCTTAGAAACTATCAAAAAAAATTCAAGCTATTTATCAACCACACAGACCCAGCTCCTGTTCACGTCCTTGTAATAGGGGCTGGTCTTGATCTCTGTCATCGACTGATCGTTCTTGTCTTCCAGGTTCCTATCCAGATCACCACCTTTGACTGCCATCCGCAGTGACCTTTTGGTTGTGTTTATTTTGGCTTTATGCAAGTGGCATCTTTGGATGTACGAATGAAGCAGATAAAATGTCCCCAAGGGTGACCGATCTGCCCTTCGTCTATTTTTAGTACAGCAAGAATTTACCACAGCCCACAGCATAACGCAATCATTGGAAGCCAGAGAGTAAATCTTGAGGCTCTCTCACCCCTTAACTTTTCCTGGAGGCGTTTGGTATAGTCTAAGCTTGAAGGCACCGAGTCAGTTACTGATTGCTTAAGGCATGTCATACTTGTGTTCCTATAATCATCAGAGTGTCATTGTTACACACATTCAGCTCTGGCTCCTAATTTTGTGCTGGAAACTGAGCAGAACTTCGTGTGCGTGCCTCTGTGTATATGTGTGTGTGTGTGTGTGTGCGTGTATGCATGTGTGTATCTGTGCATGTCTGCATGTGTGTATATGTGTGTGCATGTGTGCATTTATGCATGTGTATATCTGTGCATGTCTACATGTGTGTGTATGTGTCTGTGTGTGCATGTATGCATGTGTGTATATGTGTGCATGTGTATGTGTGCTCATGTATATATGTGTGTATGTGTGCATGTGCATGCATACGTGTGCATGTATGTGTGTGTGTGCATGTGTATGTGTGCATGTAACGTGTGCATGTGTACACGTGCATGTATGTGTATGTGTGTGCAGGTGCATGCATGCATATGTGTCTGTGTGCATGTGCATGTATGAGCGTGTGTGTGTGTGTGTGTGTGTGTGTGTGTGTGTGTGTGTGTAGCAATACAGAATGGCAGCAGGGAAGAATTTAAGACCTACTGTAGGCCTGATGGCAAACAATTTATTCTCAATCAAGAGTCTTACTTAGGAGAACCTTTGGCTTGAAGCTTATTATTTAAGGGTGACACGAGCTGCCTTGTCCTTCCCACTGTGGGAGGACACAGCACAGTGGTGACGACTTTGAAGTAGAGGACTTATCTTTAGCAGACTCTGGAATCACCAGGGCCCTGCTACCAAGCCTCCAGAGCTTGAGCAAAGGTTTCTATTACTTCGCCTGAATAGATGGAGATGTCATTATATGCCCTGCGTTGAGCCTAATGCCTTGAGCTTTTCTTATCAAAAGAGCTAGAGTGCAGCTTCCATAGCTTTCTCCCTTAATTATTGGCTCATTCAATAAATGTTTGTTGATGAACACTAAAGTCCCAGCCTGGAGACGGTGTAGAATGAAGGTCTTCGTCTTTGATGGTTTTGTTAGCTGCTTTTCTCATTGCTGTGAGAAAATGCTGGGAAAAGCAACTGAAGTAAGGAAGAAGCCATTTTGGCTCAGTATTTGAAGATTCAGTTGATCGAGGCGGGGGACATCATTGTGGGAGGACTAGGAGATGATTGGCTACATTGTATCCATAGTCAGGAAGCCAAGCGGGATGAGCACTGGTGTCCGCTTGCTCTCTCCTTTTTCTTTAGTTCAGGATGTTTAGCTTGTCCCATGGAAAGGGCCGCTCACATTTATATACCAACTCAGAGACAAGAAATTTCCATCTTAATGGGAATGCACACTTCTCAAACACCTACACAAGATCTCCTGAACCCTTTCCTCTTCTCTTGGGGTCTTACTTGAGTAAGGATGTTAACTCTGCTTTCCTATGAAGAGTCTCCCATTTCCTTTACCTTAGTAGGTTGTGATGGTTTGTTTATACTTGGCCTAGGGAGTGACCCTGTTGGAGTAGGTGTGGCCCTGTTGGAGTAGGTGTGGCCTTGTTGGAGTAGGTGTAGAACTGTGTGTGTGGGCTTTAAGACCCTCATCCTAGCTGCCTGGAAGTCAGTATTCTGCTAGCATGAAGATGTAGAACTCCCAGCTCCTCTTGTACCATGCCTTCCTGGACACTGCCATGCTCCTGCCATGTTGATAATGGACTGAACCTCTGAACTTGTAAGCCAGCCCCAATTAAATGTTGTCCTTATGAGACTTGCCTTGGTCATGGTGTCTGTTCACAGAAGTCAAACCCTAACTAAGACACAGGGTCAGGACTTCAAGCAAATCTGCCCATCTCACTTCTCAATATCACTAGGTTTTTAAACTCTTAGCTCCTTTCCCTCAAGGTGAAAGACAAAGTTGTTCTGTGAGGTGAGCTGTAATGCCTTTATCATGTGTCCACTTGGCTAGGCTGAAAGGCATCCTCTGGGATTCTGTGTCTGGGGGCAGTTCCCTGCTGGGGTGGTCCACAGGGAGATCCTAACAGCTCTCAATTATTTTATAAAACACAACCCTAGGCTCTGCTTTGAAGGGATTCTTGAGAGTATAATGTCCCTGGTCAGTTAAATTTAAATTAGCCAAAACGGCTTAGTATTCCACTGGGGATGTAGATCGGATGGCACAGTACTTGCTAATGTACGTAAAGCTCTGGATTTAGTCCTCAGCACCACAGATGCCGTATACAGTGATACAAGCCTGTGATCCCAGCATTCAGGAAGTGAAAAAAAATAGATTCTATTTTTAACTGGTTATGGGTACCTAAAATATCCCCTCCCCTTTTTTAAAAATTTCATTTAATTATTTAATTAGTTAGATAAGGTATTCTTTTTTTTTTTTATTAAGATAAGATATCCTGTATCTCCAGGGGGCCTCTAACTCACTTTGTAGCTAAGGATGGCTCTTGAATTTTTGGTCTTAGGTAGTCTGCAATGTGGGTGATCATTAACATTCATACAGTTTGTTAGTTTATAATTCTGTTAGTCGGTGGTTCAAGCATCCAGCTAGGGCAATGTGGACCCTGCCCCTGAAGAGTAGATTTTGCAACAGGAAAGCAAGTTGTTACAGGATGCTGGGGAGGATGTAAGGTTGGCTCCGGGTGGTTAGAAGGTGTGACTGGGAGACGGTGCATATGCTAAGAGGTCAAGGGAAAGACGGAGCTGCAGGTTAAGGACAGAGCCTGGCACGTGAAAGACATTCCAGATCCTCTGTGAGATGTGTCTTAGGGTTTTACTACTGTGAGCAGACACCATGACCAAGGCAACTTTTATAAGGACAATATTTAATTGAGTCTCAAGGTGGGAGCATGGCAGCATCCAGGCAGGCCTGGTGCAGGAGGAGCTGAGAGTTCTACATCTTCATCTGAGGGCATCCAGGAAAAGACTGGCTTCCAGGCAGCTAGGATGAGGGTCTTAGAGCCCACACCCACAGTGACACACTTCTTCTAACAGACTTACTCCAACAAGGCCACACCTCCTAATAGTGACACTCCCTGGGCCAAGCACATTCAAATCAGCACAGGATACTCTTGGTGGTGGTAGGGGTGAGAGGGCTTGGGAGAGAAATCCTGTGGGCATTGCGAGTTAAGGTAAGGATAAATTTTTTTTTTAAATCTTTGGACCCATGTATCTATGTTTTAGAGTGTCCGAATTTGTTTGCATTTTGAGCCTTTAAAGTTTCTGCAGCATTTGTGGCTTAGCTTCTATGGTTGCTTTTATTTCTTCTCAGCTCTCCCATGCACCCCTCCTGGGTGCTGTGCCCCCTGTATTGGGTGAACACCATTTAGCTACTGCCATACTATTCTTAACCCAGCCACTGTCTGTATGCTTGGAATTCTTACCTGTTGAGAGAAAACAAAACCTGTGCCCTTCACATTAATTTGCCTGACAGTTTTCTGGTTTCAGCATTTATTTTTGGTCCTATTAAGATCTGCAGAGAAGGCTTCTGGTTGCTGGGAGGTTGTTTCCTAGCCTCATTATTCCTGGCCTTCTGTCACTACCTGAGGTGCGAGGACTCAACTCATCCACAGGCTATTAATCCTTCCTGACCGTGGCTGATGCTCTCAGAATTAATTAAGTAAAGGAACCATGTGGGACAGTGAATGCCATAAGTTCTGTAGGCAAGAGAGAGACAGGAAATGACGGTGGTGGTGGTGGTGGTGGTGGTGGTGGTGTTGGCAGAAGAGGGAAGAGGGAAGCACCAGACAAAAGCAATCGAGTTAAATCCAGCCTGAGTCTGCCTTTGCTTTTATCCTTTCAAGATCTACCAATCAGTCCCTCGGTAGTTGTTTTGGGGAAAGCAGTTAGCTATAGAGATGGAACTAAATTTGGAAAGCTGAGCTACTTGGGTTGGAAGCCGAACTCAACTATTTATTTGTGGTTTAGATGGGGATGACATCGCCTACCTGTGAGACAATAAGCAAAGCAGCTGGCTTGGTGTGGGAGATGAGCTGTGATAAATTTGAGGTATTAAGCCTTGTGATCTTGAACAAGGTGACTTTTTTCTTTAAAGCAGCGATTCCCAACTTGTGGGTCTCAGACCCCTTTGGCAAGCGTCTATCTTCAAAAATATTTGCATAGGATTTATAACAGTAACAAAGCTAGGGTTATGAAGTAGCAATGGAAATAACTTTATGGTTGAGGGGTTACCATAACATGAGGAACTATATTAAAGGGTTCCAGCATTGGGAAGGGTTGAGAACCACCATTGTAGAGGCGGTGTGTGTGTGTGTGTGTGTGTGTGTGTGTGTGTGTGTGTAACTGTCATTTCTTGGACCCTCCTTCCATTTTCATTCACCAGGGGATAGAAGTATGTGTCAATTGCTGTAAGAATCATAACTCATCTTTTAAGGTCCACAAAAAAAGTCATGATGGCCGCATCCATGTGTATTAGGCAGCAGTAGTTGGGCAGTGTGTTACCAAAAAAATAATAATAGAAAAAGTCCACACACAAACATACATTTGGAGGCAGATGTGGGGTTTGGGAAGAGTTTGAATGGAAAAGTGGGGAGTCAATATGACCAAAATTCACTCTATTCATGTGTGAAAATCTGGAAAAAGCAATATTAAATATTGTATATTAAATCTCATTTAGAGTTATGATGATGGGTTGTAAATATTTGTAGCAACTGCCCAGTCTCATTTAAAAGTAGAAAGAATATTTTAGCAATCAACAGTAGCACAGGTCGTGAGTTGTCGTTCAACCGTGAGCCTTAAAAAGGCTCAAAATGATGAGTGTTATCCTGTGTGTGCTTTACCACAGTAAAAATAAAAGCTAATGGAGAGAGGACTACCGCCTATTTGATAACCCTTCCCCGCTCCTGAATGTGGGCTAGTCAGTAATAGTGTGACCCACTTAAGAGCTGGACTCTCGATGCAGATTCTAGAAGGTAGGAGAGACATATCTGGCACCTGTGTCTAACCTCATTTGCCAGACCAGGGGTTGGAGACCCTGAGACTTGCTAAGTCACATGATACCCAAATACATGCAAGGAGACAGCAGCCATTGCCCTGTGTCACACTGACAACTGGGGTCTCTGGAGCAACCATGACTGCTTGGATGCTGAGATGGTGCTTGGTTTGTTTTCTAAGGGTCTAGGTGCTCAGTGGTCTCCAGTCCACACAGGCAGGGCCAAGGCATTGAGTGCAAGTGAGCAGGTGCAGACAGTAATAGCTCCAGAAAGTGACCACAGCTACCTCTGTTCTGTCGTCTAAACGGCACTGCCCACCCTCACTCTGCACACACTAGCCATCATACACATGCGGTTCCCTCTGGCTTTATCCCCTTCCCACTTTGATGGTCCCCGGTCATCTCTTTAAGTTTCACGTGAAATATCACTTTGTTCAGAAAGCGCTTCTGTGCTCCCAGCCTGTGCTGGGAGGCTGCTTGGTAACCTGTACTTCCTGTAACTCTCACGTGTGGAAGCGCTTGTAAGCTGCGCTCGGTGCATGAGGGCGCAGGGTCTGCCCTGTCTTCTGCTTTTACTGCTCCTCAAGAAGTTGGCATCAGAGGAAAGAATACATTAATCCAGTCCTCTCACAAGGTGAGGATGGGTATAATAAACGGTCATTTGTGGTAGCGAGCAGGAGAAGCTGGCAGAGGCAGGGCAGACATCAGTCTCCATCGACGGACTGGAGTTCAGATGAAATGTGCAGGTGAGTTATGGCGTTGATGGTGGCGGTAGGGACAACTCCCCACATTTGCTCGGTAAGCACGTGAGAATAAACGGTTAGTCAGCAGTGGGGATAGAGTTTTGACACACGGGATGCTTTCTGATGTGATATTAAAGTTAAACGTTAAAAATGGGTCGGATAATAGAGCGTGGTTGTGGAAAGCTTCCCTAGGGGCTAGAGAAAAGAGGCCAGAGTTCCATTTCAGCCGGTTATTTTAGGCTTACCCCAGGCAGCGGGACAGACTAGACATCCTCTTAGGGTCCGATTGTTCCCTTCCTCTGACCCATAATAAATGAAGCCGCACTCCTGTTGCCAAGAAGCATTCAAGCGTGCTCACAAATGCGCACACCGTTGGCTGGCCCAGTCCGTGCCTGTAAATGTCACTACGGAAGGTTCTGAAGTCACCTTTTGTTTAGAAAACTACTTCCGTGGCTTAGCACCGCAAATCTCTTTCTGTAAAGGGCTTGTTCTACATCTCAAAGTGAACAGGCAAGGCATACCGGGGTACTTCCAGTGTCAACACCCTCCTAAAGGAAGCAGAGAACACAAGGTGAGGCAAGAGGATTAATAGGCGGCTGTTCCAATTCCCCATGTACAAACCAAGCCACCTCCTAATCCCTGCCAGGCTGAGACGCATTCTCTCTCTCAAAAAAAAAAAAAAAAAAAAAAAAAAAAAAAAGAATGGTTTTGAATATGCAAATGAATCTAACTTAATTAACTTTTATGACCACAGCTTCTTTGAGATAACCATAGGGCCCAATTAGATTCCATTAAAATTCAGTCGTTTCCCTAAGCTTCGATGAGAGACCCCTGTTTTCTCCAAAAAAGAACAAAACGGGAATGTAAAAAGAGCCAATCCGAAAACAAAGAGTTGGGCTGTTTGTAGAGCTCTGCAGCTGATGCCCCAGAAGCTGCTTACAGAGTGACTGCTCCAGTTTGTCACCTGAGTCCCCAGGAGCCAGCGGCGGCAGCAGCAAAACCAAATCGGTCCAGGTCAGACAGAATATAACATCTGACTCAGAGTTGCTATAGGTCTTGGGCATGAAAGATAAAGGCGGGGGCGTTTTAGGCTTTTGAGCAGAAACAAACCTCAGGGAAGGGGGTTCCCTGGGCTTGGGGTCAGGGGTCGGGGTGGGGGGCAGAGGAACTCAGACCTCTCATCCTTAGCTGTCCATTTCAAAGTTTATGTCCTCTTTCCACCAATCACAAATGTAATACATATTTACTATAAAGAGGGAAACAGACAAAACACAAAACAACAACAACAAAATGCCACAAAGTGATTTAAAGATGTTAACTGTTTTTTTTTAGAACGCTCTCTGGTTTGCTTTCTTCTTTTTCTCCGTGACCAAACTTTTATTAAAGATTGGGCGGATAGTTGTGGTGGGAGTTTTGTATGCGCATGCGTGGATGCGCGCGCGTATGCGTGCACTTATTTGAGCTCACAGCTATGCGACCCAGGAGCGTATTACCTTGCTGTCAGCCATCATCGTTTCCCCAGAACTTTCCATCGTCCCCATTAAAACTCTGTTCCCACCAAACACTGACACTGCCCAGCCCTGGCAGCCACCTGCGTACATTTTTTTGTCTGCATCATCCCGACTACTGCACACACCCACTTACGTGAGGTTTGCCTTTCCTTCCTTTTAAGCCTGAATACTATCCCATTGTGCATTTAGCTTATGTTTGCTGAGTCGTTCATTCTTTGATGGCTGCTACAGCTGTTGCCTATTGTGACTAATACTGTACAGGTCCATGATTCTCGGAAGAATGATATCCCAGGCTCAAATAGTATGTAAAAGCAAAGAGTGCTTTATTCTGCAGAAGTCCAGCACGCTAGGGTCTACCATCTACAAAGATGGAGAGACCCAGAAGTGAGCTCAAAAGCCCGATTTAAAGCACATTAGGGGAACTCCAGGGTAGGTGACCTCTATCTTAATCTATTAGGACCATCTCTAGGGACATTCCAGATCCATTACCGGGGCAGGGGGTGAGGGTGCGGGGCTGGAAACTGTTGATGGGGAAGTCTTAAAACTATTGCTGAGGAAGTCTGGAAACTGCTGCTGACCCACTGTCTTTGCCTAAGGCCAGGTGGTGGGGCAGAGTCTGTGGCAGGGCAGTTTGAGATAGGTTGTCTGAAGCCTCAGTTTTGTTGTTTTGTTTTGTCTTTCGGTAACTGACTTGCCTGGGCTTTCCTGGACCTGCCCAGTTCTCAGAAACAGAGATGTAGGCCTAGTCTCCTGAATTTGACGTTTGAAACCCGTCATGGAGTCAGCCTGTCTCACTCCTGCTATGAACATGGCGGTGCAAGTATCTCTCCTAGGCACTTCTTTCCACCTTTTTAAGCAGGCACCTAGAACCTTCCTTTTCTTTCTTTAAAACCTCAGTCTACCACAATTTGTCTCTCCCTTCTTAACACCATGCAGTTCCACAGCTGTCAGGTGCTTTTGCATCCTGGGCTCTGAATTGCCGTCTTTAGTTACGGACTTGTGGGACAGCCAGCCTTACTGGTTATCTAACCCACATAGACTGTTCAGCAAGGAGTAACAAAGTTTTGGGTTTCTGTGTTGCCCCTTAGTTATGGAAACATCTAGTGCACGTGATGACAATGCTGCCATCAATTCTATTATGACTGTAGACAGGTATTTCTTCTTCCTGATAGGGTGGGAAGAGCAAGGGCAGTGGTGAGCTCCAGTGATCCGGCCCTGCGCTGACTGCTCACTGGGAAGAGAATCACTCCCAGTTCTAAGTGAGAAGATTAAACAGCAAGTTTATATTCTCACAGTGAGAATTTTAAAACAATAAAGTGCGCAATCGAAAACCAATTTTAAAGATAGATAGCAAGGGAAACAGACTTTCACAATTGTTCAAAAGAGGAGAAATAAACATAATAATAAAAAGCCTAGCTTTTTATTAAAGCAGAAGTTTCATCTTTCAGGCCCTTTGGCTTAACCGGGTCTTCATTCTGCGGTTTCCGCAGAGAAGTCCTTGCGCCTGGATTACGGGAACTTCCACAACTGTAGACACTCCTCCAGACAAACCCCGGCAGCTGAAACAATGTTTCAATCATTGTCTCAAACAATCAAAGCAAATGTGAACTCAGCGCTTCTCTAACTTTGCTTAGCAGAACTCAACTTTCACACGGTGTCAAGATGGTCATACTTTTTCAGCCTCCATGACTGTGCATGTGGCTTCTATCTCAAACAGACATTTATTTTTTATTATTTTTCTAGATAAATTAAATAAGCATAGTTTAAAACACCCAGCTGGGGATGTGGCTCAGAAGTTAAGAGTATTGTATATTGCTCTTGCAAAGGACCTGGGTTTGATTTCCAGCTCACAATTGCATGAATCTCCAGTTCCAGGAGAACCTATTTACATAGATACACATATACATATAAAAATTTAAATTAAAAAAAAAAAAACCCTTTCATTTGTCTCTTTCTCCTCTCCCTCTAGACACAAATGTGAGGGCTGGAGTTGTAGCAACTATCTTGGAAACATGAGGCAAGGAGGCAACATAGAAAAGTAAAGTTGCCGGGCGGTGGTGGCGCACGCCTTTAATCTCAGCACTTGGGAGGCAGAGGTAGGCGGATTTCTGAGTTCGAGGTCAGCCTGGTCTACAGAGTGAGTTCTAGGACAGCCAGGGCTACACAGAGAAACCCTGTCTCGAAAAACAAACAAACCAAAAAAAAAAAAAAAAAAAAAAAAAAGAAAGAAAGAAAGAAAGAAAAGAAAAGTAAAGTTGATAGGTAGAAGGAACCTGGGGTCCTAGGGTATCTTTGAGCAACTGACCTGCCCTCAGATACCATATTTTTCAGTCCTGGGAGAAAGAGAAGCTATTTAAGACATTGCTAGGTGGAAATTCAATCACATTTTTTCAGATAAGGGATCTGAAACAGCAAATAAGTTGTCAAATTTCTATACTATTTCAGGGTCATATGAGAATTTGACCTTCCACAGTCTGACCCAGAGTCTACAGCCTTCTCTCTTGGACATGCTAGCTTGCAGTCAAGTCAACTCTCTTTCCCTCTGCTCAAGTCTGGTTACTCTGATAAAATACACCAATAAAAATAACTTATGGATAAAGGGTTTGTTTTAACATACAATTCCAGGATGCTGTCAATCATAGCATGAAAGTCAAGGCAGAGGTTTTAGAAGCAGCCAGTCAACGGGCACACACACAGTGAAGAGCAGACAGAATGAGTGCATGAATTCTTTATTGCTTAGCTCGTTTGGGTACTAATCCAAACCTAGGGATTGGTGGTGCCCATAGTGGGCCAGGTTTTCCCACATCAATTAATGTTATCAAATCAACCCCCCTCCCAAACATACCCATAGACCAACCAGAACTAGACAATCCCTTATTGGGACTCTAGATCTGTGGTTCTCAACCTTTCTAATGCTGTGATCCTTTAAGACAATTTCTCATGTTGTGGTGACCCCCAACCATGAAATTATTTTTGTTGCTGTTTCTTAACATGTTTACTATTGTTATGAATTGTAATGTAAATATCTGTGTTTCCCAATGGTCTTAAGGAACCCCTGTGAAAGGGTTATTTGACCCCCAAAGGGGTCGGGCCCCACAGGTTGAAAACCATTGCTCTAGATTGTTTTAGGTTTTTAACTAAAAGAAACCCACTAGCCCTTCTCACAAATGTCAGTTTGATGTGTGAAGAAGCAGACCTGAGCTCATGTCTCACTTACTTTCTTAAAACTGTCAATATTCCCACCCCACATATACACAGGACATGAAAGTAGAAGGTTGACTCCTGGGGAGGTGAAGATAATTTGTTGGAGCAGAAAAGGGTTAAGAGGGGATGACATTAAAAAAAAGAGGAGATGACGTGAGGTACATATGATAGAAATACATTATATATGCACATATATGTGTATATATATATGAAATCGTTAAATAAATTAATGTTTTAAAAACTTTTTTTTTAATAATATTTCTTGTAGAAGTTAAGCCTGGTTCTTCCTCCCAGCTCCATGCTCCCCAAAATAAGATTCAGATTCAAAATATATTTACAAATACCATGGCCATAAACTATGCTTTTCTTCTCTAGATCACAACCTAAAATAACACATATATTCCGATCTACATCCTGCCATGTGGCTGGATACCTGTGCTCAGGTACCATGCATCTGTCTCACCACATCTTCTGGGCGAATCTCCCTGTGCCTGGCTCTATCCCAGAATCCTTTCTGCTTCCTGGATGTCCCACCTTCTATTCTACCCTTTCCTATAGGTGTGTAGATATATGTGCTTCTGATTCCAATCTGTGTCGCTGCCTGCGGTGATGCTTTTGGTAGTTGTCATGGAGAGCTCAAACTTAGCAAGAAACATGGTCATTTAGTGATGGGCTTCCCACAGACAAAGCAGGGGAGAGCAGACAGATGCTTCAGCCTGACTCTCATGGTAATGGAATCTACTGTCCAGTTTCTCTCCCTCTCTCCCTCTCTCCCTCCCTCTCTCCCTCTCTCCCTCTCTCCCTCTCCCTTTCCCTCTTCATCTCCACCCTTTCTCTCCTCCTCTCTCTCTCCTCCCTCTCCCTCTCCCTCTCCTTATCCTCTCTTTCCTTCACCCTCCCTCCCTCCCTTCCTCCCTCCCTCCTTCCCTCCCTTCCTCCCTCCCTCTCTCCCTCCCTCTCTCCCTCCCCCCTCTTCTGTGTGTGTATAAATATGGGCATGCACATACCTCAACAGGCATAAAGTCAGAGACAAATTTTGGAAGTGGGTTTCTCTTCCATCATGAGCTGTGGTGACCAACTGCAAGGACTTTTGTCTGCTGAGCATCTTGTCACTCCCAGAACCAGACTCTCTCGAGAGTGAAGAGGTTGGTGTAGTAACAACATTGAGGACATATTGACCACAAGTTGGGACAGACTCAGGTGAGCCCAGGAGTCAGGTCTCCATTCATAGAGCCCTCAGGGGCTTCGGCACCCTCTCTCTCCATCTGTTGCTATTCACTCTCTAGCCTCAAAGCTCACACACTCCCACACCCTGCTGCCCGCCCACATGCCTGCTGTCCGCTGTGTATCTTCTCATTTTATCTCCTTCTCTTTTTCCTTCACATGCGTCAAGTGCCAGAGTGAGAGTCACTCTCCACTCCCTTCTCCTCACCTTCTTCCCTCCCCTCCACACTGACTGTCCAACTGTGTTCTCACTTTATACACACTCGTGTGTGTGTGTGTGTGTGTGTGTGTGTGTGTGGTGTGAATGTGTATGTGTGTGCGCATATGTGTGTATTGTGTATGTGTGTGTGTTGTGTGTGTATGTGAGTGTGTGTTGTGTGTGTATGTGTGTGTTTTGTGTGTGTATGTGTGTGTGTTTTGTGTGTGTGGTGTCTGTGTATGTGTGTGTATGTGAGTGTGTGTTATGTGTGTGTGTGTGTGTGTGTGTGAGAATGTGTGTGTGTGTGTGTGAGA
>JANHMN010000021.1:37384312-37421654 GCA_030674055.1 Rhabdomys pumilio
TGTGTTGTGTGTATGTGTGTATATGTGCGTATATGTGTTGTGTGTATTTGTGTATATGTGCGTATATGTGTTGTGTGTATGTGAGTAATATTGCCTATTGCTCTTAGTGCCACAATGAGAAAAATAGCATGAAATTAAGTCAAACACATGTGCACGATGCACACACACACATGCACACATACATACACACTACAGTCAAAAATAAACATGTATCCCAGGCTGATCTAGAACTTGTTCTGTAGTTGAGGTTGGCATTGAAGTCCCAATCTTCCTGCTTCTGCCCTCCAAGTACTTAGATTCCAGGCATGTGTTAGCATGCCCACTTAGTCTTTTCCTGATATTATCAACCATAGCAGACTGTACATAACTGTGTGTGCTTTAGTTTTATACCAGCAGCAGTTTAGTGAGTTTGTCTAGTCCGACTTCATCACAGACATGTGTATTCTATGAAGGCCATGATGCTAAAACCCCGAAACTGTTCAGCTCCATTACAATCTGTCCCACGCTGACAGAAATATTATGTGGCTCATGGCTTATTTGTTCTAGAAACGAGAAAGAACAGGTGTTCAATGTATTAGCAAGAAAAGGAGTGTTTATCAGTGGCAAGGAAGGGAGCGTCAGGCTGTTTGTAAAGCTTTGTATTTTGAAGCTGTAAATTATTTATAGGACTTTAAATATGTTGATAAAAACAAATACCAATGTAATACTTTAATAGCCCAAGGTGGGTAATATAGGTTCTTTTTGTGGGGAAATTAGAATACTATGTTAAACCATTCTTCAGGGAGACACGTGCAGTTTTAAAAATGAATTGGTAACGGAGGCCACATCGAGGAAGACCCCTCAACCTTATCGTTTTTTCGAGGAAGACCCCTCAACCTTATCGTTTTAACAGTAGCTGAAATTGAGATTTCCCAGATGTTCTAAGTGGTTCACAGAGCTGTAATGTGAGGGGAGAGTAGACTGATCACTGCCTCTTATTGTGGAATTTATTTCTTCTATTTATTTTGTACTTACTGTCAGTCTTCCTGACTTACTATAATTCGGATCTTAAATATTCCTCAGAGGGGGATTATGTTAAAGGCTTCGCTGTCAGCCATACTGCTCTGAGAGTGGTGGTGGTGTTTGTGGTAATGGTGGGACCTTTAAGAGGTGGGGCCTAGTGGAAGGAAGTTAGGTAATTGGTGGTATCTCCTCGAAGAGACTGCTGGGCCTCTGGTCTCTTCCTTTCACTCTACTTCCTGTGCACAGGAGACAGCGGCTGCCATGGTGTTGTGTCTCATTATTGTGGCAGAGAGTAGACAGTGAGGTCGACACTGTCAGAAATGTGGACTGGAAACCCCGACTCATGGCAGGCATTATGCAAAGGGCTCAGAAAGGTCCCAGCTGTGGGCCGGACACAGGCAGTGCCGGGCTTCACACTTTTCACAGAGCAGATATTGGAATCCTGGTAGATAAGCATCAGACTCAATTATTCACTGATCAAACTGTAATCCAGAGATCATGAGCCAGCTCGTCCAAACCATGAACACACTAAGTCTTCTGTCTTTCCAGGTGAATGTATTTCAGGTGTTTTATCACCATGGAGGAAATCTGACACAAGCAGGCCTGTGGTGAAGGACGGCCCTGTTTCTCCATCCTCTACTGTTTTTTTTTTTTTTTGTTTTTGTTTTTTTTTTTTTTTTTTTTTTTTTTTTTTTTTTTTTTTTTTTTTTTTGACTTGCACAGTGCCCAGTATGACTGGCCTATATTCACGGAATGAAGATTTATAATTCAGTCTCACTCATAGACTCAAAAATTACCGTCTTTCTAAATTTATCTAGTAAAACCAGGTGTCTGGAAATCGTTTAAAACAAAAACAAAGGCTTGATCTTGGCATGATATCCATCAAGAGTATATATGCTCTGCTTGACAGTGATTAGTGTAGCTTTAGGTTTCCAGCGTCTGTTATTTCCAAATAAATTATTCAATGCTGCTAGATTACATCTAAATGGCATCAATCAATTAGAATTAGACCTTGAGTCTTGAAGGATTCTTTTTTATTTTTATTTTTCCTTCCTTCCTTCCTTCCTTCCTTCCTCTCTCTCTCTCTCTCTCTCTCTCTCTCTCCCTCTCTCTCTCTCTCTGTCTTTCTCTCTCTCTCACTTGCTCGCTTTCTTTCTTTCTTTCTTCCTTTCTATTAGATTGGTAAAGTTCTTACCTCTTCTTCCCCAGGAAGGATGAAAGCGATTTGGCCTCTTGCCAGCCTCTTTCCCTCCAACCTCTACAGAAGATTTAATTAATGTGCACGCTACTTGAGTTGCTCATTCCAATACTGCTGGGCAGGGGCAGAGGAAGGCCCTTAAATAAGGAAAATGAGGTCCATCCTCGGAGGGGTAAAGTCTCCTGTCCCAGCTTTTCCTGGCAACGAATAAAGGCTCCTGGGCGCATGCTAAAGGCTTGCTTTTCTGTAGAAGTCCCTGCCAGGGCTTTCCATATTGAAATGAATCATTGTTGCCTGTGTCGGGTTTGCTTTTCATTTGCATAATGTATTTCATCTGCACTGGGGGGTGTTATGAATCCCTAACCTATTGTGTTCATTGCCACAGTTTGAATGTTGGGTTTCTGCAAGGCTACAAAAATATGCTATTTAAAGACATTAAAGGGTAGCATCTCGAGTTGCCACAATGTTTGGTTCTAGGACCACATCTTAAAGATTGTTAGCAAGAAAAAAGGTTTGCTTTTAAAAATGGATTTGATCAGTGCATGCATAGAGATATCACACCAGACACCATTAATACATATACATACATACATACACACATACATACATATATACATGCACACAAAATTAATTCATGTTAGTAAAAACCAAAAACAAGCCACCATTTTAATATGCCAAAAAAGTGCCCAGGTTAGGATGACTAGCTTGCTACTAGTTTGCTAGTGACTTTGCAGTTTTAAAGGGGACGGTCCCATATCCTGGACCCTTGCAGGCCTGGATAAATAGAGAACTTTGGTCACCCTAGTTGTCTTATGCTGTTAAGAGACCTTTTCAGTATCTCTTGATTTTGAATATCAGCATCAATGGATTTCAAGTTCAGCGTTGTGCTTTCAAGGGTGATAGATGACATACAACCACAGCCAAGGAACAGCAGTCAATAGGTGGCTCAAGCAGCGGGGGTTTTAAGGAGCTGTTTCATCCAGAGCTCTTTGAAGTAGTGCCGTTTGGAAGCAGTTTAGGGTTTGGATGTTTGTGAGTTGCTTCTTTTTGGCCCAAGAGACTCAGAGTCAGAGAACTATGAAGAATTCCAGCAGGCTAAGCACCGCTTGTATTTCAAGATTGAGTCCAGAGTAGCTGATGAGGATAGTGGCAGCTGAGGGAGGCTGACTCCCCGGAGTAGGCATCCTCTCCTCCGTTGTACACACTGACCCCCTGAGTCTTGCTCAGGGACTCTCTGAACTGGCCCAATTCGCACAATTTTTGTGACAATGCTTTACCTTTTATGTGCCGGGTCAATCAGTGTGACCCAGAGAGGTGACCCAGAGAGGCTCAGGGAGATGGCTTGTTATCTTTGAGAGTCCTAGAAGCAGGGTAGCATGGCATACAGAGGTTAGATGGCAGTATGGGGCAAGAATAAGGGGACAGCCTAGACCAGGTTCTTTACAGGCTTCCGTGGGAAAGGCAAGGCAGGACAGAGTGAACTATGGCTAGTCTCCATACTTTTGGCAGGCTTTGTGTTGTAGGTGTTTTTTTGACTGGTACTTGGAATGACTAGGGAAGATGACCATGGCCTACGGGATTGTGGGGTTAGTGGGACTCCTCAACACTAGCTGCACAGAGGAGAAATAGCTGCACATTGGTCACTTTTCCCTTTAAACCGTTGCCACTTCTGAGAATTGACCAGCTCCAGGACAGTCAATATCTTCTAGTTAGATATCTTAAGATGTCAAAATACTATAATATGGCCAGTACAATGGCTCAGTGGGTAAAGGCACTTTTTTTGCCAAGCCAGACTGCATGAGTTCAGTCTCTGGAACCCACATGGTGGACTGAGAGACCTTAAGGCTGCTTCTGAACTCTACATGCACATTATGGTACATAGACAGCCCCCTACACAAACATATACACACAAAGTAAATAAGTGTAAAACATCATAATATACAGAAAATGAAAACCACAAAGATAGAGATAGACATTTACCTAATTTCCTGGAGACTGGAAGAAGCATGGGTTAGCACAATGGTTCTCAATCTTCCTAACACTGTGACCCTTTAATACAGTTCTTCATATGTGGTGACCCCCCTCCAAAAAAAACAAAACAAATTTATTTTGTTGCTACTTCATAACTAATTTTGTTACTGTTATAAATTGTAATGTAATTATCTGATATCTAGGATGTAGGCATACATTTTTTTCCAACCTATTTTTAATAAATGTTCAACCTCCCCTCCAGCCTACCACCCAACAGAGGTAGTGGAAAAGAAGTTATTAGGACACAGGGGAAGTAACTATTTAGAAATAGTTCTTTGTAGGTGAGTCCAATCTTTGCTGTCAAGATATCAGTAGTTCAGTCCAGTAGCAAACACCAAATGGGAATCAGCAGCTGCAGCTACAGTTCAGTCCACTTGGCAGTCACCATACACGAACCAGCAAGGGCAGTTTAATTCTGCAAAGCTTGCCAACTGGTCAGAGGCCACGGAAGCAGCAAGAAACTGCCAGAACACCATCAGAAGCTCTTTGGTGAGTTTCTCTCTATGGAGTCACCACAAGCAGAGCTCAGCAATGCAATGCAAGGTGAACCAATACACGCATGCCTTCAGCAAAGAATGGCGGAGTGGAGCAAAGCAAACCAATGCTCCAGCTTCCGCTGCCTCTGGAGCCATATCTATATTCCTTCTGGACGTCATGTGTCATTTCGCATGTTTGCTGTAGCAAAACATCCTTTCACCTGTGACTGCTTCAGGAAAATATTCTTTCACGTGTCTACTTTAGCAAAACATCCTTTAATCTGTGTGCCTCAGCAAAACATTTGATATAACTGACTTTCCAAAGAAGCCAGAAGTTTCCACTAAAGTAGGATGTTTGATACTCGACCTCACTCGACAGCCACTGGTATAGCAGAATGAGCAAGAGTTTACCATCAGATGGAGTCCTGGCTCTATCCAGTGCTAATATAAGACACAGGTAAGTCTCAAGTTCTTTAGGAGTCAGCTTATCATAATTAAACAAGTCTCATGGTTGTTGTTGGAACAAGCAAGATAATGCATGTAAAAAGTTCTTGGAAATGATGTTAAAAAGGGAAAACAAGGGGCTAGAGAGATGGCTCAGTGGTTAAGAGCACTGACTGCTCTTTCAGAGGTCCTGAGTTCAATTCCCAGCAACCACATGGTGGCTCACAACCATCTGTAATGGGATCTGATGCCCTCTTCTGGTGTGTCTGAAGACAGTTACAATGTACTGATAAATAAAATAAGTAAATCTTAAAAAAAAAAAAAAAAGAAGAAGAAGAAAAGAAAAAAGAAAAAAAAAAGAAAAGGAAAAACAAAGCCATTTTGGGTATGTATGGACTATCTTTGGACACTTGCATATTAAAAGTGGTCATAGCTGCTGGTAAGTATTGGCATAAATTAGGAATCAAAAGCTATGGTAAACTCCCTTGATCCTTGATGCCACTTCTTAACAGCAAAGGATCTTTGATTTACACAGGGCTGAAACATGAGGCCTGTATCAGATAATTTTTAGATTCTTTTATTTTAAAAATTCCATGAATCCATTAAATGTGATATGAAATTCTGAGATGTGCCTGTGTCTTAGGGTTTTACTGCTGTGACCAGACACCATGGCCAAGGCAACTCTTATAAAGACATTTAATTGGGGCTGACATACAGGTTCAGAGGTTCAGTCCATTATCATCAAGGCAGGAGCGCGGCAGCATCCAGGCAGGCATGGTACAGGAGGAGCTGAGAGTTCTACATCTTTATCTGAAGGCTGCTAGCAGAATACTGGCTTCCTGGCAGCTAGGATGAGGGTCTTAAAGCCCACACCCACAGTGACACACCTACTCCAACAAGGCTACACCTATGCCAACAGGGCCACACCCACTCCAACAGGCCCACCTTCTAATAGTGCCACTCCCTCAACTGAGTATACATAAACCCTCACAGCCTGTATTCTAAAGCAAATATTGGGCCACTTGTCCCACTACATTCTCCCAAAGCTACCATCTCACATAGAGTGACTCTGCATCCCTGTGTCCCTTTGATATGATTTAGGACATCTTTTCCATAGTCCTCAGACATAGCTGGTTGAACTAGGGATAGAATCCCATGTGATAGACTTGCTATATTCTCTTGATGGATGATTGGGGGTTAGAAAATGGAAAATGTAGTGACTATTCAGTGATGCTGGACCTGGGAGGTTATGAAGTGGGTGTTTAGAGGCTGAGGGTACCAATTTGTGGAAGCCATGATGGATCACTTGAAAGCAGAGTAAAGGAAGGCCCTCCAAGAGAGGGCGATGAACACACAAACAAGAAGCCGGTCATGATGAGGAATCTCGGTGGTTATTCTATGCTTCATCTGGCTGCTTTCTACAGCTGAGTTGTCTTTAACCTCTGTACCCTGGAGTAGCTTCTTTATTCCCAATGCCACCCTAAGACCCACAACAGCACACACTGAGAATCAATAGGGATTTTACCTAGTTTTGTTTGTGGAACAAGAGCATGGCTCAGCATTCTACATCAAGAAAGTACTCAATGAATTTCTATGGACTGACACAAAAGCCACTTATTTGCATATGCCCGGTGTCACCGATGGCATTTGTCTAAACAGAACTCGTTATAATGGATGGACCATTTCGGGAAGCAATTCCCTGAGTGTACCCATCGTCTACAAATAAATCTGAGAGCTATCTTGGCTGTATTTCTAGGACCAGCGCAGAATCTTGCTCACCACAGGCTTTGTCTGAAAATGTATGTTGAACTGAATGGCCCACGATTGCGGCGCATACTGTCAGGCTATAAAAAGCAATCTGAATTATGGTTGCTCTACATAAGAAGCTCGGAGTGCACTTGAGAAGATTCAGGCAAAAAAAAAAAAAAAAAAAAAAAGAACTTGAGAAGGCACATGGCGGTTTGCAGGAAGTTTCAAATAGCTGAGGAACAAAGGGTCAGTAAGGTTTTATTTAGAAAAGCTTCCTGGAGGAACAGGAAGTTGAATGACAGAGAGCTGGGTGGGACTTGGGCAAGGCAGAGAGGAGTGGAGAGGAAGGAGACAAAGCATAAGCAGAGGCTTAAGGCAGAGGAGAGTTTGGTAGTGCACATGAATTACAGTTCAGTGATTACACAAATACAGAGTGCACACGATAAGCAGTGCACATGATACACTGTACATGATACACAGTGCACATGATACACAGTGCACATGATACACTGTACATGATACACAGTGCACATGATACACAGTGCACATGATACACAGTGCACATGATACACTGTACATGATACACAGTGCACATGATACACAGTGCACATGGCACACAGTGCACATGATACACAGTGCACATGATACACTGTACATGATACACAGTGCACATGATACACAGTGCACATGATACACAGTGTACATGATACACAGTGCATATGATACACAGTGCACATGATACACTGTATATAATACACTGCACATGATACACAATGAACACGATACACAGCGCACATGATACACAACTCACAATATTTATGTTCAGTGATTTACATGACACACTGCACATGAATTAGTTCAGGAAGACAGAATGATGGAGAGTGGGAAACCAGAGAGAGTTGGCTCTGGAATTACATTTTAAGGATTCCAACCCGAGTGCTCTGCACACCTACCCAGTTTCCTTACTAACTTTGTACTATTGACAGCAGCTTAAGAGTGTTGTAAGAATTAGAGGATTTTGTAATAAAGTCGGTTAGATTAGCATCCTGACTTTTTGAGCATGTGCTTAATGTTAACTCTTGTCATGAAAATCTAGTGATAAGACCCAATTAAAAGAGCTATACCACTAGTGAATTTTGGATTGCCACATTGAAAGAAATATCTCTTGGTTCTTAAGTATGCCTGTTGCTATTTGAGTCGCTGGGTTTGTGGAGCTCTGGAAAGGGACGGGCTTATGGTAGAAAAGAACACTGAGTATGTGGGACCCAGAAGAAGGTTCCAGTGATGGAGAGCAGCCAGAACTGGGGATCAACTGTCAGGTATTGCCATGCTTTTCTGATCAAGGGGCAATGGGATGATCCTGAGAGGAAGAAACATGGTCCAGCAAGGAAGGACCTATTGCATCAACCCAGGGTTATGGCTTCAATGGGAGAATGCCATGGGAAGTCTGTGAGAACCTCCAAAGAAAGGTATCCACCCTGGTGCAGGCTGGCATCACCTCAGGCTCTGGCAGTCTCCTCCTGGAGTCTTAGCTTTGTGGCTGTCCTTACCTCAGTATGGTCATACCTTGGTCCACACAGGCATAGTCTAATGACAGCTCTTAAGCAACTCTGGTCACAAGCTGGTCTTTGCTGGGCCCATAAAGCCTATACTGTTGGAACTGGAAGACTTCCTTTCCCACTTCACACCCACCTGTCCTTGTCATTACACAAGGTTGTGGCTCAGACACATCAGACCTACGTCTGGAATGTCCTGTGCCCATTCATCCTGTTTAAAAAAAAATCCGCCTAGGCAATTCCTTCATCTCCTTGGGGGCTCTGTTCAAGTGCCATCTTATTAACGGTCTCTTCCTCAGACACCTTTAAAAAACCTCAGCACCTCTTTCCACATTGGCCCTCCTCTTCCCCTCACCCCGCCTGTCCTTTGCTCCATGCCCCTTAGTACCACCCAACACATGTATGATCTATTTTCTCATTGTCTAATGTTCCTACTTGATTGCAAGCTTAGAAACACAGATATTTTTTCTTGCTTTGCTCATGATGTATCTCTAGGACATAGATGAGTCCCTAGTATAGTAAGTGATCAATAAATGTATTGGATGACTGTGTAACTGGAATAATCAGAAGTATTGTCAAGCACAGTTCTCTCTCTTCTCTCTCTCTCCCTCTCTCTCTCTCTCTCTCTCTCCCTCTCTCTCTCTCTCTCTCTCTTTCTCTCTTGCTGTTTAATTTGCTCTTTACAGTGGCCCGGTCACACGCTCATTGTTTATGAACTCTGCCACAGAGACAAAGTGGAGGAGGACCAGAGCTGGTGACTGTCAATCACACCCAGTTTCTCTGACCTTAGCTCTCGTATGGATAGGATAAGGTCAGGGAGGAGGGAGACAGTGAGATGCCAAGGCCTCCGGCCTCTGGGAATGGAGGAACGCACACGCTGACAGGAGAGGGGACACTGAAAAAGTTGGTGTTTTAGAGAAAAACTCTGGAGAGGAAACAGGCGAATTCAGGGCCATGACTGCTGTTAGAATAACATCATCTGAGACTGCCCGAGAATGGGACTGGACACTATTCATAAAGAAGCTCCAGCCACAGAACATGCAGAAGGTAGCAGACCGAGTGGTTCCTGGATGTAGGGGTTAGAATGTTGGTAAAAAGCCCTGGCTAGAGATTAGCATGATCTCTTTCTCGACGTATGCTGGAGAGCCATGAGGCTGAGCCAGCCCATGGTCAGGGGGAGGAAGGGAAAGTCAAGGCTGACCTTGAGTCTGCAAAGATGAGAGGAAGAGATGCCAAAGGCAGAGGAGACAACGTGACAAGAAGCACAGGGGTCAGGAGAGAGCTGGGTACTAGGAGAGGCCACATTTGACCCAGCAACTTAAAGGTAGACCACAGGAAGCTGGTGAGAGGGACCAGGGAGCCACCCGAGTTTTCATTGTCATAACAAAACTCATTTCTCTCAACAAAGTGCTAAAAGGGATTTAATTAGAGGAGATTAAAATTAAATTTTATTTGAGAATATTTTCGTCTGTTCTTCCCTTCCTATATCTTGAGACTCTTTGGGGAGATCCCCAAGGCAGAATCAGAAATCCAGGTTTGGTGTCCCTGTCTGAGGTTTCTTTGTTTCCCTCCATATGGCCCAAGACATTGAGATATCCTACGCTGGGCATCATTGACACAGATAATCTGAACCTGGGCCTTCCTCAGAATATAGAAAGCAAAGGGGAGCTATCTGTAATTTCTTTGGTGTCAGGGAGATTAAAATGTGAGTTTCTGGGCCAACACAGGTAACAATGATTGAAGTGGACACTGAAGGGTTGTGTCGGATGGTGTTTTGCTGGGGCAAACATGAGAAGGGGTGTTTTCCTGAGGTGGACCCGTGTGTGAAAGACTAAGGCAGACTCGTGAAGGAATGTTTCATCAGAGCAGACACAGGAGAAAGAACAGTCAGCTAAAGCAAGCATGTGAAAGGACACGTGATGAAGGATTCTTTGCTAACAATGCATGTATTGGTCTGACTTAAATTGCATGGTCGAGCTGCATTTGTCAGAACTCCATAGAGAGAAACGCTCTGAAAAACTGGCGGTGGTGTGCTGCAGTTTTTGCCCATTCAGAGGACTTGGGCTGATGGGCAGAGTGATGTCAGCTGAGACAGACGCATGTGCCGAGGCAGGACCCATGGAGGACACGTGATGTTGGAGGATATAAAAGGACTCCACGGAGTGATGGAGACGGAGCTTGGCTTACTGGTACAGGTACGTTGGCCTCATGTCCTCACTGATCTTTGCTTTCCTGAGAGGCACAGCCGAGAACTTCTCCTGTGGTTCCTGTTGGTCTCTCCTGCTCACTAGATAGAGCCGCCACCGCTGCTGATTCAAGGTTGCTACCCCGAGTCTACTGAACTGAACTGCTGGTGTATCCGTGAAGTATTTGCGAGTGGGATTGAGCTGCCGCTGCTAACCCGTGAGCTGAGCTGCCAATTTCCAGACAACACAGACGGGAGTTGCTCCAAAGAATTTTTCTAAGCAGGTCCACTGCCTCCTTACCCCATATCCTTTCTTTTCCACTGTGTCTGATGAGTGGTGGGCTACAAAGGAGGGTAAGGCATTTAAGAACCATCATTAAAAATAAGGTTTGACTCACTGGACAACAACAGGAGGACTGGAGCCATTAAAAGGTCCCCTTTAATTACTGGAGGTCAGACCTCTATCCACGCCTTAGTGAGATTAGAATCGCCATAGCCCTTCTATACTTGGAGAAGGGAGGAGATGTCAGGGGCAGCCCTGCTTATACATGGAAGGTCTAAAATCAGCCATAAGCCTAAAATCAGCAATAGGCCTGACATACACACCTGCTAACACAAAGTCTTGGGTCTCTGTGGAAAAACACTGAAACAGATGGCTATAAGCTATTGTAAACAGGCAGCTTTTGTGGAAATTTACCAGCCTGAGTAGTCATAGACCTTGTAAGTAGGCAGCCTTGGAGGATAGTATCAACTTAGATAAGGACAAGTGAATCATAGGCAGAGTTATATTGACCTGATCCCTGAACTTTTACCCAGTTGATACCCTGTTCTGAAAGATATCTGTACTCCCCTTGAACACCTATGCTCCTGTGTCATCCCCTTCCCCACATCCTGCATTTTTCTGTTTATAACCCCTGTGTTAAAAAGTAAAAATTATGATTTTATCATTTAAAAAAATAATTAAAGAAAAACTGAATTCCTGAGGGATAAAAAAATTCCATCTAAAGAAATAAATATGCTATGTTTTTTTGTTGTTTTTTGATTTTTTTAAAATAAGGCTTGAAAAAATATTAAACAAGTGATAGCAATTGGTTTTCCCTGGTAAAGCACTGATTTTAGTGATGTAGTCAATACATCTAGTCTGGCGGCATCTTCCTACGGTGGCTTCTTAGCTCAGTGAGGAAGGTAATGGGTGGGAAAGGCAGGAGAGCAGACTCTTCAAAACAAAACCGAAATGCAAGTGTATTGAGATGCTGCTGTCCATTTCACAGAGGACTTATTTATCAGCCCATCTTTCTACCTTGGAACTGCTGAGAGATGAAGGCCAAGTGATTAACTATATCTAAATCTCTCTAGTCCTGGTTAGTCCCTGTGACTCCGGCCAGAGGGGCCATTTTGGGTGGTGGTGGTGGAGTTCATGTGCATAATAATGCATGAATTTATGTTCTTGGCTTTCTAGGCAATAAAGCAGTGGTTCTCAAGCTTCCTAATGCTGTCGTCCTTTAATACAGTTCTTCACGAAGTGGTGACCCTCAACCATAAAGTTATTTTTATTGCTACTTCCTAACTGTAATTTTGCTACCATTATGCTTTGTAACATAAATATCTGATATGCAGGATATCTGATATGTGACCCCTATTTGACCCCCAGAGGGATCTCGGCCCCAAGGTTGAGAACTACTGCAATAAAGTATCATAACCAGAGCCCTGGAGGTGGAATCTCCTTCACCTTCCCTGACCGCAAATCTTCACAGTTACGTTGAGCAGCAGCGTCTGGCAGAGGACAGGTTGCAGACCTTCCAGTATGTTCTGTCACAGCAGAAACTTTACTGGGCTGAAATTACATCCATGCAACAGACTCCTGGAAGCCAAAATAACTAAGATCTCACAGAGACTCAAAACTCAGAATTACCGGTGAGGGGAGATCTTGGTTGCATTCCACTCTTTTTTCATTTAAAAAAAGAGATCCTAAGGTCACACAATTAATCCACGACCCAAAAATGGATTTGCTGTTTAAAACGTATATGAAACTTGGTCAGACTTTTCTTCCAACTGTGTCTGCTCCTTGGTCTTCTATCTCAAACCCTAACACATTTGCTGTATTCTCAACTCTTCCAGTTTTCCCCAAGGTAAAACCAGCAAATTCAACACACATCTATTCTTCCTTTCTCCATACTTTCTCTATTGAAAAGAATTTTATATATATTTGATCATGCTTTTCTTCTTCCTCAGTTCCTTCCAGGACCCCACCGTACTCCCAACCTTATTTTTTTATATTTATTGTTCTTTTTTGTATATGGGTCTTTTGTCTGCATGTACGACTCTGCAGTGTGTACATTGCTGGTGCCTGTGTAGTCAGAAGAGGGCATCAGGTCCCTTGGAGACGAGTTACAGATGTCCGTGAGCCACCATGTAGGTGCAGGAACTGGAACCTAGGATCTCTGGAGTGTGCCCTGCGCAATTGTCTTGCCGGCAACGCATGCGGGCACCAGGATCCTTCTGCAGCAAGTTTATTGCGAATGAAAGGAGGAAGAGAGCGAGACCCAAGATGGCGCTGCTTTATATACATCCTAGGGTGGCGTGGACATATCTGATTGGCTGCTTGCTCAAAACCCTGTATGACACCCCAGGCTGGGCGGTGACTTGGCGCGCTTTCACCACTTGCACATGCACAATTTACTTGTTTACACACAGAAGCATCAGGCACCAGCGCCATGTTGTAATGGCGAATGCTGTCACCGCTCACCGCAGCTTTCTACACTGGAGGAATAACAAATGTGTTAACCACTGAGCATCTCTCTAGCCCCCTCCATTTCTTTTCTCTATTCTCTCGCCCCCTCTCCGCCATCAGCAAGACCTGATCTTTCTTAAATGCTGTTTCCCACTTAGTAATAAAGAGAATGGTAACAATGAGAGCTGGCCAGCACCTGTGGTGGCCTGAATAGAAAAGACCCCCAGAGACTCATAAGGAGAAGCGTTACTGGAGGTGTGGCCTTGTGGGAGAAAGTGTGTCACTGGAGATGGGGTGGGGTGGGCCTTGAGGTCGCAGATGCTCAAGCCAGGCCTAGTGGCTGATTCTCTCTTCCTGCTGCTGCAGACCACGATGTAGAACTCACAGCTCCTTTTCTCCCTCACTATGCCTGCCCACATGCTACCATGCTTCCCACCCAGATGATAATGGACTAAACTGCTGAGCTGTAAGCCAGCCCCAATTAAATATTTTTCTTGCCATGGTCATGGTGGCTCTTCCCAGCCATAGAAACCCCAAGACACACTCATTTTGTATCTCTGCCTCTATCTAGGCTCTAGAGTGCTTAGAAAGTTCTATTCAGTCACTGCTCAGATCCACTCTCTACATAGCTTCTGCCGGAAGTGCTCCACAGGAAGCATTACCTGCTCCTTAGACATCTAGCCAATAGGTTCTGGCCTAAACACTTAATTAAGTAGAAACAATAATATCCTGGAACAATCATGTTACCAATCCTGCTGTGGAAACGAGACCTTGATAGTGACCAACCTCGACTCCATACACTGAGGCTTTGCATGTGCTGTAGTTGGCATGCAGACAGAAGAACTCTAATTGGAGAGCAGAAAAGTCTTGTCGCGAGTTAACATCTGCCCAGACACAATTCCCGGAGCATTTGTTGTTTTGATCTTTACTCGAATGCCTTGTTCAGTTAATTCACTTTAAAATATTTAACGAGTAGCATTCGGGTTGTTTTCTGATTGTGAAATGATGGCATATTCATTGTTAAAATTCTAGAACCCAGAGGCAAATGTGAAAGTGAAACTCAGAATGAGCCTAAATCTTGCAGCAGCTATTCACATTTGGTGCAGTTCGGCATGTTTAGGCCTTCAGACTGTTCTCTTCCGCCAGCAGCCTCTCCTGGAAGCCTGCGAGGATCTGAGCACGCTGAGAGGCAACAGCTGTTGGGGCTGGCAGCAGGGCGGGGCGGGGCGGGGCGGGTGGGGCGGAGAAGGGTGGGTGGGGCATGGCATGGTGGGGCGTAGCGAGGCAGGGCAGGGTGGGGCAAGTGAGCCGGGTCGGGGTGGGACAGGGCAAGTGTATTACTTCTGCCTCAGTCTTCTTCCCCATCCTTCTTACACTTGTCAACTTTATTTTATTCTTATTCTCAAATCCTGATGGGTGATTGTTTTCTCTGTTAGTTAACACACAATTCTTTTGTCGAGCACTTTAGAGGCCAGTCTGTTCTTTTTGGGTAGTGGTGACAATGGTGACAGAACCTTTGACTTCTTGTTGTAGCGCTAGAGTCAAAGAATTCAGCTCTTCCTTCTTGCCTTCTGTTCTTCCTTTCCTCGATGATCTAAAATTTCAACAAGCTCTGCATCTTGAAAACGTATTTCTTTAAGCACACCCCAAACCTTCTCTGTGCATTATTTGTTCAATTATGGGCAAGTTTCTACA
Organism: Rhabdomys pumilio; assembly: GCA_030674055.1. Classification (NCBI taxonomy): domain Eukaryota; kingdom Metazoa; phylum Chordata; class Mammalia; order Rodentia; family Muridae; genus Rhabdomys; species Rhabdomys pumilio. Next base: position 37,399,380 of record JANHMN010000021.1, read on the forward strand.
AAACAGTAAAACTGAGTTTACTAAGAAAATACTTCTTAGGGGCTAGAGAGAAGGCTCAGCTGTTAGAAGTGCCCGCTGCTCATTCTGAAGACTGCAATTCTGTTCCAAAAACCCCATGTTGAATGGCTTCCAACTGCCTGTCATTTGAGCTCCAGGGGATCTAGTGCCCTCTTCTGGCCTCTGTGGGTACTTACACACACATGCACATACACAAACATACATTCATCCCAGATGACTTTCTCTGGATCCCTTGGTTTTTTGGGGTTTTTTTGTTTTTTGTTTTTTGTTTTTTGTTTTTTGTTTTTTGTTTTTTGTTTTTTTATTTTCTTTTGGACTAGGATTTTGTATTTGGCACAACCATAATAACTCCATTATAAATATTTCCCATCAAAAAAGAACCAAGGTAAATGTTAGTGGCTGCTCGGTATTTCACTACTACAAAGACTCTCAGTTGTCTGACCTCTCTCACGGGTGAAGGGTCACCAAGAAGGGTTGTGCCCAGCAGGAGGACAAGTTGTTGAGATAATCTTTTTGTGCACCGTGTAAAGGTTGTCTTTGCATTATTTCAAATGCTGATTTCTCTACCTGCAGAGTGCTGAGTACTGTCTGGACTTCAGTTTTAACTCTGGGAAAGAGTCAGGTGCAGGAGATTCACCAGCCAGACAGGAAGGAAGAAACTGGGACCTAAGGAGAGGTATCAGGCTGCACGGAAGAACTTAGTTTAGAATAAATGGGTTAATAAAGTTATACAAGCTAGTTGGGAAACAGCCTAAACAGGCCTACGCTTTCATAAATAAACGTAAGCCTCTGTGTCATTATTTGGGAGCTGGTGGGTCAGAGACAGTCCAGCGGTAAGAAGCCAGTGACAGGATGGAGGGAAGACAAGGAGGCCTAGATACAGGGTACCAATAAGAAGATTCTAGAATTGGTTATTTGAAAAGGCAGAAGCCTAGGAAAACATTCCACATAGTGATACAACGTTATAAACTATCTCTCACATTCTATGAGATTGGAACTTTTGCTGGACCTCACAGACAAGTTAAAAATACACCTTGAGGCCAGTTAAGACTTAATCTGCTATCCTGCTGTGTGGTCCGGCTGTTTATGGTCAACCTGCTTTGAAGAGAAGAATGTAACAACCAACCTTGCTTGCCTTGGATTTCCTACACAATCAGCTCTTATAACCTAAACTAAACATATATCTTTAATCTTAAGCTATCTGCTCTTCCGTGTCCTTGACCCAGGATGATGTATGTGTGTGTGTTGTGGTGATCACTGGCTGAAAGCAGGCAAACATCCACTGTAATTGCTGAAACTGTGGCTATAGCTTCATAACATGTATGTGGTACTCCTTGCTCTTCCCAGGGTCAGTTTCTTCTCTTGTGAAACTGTTAAATTATTTTCATAAAGGGTCCCTCATTCCTTTCCTGTGCCACATTTTCTGTAATATTTGATAAATAAAGAGCAAAGCCCTTTGTTGGGGACAGACAGACATAGGGACAGTTAGACATAAGACATCATTCAAGCAGGCACAGAGACATGCAATAGACAGGTAAGACGGTAACCGTGAACTGCAGACAGATGGAACACACAGGGAGAGAGGTGCAGGATTCAAATTGGGCTCACACTTGGTCAAACTACTCCTGAGATTTCATTGCTTAATGGGACACAAACACATTGGTGACTCTGAAGTTGCCTTTAATGTGTTTGCTGAAGCAGCTCCCCAGACGACAGTTCTATATTTGCTGGTTTAGGTGAAAGCAGAGACTGAGATACTTGGTCAAAAATCTACCAGGTTTGATGGCAAGAAGCAAGCCTGGAAGTGAAACTTGTGGGTAGGGACTGTGGACCCATTGGTATCCTTGTGTGTGTTCCTGGGAACGGAATCCAGTGTCTCCTGTACACTAACAAGTGCTCCATCACTGAGCCACACCCCCAGCCTCCATCAGAGCTTCTGATCATGGATGTGGTTTCTTTTTAAACAAGATTTCCATTCCTACTGGGAAAATTTCAAGCTAGTGGAGATTATACAGATGTTTATTCATTTCTGTAAAACTGAACATTTAGGTCTTTCTGTCTTCCTACTTTCAAAAATAATGTCAGGATATGAATCTTTATACCCGAGGGTATGCAAAGATGGAAGTATTCATTATGTCTTTTGAAAGTTATTGGGATGGACTGGCAAATTGTCTCTGTAAAGGCCTGTCCACATACTTACTTAGCGGCGTTCCTGGGTCCTACTTTGGCACCTTTAAGTTCACATGGCCCACCCATGATGATCTTTAACTTATTTTATTATTTTAATTTATTTTATTTTTATGTTTATAAACATTATGCCAGCATGCCGATCTGTGGCTCACATACATACCAGTAAAACAAAACAAAACAAAACAAAACAAAACAAAACAAAAAAAAAAACCACTGAATCTCATGGGACCGGAGTTGTGAGCACCATGTGTTTGTTGAGAATTGTACCTGAATCCCTGAACCCTTTTCCGGGGCAGCCAGTGCTCTTAAGTGCTGAGTCATCTCTCGAGTCCCTCATACTAATCTCTCAATAAAAATCTGCCACTAGCATCTATGCCTACTGTCTAGAATTTTTCTGAGACATGGGTTGGTTTGTTTTTTGTTTTTGTTTTGACTATCAATTCTCTGGTAATATATTTTCTATAATAAGCTAGCCGTGACCCACTAAACTTTTGTAATAACTGTATTTTCAAAACACCATTCCGAGACAAGTTCTGGTCTACAACTCGACTTCCAAGGTCTTTTATTTCTCTGTTCTCCTCTCTTAAACTCCAGAATCCTTTCTTTTTCAGTCAGTTAACTTGATGGCCTGTTTAAGGATTGCTTGTGTGCATTTGCCCATTGCCATCCTACATGACTTCAAGGCTGCACCTTTAGTCGTGGGCATCCAGACCCTGCAGTCCACCCATCCGGCTCCTGGCCTAACATGGTCAATCCACAGTTCCCACCTGACAGGGATGGGAAATTTCACGCAGCGTGAAAGTTGTCTTCACATCGCACAAGCGCTGAAGACTATCGTTTAAAAAGGGTTCTTTAAGCCAGTGGTTCTCAACCTAGGGGTTGTGACCTCTTGGGGGCGGGTGTCACATATTGGATATTTACATTGTGATTCACAATGGTAGCAAAATTACAGTTTTGAAATAGCAACAAAAATAATGTTATGGTTGAAGGTAAGCACAACACGAGGTACTACGTTAAAGGGTCCTAGCGTTAGGAAGACTGAGAACCACTGCTCTAAGCACTCCCAGGGAAAGCAGCCACCGTTGTCGCCTCCACTTCCCCCAGCGTCTGCTCTCCTTTCCACTCTCAAGAGGAGGAAGTCTCTGTCTCCCCAGTGGTTGCACCTCAAACAGAGCTGTGGTCCCCTCGCTCTGGTCTAACGATTCTTCTTATCTCTGACAGAGGATCTCTTCTGCCCTGCTTGAAGTTTTAGAATATAAAAGCCAGGGGTGATTTCGAGATCGGATATGGTATAATGCTTTCATTTTTAGGGAGAAAATGCATGCCAGAGAGACGATTAAATATTCTACAGTGACCTACATTGTCCGTAACAAAGCTGGACTGGAAACCACATCCTCACACTTGGCCGTTCCTCTTGGTTTATGGTTTCCTTCTCATCTACGCCTTATGATATTCTCCCCCAGAGGAGCTTTGTGTTATCTGTTGTGTGGCTAGTTCCTACGAAGTGACATATTCTCTCCTTCTCTTAGGGTTCTATCGCTACAAAGAGATACCATGACCAAGACGACTCTTATAAAGGAAAACATTTAATTGGGGCTGGCTTTACAGTTCAGAGGTTTAATTCATTATCGTAATATCAGGAGGCCTGGTAGCATGTAGGCAGATATAGCGCTGTGAGAGTTCTACGTCTAGATCCACAAGTATCATAAAGAGATAGCTACTCTGGGCCTGGCTTCTGAAACCTCAAAGCTCACCCCCTGTGATCCAATCCCTTCAACAAAGCCACACCTACTCCAACAAAGCCACATCTACTCCAACAAAGCCACACCTACTCCAACAAAACCACACCCACTCCAACAAAGCCACACCCACCCCAACAAAGCCACACCCACTCCAACAAAGCCACACCTACTCCAACAAAGCCACACCTCCAATAATGCCTGAGCCTGAGGCCATTTTCATTCAAACCACCACACTCTTGGAGGGAGTCTTAAGAGGATGAGGAAGGTCAGACAGTTTGTTACAGGGCTTGGGAGACTCCTTCCCAAGGTTATAATAACAGTAAACATTTGCTGGGAGTGAGGGGAGTTTTGGTCTAGTTGCCTGCAAGCTGGTCCAGGATCTCCGGGGATGCAGCTTTGTGAGTCCTCATGAATGTGCCATGGGCTTTCGGTGATGCAGCCATCATCCATGATCCTGTACACAATCCCTCACTCCTGTAAGAGACCTCCAGAGGGCCTAAATGCCTTTAATCTCAGCACTCATGAGGCAGAGGCAGGAGGATGTCTATGAGTTTAAAGCCAGCCTGGTCTACAGAGTGAGTTCCAGGTCACTCTACAATGAACCTTTGTCTCAAAAAAAAAAAAAAAACCAACCAAATGATAAATAAAAACAAAATTAACCCCCCCCAAACTCCTTGGTTCACAAACACTGACTTAGAGTCTTTTGTATGTTATTGGGGCCCTATCTAGGGTAAAGAAACATTTGTTCACATTTCCTCTAGGAAAAGTCACTCAGCACAATTGGTGCCTGAAAAGGGACAGAACCAAAGAAGAGTGAGGGCCAGCTACATGGCCCTGGGATGCCGATAAGGCTGCTACATCTGAAGGCAGAGCTCACCCAGGGGCATATCCAATATGACTACCTCTCCCCATGTGATGTGGGATTGGATACCTCTTTGCAGCAGTAGCAGTTGTGTGCACCATGGAGTTGCTGATCAGTCATGTGATCAAGGTTGAGTCATCTGAGGGGTGAGCGTCTTTGTGGTCATATCAGGGTGGGCACCTTCCTCTGTGTGGCATATGGTGACGCAAGTCCTCGATGAGTGTGGTCTAGCGTTTGAGCGTGGAGATGTACCCGGTGTCTGATGGATTTCAGAATGTACTACATTTGATGAAAGTAGTCTCAGATAGAATGGAGTCAGAACATCCCCTTCCCCATTTCCTGCATTTTTGTGTTTATAACCCCTGTGATAAAAAGTAAAAATCATGATTTGATAATAATAATAATAATAATAATAATAATAATAATAATAATAATAATAATGAATGGAGTCAGAAGCAGCTGTCGTCATAGTTGCGTGCCCTTTGCTGTGGGTAGCAAGGCATACAAGAACATATAACTGAGGCTTGGTTGTCTGCTCAGAAAGAACACCCTCTTGTAAGTTGTAGTAAAAGGAATTACAAGATGAAGAGAGACGGAGGACAGCCTTCATCCTTTTGCTTGACAGGAAAAAGCAGTAACAAGAGAGGATGAGGTAAAAGCACAGTTGGCTTTTCTTGTAGTGTGTAGCACTCAAGAGAATGAGAATCCGAACTGAGTGGGTGCTAAAAGCCCTCCTTGGAACCCCCAAGCTTGGAATCTCTGAAAGAGTCAGACAGCAAGGAGGAAAACAGAGAGAGAGGCAGAAAGAATAGCGGATACCTACAGGCCTGACATTTACCACAGAGGAAGAGAATCCCGTGATTCAGTGCGCAGGCAGGAGGTTTAGTAGTGACTCAGGACAGGAAACTATGATAACCAGGGCGTCTTTCTGCCTCTGAATTGCCTGAACCAGGAAAGGCTTTAAGTGAAGGAGTCCCTCATAGCCTAGTTCATGAGGGTGTGAGACATAGGGAAGTGGGGGGAGGGGTCCCAGTGTTGGAAGCACTGGCATTGAGTAATATAAGTATTCGCCCACGCTTGAGACAGGGCTGCACAAAGTGAGGCGATATGTGAGGACAGTCCCTGGTGTATTAGCTCATATGAGCCACTGGCTCAGGTCCCTCGTATATCTCAACCTTCCTGATGCCGCAACCCTTTAATAAAGTTTCTCATGTTGTGGTGATCCCCCCAACCATAAAATGTATCTTTGTTTCTACTTCATAACTGTTATTTCGCTATTGTTATGGATCGTAATGCAAACATCCGTGATTTCTGATGGCTTAAAGTGATCTCTGTGAAAGGGTTAAACCCAAGGGGTCGTGACCCACAGGTTGAGAACCATAACGGCAGGTATTGCTGGGAGAATCGGAGAATCAGGCGTTTAAAGAGAAGTGTTTGAGACCCAGTGAACCAAGCCTGATACATAGGACTTGATTCATAGGAGAGTAAAAAAGTTGGGCTTAGATATGGCAGAGGGATTTGCCGAGCATTATGGGATGTGATCTTTATGATCTAGGAGGGTCTGGGTGATCTAGATAACCTGTAAGTCAGGTTCATAAAGAGGCAGATGTCAAGAAGAGGAAAGCAGACAAAGGGGCCGCCTATCTGGATAACTCAAAAATGAATGCGACAAGATTTATATGGAGCCCCCAAGTATCCAGGTTGGGGGGAGGGAGACAGAAAGTCAGTCAGTGCTTGTGAGACTCTGGACAGCTTTAAACTATTAACAACAGTTCACAAATTGGTGAGACAGAGAGCGAATAACAGAGAAAGATGCAAAGGACTAAGTTTGGCCCACAGGTGCACAGTGATCCGTACAGCACGCTTTGTTCATGATTTACCTGGGAGTAGAGATTGTTCATACCGAAGAGGAAGGCCCTTTGGGCAGCCGGGTGTGGCCAATGAAAACTTAGCTGCTGAGCCAGCCACAGAGCTGCCCCAGAGATGGTCATATCTGGGATTGAAGCCCACGACTCTTTAGTCCCAGGCCTGGTATGAGTTTTGAAAGGGAGGAGATGAAGTGAGACCCGGAAGGGATGAAGAAACAGGGTAGCTGGTGGGGAACGACTACAGCTTATAGAGAAACAAAATGATACCCCTCTCCTTTGCCCGCCCCCCTCCCCCATCTGTGTAGCCAAACCTAACGTTCTTCTGAGGAAAGATCTGATGCAAGTGATAGGCTCAGCTTGTTGGACTTTGGTAATGTCTGTCTGTCTCCCGCCCCTCCCCCACCCCACCTCTCATTTCTTTCCCTCTGTTGATCCGTCTGGTTTGGGGTGTACAGCAACCGGCTTCTATCTCCCAAGAGCTGAAACTACAGGCGCGCAGCTTGCTTACACCTTTCCACGCATTCTTTCATCTCCCAAATACTTCCCAGATGCAAATACAAAAAATAGAAAAAGCTCGGGGTGTTTAGTGGAAATTTTTTGTTGTGATTTTTGGCAGTCCTCTATCTGCTCGGTATCTTTTGGCAGCGACAGGAATATTTTCCTTTGGGGCAATTGCTTGTCACTCGGTTCCATTCTGGAGCAGCTGGTAACGGAGAGGCCCTGCTCACCCCTGCCACACTTCAGACCAAGCTGTAGGACTCATCTAAAGGGGCGCCACCCTGGCACCTGATCTCATTTGGCAACTCTAAAGAGATTTCACTTATTCTAGTAGTAACACCAGAGCCTGTGACACTTCTGGTGACACAGGCCTTCTAGGGATCTTGTTTTGTTTTGTTTTCTGGGCCTGATCCTTTTCTCTGAGGGTTCTGAGTCCTTGCATATCCTTCTAAGTAAATTTCCGTTTTCATCAAGTTTATCAAAGTAGACTAGCAACCTTATATTTTCTTCTCCTGTTGCTGTGATAAAACTCCCTGACCAGAGCAGCTCAGGGAAAGAGAGGGTGAGATTATGCTCACAGTTCTGGGAGAAGCGCTTCATGGTGACGAGGAAAGCAAAGGCCATATGGTCGAGTTGGAGCTGCAGACAAGAAGCAGAGAGCTACAAATACTCTGTCTCAACTCTTCTGTTTATGCCATTTGGGATCCCGGACATGAGTGGTGCGGTCCACATTTGAGGCCCATCTTCTCACTTCAGTTAACACAATTTCAATAATGCTTCACGAACTTGCTCAGAGGCCATCCTGATCCAGATGTCCTCTCACAAGCATGCCCAGAGACTTGTGTCCTAGGTGAGTCTAGGACTTGTTGAATCGATAATATTAATTGCAAACCTTAATTGACACTATGGGCAGTCTTACCTGGGAGTTTCAATCAATTATTTTCATAAAGACTATAATAAGGGGCATGCCAGTAAATATTCGTTCATCAGTGCCAGGTGTGATGGAGGCAGAGATGGGCAGATCTCTGTGAGTTTGAGGCCAGCCTGGTCTACAGAGTGAGGTCCAGGACAGCCAGGGATACACAGAAAAAACCATGTCTCGGAAAACCAATATGAACCAATGTATTTTTATACATATATGAATAAATAAATTCATCACAGGATGCCGAGTAAGATGCTAGGGACTGTCATGCAGGCTACCCCTCACAGCTATACAAGATAAGATGGACAGCTGTTTTATTTTGGATTGGAATGCCAGGTGAGCAGCTGTGATACCATGCTATAGAGCAGGCAACTTACAAACATCAGAAAGTCATTCCTTGCCCTCTGAAGCCTAGAAATCCCAAGATCAAGGAGTTCACAGACACTGGCCTGGTGTGCCCCTAGTCTCTGGCCATGAGCAGCTAGCTTCAGCTGTCCAGGGTTGTGTTTATCAGGTACTAATACACTCAGAGTGGCTCTGCTCTCAGGAACCTATCACCTTCCAGAGACCCCACCTCCAAACACTACCATACACTGGGCAGTAGTAGCCTTGGATGGGTAAGGTCTGGTATCAGAGACATTCTGCACATTGTGCTAAGGGTAGGTAAGTTAACTAAGTTCATACAGTTTGTAATTGGCAGAACTAGGAATTGAATCCACTAAAAATCCGGTGGTTTTCCAGTCTATTAGTCCCCCCCCCCACTATAATATTCTTGTTGGGAATTTAAAGGTATTGAATAAAGCTAAATATGTTCTTTAGATAACAAATTATCTTTTGTTCAGAAGATTTAGGTTATGTATATATGTATGTATATTTATTTACATATAATATATATTTTATATGCATTTACATATAATATATGTATTATATCTACATGTAATACATATTTAGGATATTTTCAGTCAGTATCATAGGAAGTATATTATATACCTGATCCATTACAGAGTCACAAAAGATTTATGGAGTTATAGTACTTGGTAACCACAGATATTAATCAATTCAGCTTTCTAGTTTTACTGATTTAAAAAAAAAAAAAACTGGAGTCCAACAGATGTCTATATTGTCAAGCTGTACAGAAGTTACTGTGTGTGGATAATGAGGTTTAGATCCAAACCAATTTAGCTTAGTCACAAGACAGGTGGGACTGGTAAATTTACATAGCTCAATTAAGAGCTTCTAGCCAAAGGGAGCCTCCAGGTTTCCTATAACAATGTATCCATCTGCCTCTGGGGGGACCGGGAGGGGGCTGACAATCTCAGCACACCTTCTTTTTCTTTACAGCCCACAGAGAAGATTTTTTCAATCACTTCCTTTGTGAAGCACTGAGCGCCAGTGCACTTCAACCAAATGACACTTTTACATGCAAATGTCGAGCACTTTAGATGTCTGTTTAAAAACTAATATATTCTATTTAAAGGCATTTCAGATTGTTATTTGGAAACCAGAAGCCACCTTCCAAGCAAGCTGAAACCTTGCAGAGTGAGTGAAGGGGGTATATTATATGACCCTGGGTATGTTTTCATAGTTAGAAGTAACGCAAGCATTGGGCTTCCAGAAAAAATACATTGCGTGAAAGATGGCTGAGTGACTCAATGTTTTCTTTAACTGGGAGGAGAGTGGTTGTGTGTGTGTGGGGGTCCCCAACAGTGGAAACTTGTTAGGTTCAGCTTGGGATCTTCCACGGTAGAGCTCAACACAGCAAATTTTTATTTGTTTGTTTGGACTGGATTTCTCTGTGTAGCCCTGTCTATCCTGGAACTTGCTCTGAAGACCAGAGGCTGCCCTGGAACTCACAGAGATCTGCCTGCCTCTGCCTTAGGCATGCTGGGATTACAGGTGTGGACCACCCGACCTGCTAACACAGCAAATATTTATTGAATGTTTCTTGTATGTGACCTTTGAACTAAGATCTTAGAGAATGAAGCTGCCTTCGGCATTTGTGAGAGACTAGTCCCAGGACTCCTTTGAGCTATGCATGCTCAAAACTATTTTTTTTTTTTTTTTTTGGTTTTTCGAGACAGGGTTTCTCTGTGTAGTCCTGGCTGTCATGGAACTCACTCTGTAGTCCAGGCTGGACTCGAACTCAGAAATCCGCCTGCCTCTGCCTCCCAAGTGCTGGGATTAAAGGCGTACGCCACCACCGCCCGGCCTGCATGCTCAAAACTCTTATATAACCCAATGTTTCCATATAGTCCCTGTACATTCATTCTCCTATATAGTTTAAATCATCTCCTACTTAAGCAGAATACATGGCACACTGTAAATCATTGTCATGCCAACAGTTTGGGGTAGTGATATAAAGGAAAAAATTAAATTGAACCTGGTCAGTATAGTTTCTTTCAAATATTTTCATTCCACAGTTGTTTGTATCTACTTAATGCCTTCTATAAGGAGTAGGTCCTTAACAGAGCTGACTCCATATTGTAATAGGAAAGAAACCAAGTCTGGACACGTCCAGAAAACAAGCTTGGACATGTCTTAAAATATGATGATAACTAAAAGCCCACCTGCAATGAAGTCATAGCCCACAGATAACCAGACACATCTGGTTATCTGCCATGTACGTCAGCAGTAACCCCATTTCAAGCATAAAAGAGGAGATCCCAGCCGGAGCACTTCATCACGTTGGTAGCAATGGTTACCTAGCGTGATCTCATCACACTGGTAGCCATGGCTGGCTCGCTAGCGTGATCCTCCGTTCAGGCCTCCTCTGCAGCCGAGAGACAAGCACTCTACAACATGGATCATGAAAGCAGCAGCCAAGAGACTGAGCACTCTGTACCCGATCATCAAGGAGACAGCCAAGAGACCGAAGCCTCTAACTTTGTGGTCAAACACTCTGCGGACCTGAGCTGCTGGAAGCCACAGAACGCACCTATCTTCGTGGTCAAGCACTCTCCGGACCTAAGCTGCTAGAAACTACAGTCATAAGGACTCAGGTCATATAACTCATGAATAATAATATACTTACTGCTATGTTTATTTCTTCGGTAATTAGCAACTTACTATTTGTGTTTATTGTATCGATATTGATAGAGTCAATGATAGGAAGTGTGACAGTACCTTGTTGTTACAATAGCTTTAGCATTGATGATAATATATTGTTTGCTGTGCATTATTAAGGAACAATTAAATATCAAACCTCTGTCTCTGGCGTACTCTCTCCCCTCTTGGGGAACCGACCATCTCACAGTCAATCCTGTATTCGATTCCTGAGTGGAGAGGACCTGTTGCTCCTCTCCCCAATGGGGACCCTAAAACCTTATCACAACCTGCTCACGACAGATAACAGACTGGACTTGAGACACCTTCCAAAGCATGCTAGGCCAAAATGTCTAAGCTGTGTGTTATTCTCCATTCACCCTTATCAATACATTTGGTATCTGTTTTTGTTTAGCCCGGGATGCTGGAGATTTCCTCTATCAACAATGATCGCGAGCGAGCGCGCGCGTGCGTGCGTGCGTGCATGCCTGTGTGTGTGTGTGTGTGTGTGTAGGGGGAATGCCCAGGGTGGAGGAATGGGATAGTGGCTAGGCTCCACTGCCTCGCTCTCTCCCTAGGTGCACGCTAGGGGATGGCTGCTGAGTTCTAGGATTCACTATGGGGATCTCTTTCAAAACTACAACTCCCATAGTGCTCTATTGATCAGCTAGGTCCTGAGGACAGGGATACAGAGGTCTCCCCTTGCCCTCATCCATGTTACTCCCTATGCCCGCCCACACATCTGGAAACAGCCTCCTCATTTAACTTCCTTCTGTTAAGCTCTTTCGATGATCTATGAGCTTCTACTCGGGGCTCCTGATAAACTCAGCCTGAGACTAATCAGGCTGGTCTTTTAACCATACACTCAAACTAGAGAAACAAGTTAAAGAATGCCTTGGGGTAAAAACCAAAAGGTCCAGAATTTAGGACTTTTTACTGGTGTATTGTTTTCGAAGATCATCATGATTAAAAATTAATTAATTAATATTCTTCTGATTAAAATAAGCTGAGAGGATCCACACTGTTACTTGAGGGGGTTCACAGTCACTGTGGAAACGCATGGAGGTGTTTTCAGAAAGGTTTAACAGAACAAGAAAGACTCACCCCAAATGTGGATACCACTGTCCCATGGGCTGGGGTCCCAGACTGAGTAAGAAGGAGAAGGCTGACTGTCAGCTCCCCCTCTCTGATTCCTGACTGAAGACCAGTGTGACCAGTGACCTCAGCCACTGCTGTGACCTCTTTCCCACAATGGACTCTACCCTGAAACTACGAGCCAAAATAAACCCTTCCTTCCTTAAGTTGATTTTGGCAAGGATTTTATTACATCTACCAGGAAAATAACCAGTACAAATTTATATAAACCTTGCTTTAAAAAAAAACAAATAAATATACATATTATAGAAATTGAAATATATACATTTGCATATACATAATATAAATATTATATATAAATATGGAGTTTGACTCCCAGTATCCACATGGGAGCTCAGAATTGTGTATAATCCCAGTTCCAGGGTATCCAACATCTTCTTTGAGCCCCAACCCATGGGTTGCATAGCCGTACATGCAGGAAGAACACCCATACATGCAGGATAAAATAAAAATGACTAACAAAATAGTTAGAGGACTAATGTGGCAAACTTAGCAGGTGTTTAGTGTAACCAACAGGGATACATCATTTACTGAGTTAACCTTTCAACTTTTGTGTATCTTTGAACACGTTCATACTTAAATTTAATGATAGGAAACATTAATAAAGAGATTTCAGACCTACCCAAGGGTGATTTCTCTGTTTCCCAAATGGCTGTGGTGATGGTTTGTATATGCTTGGCCCAGGGAATGGCACGATTAGAAGGTGTGGCCCTGTTAGAGTAGGTGTGTCATTGTGGGTGTGGGCTTTAAGACCCTCATCCTAGCTGCCTGGAAGCTAGTATTCTGCTAGCAGCCTTCAGATGAAGATGGAGAACTCTCAGCTCCTCCTGCACCATGCCTGCCTGGATGCTGCCATGCTCCTGCCTTGATGATACTGGACTGAACCTCTGAACCTGTAAGCCAGCCCCAATTAAATGTTGTCCGTATAAGAGTTGCCTTGGTCACAGTGTCTGTTTACAGAGGTGAAACCCTAACTAAGACAGCTGGAATGTTCCCTCTTGCTCTGTTTTTACTTTCCCTGCATATGAATCTCTGGACAGTGATAGCATGAAGTAACATCAGGCATGGTCTGGGCTCTGAGGGTTTCTTTTTTGTTTTTGTTTGTTTGTTTGCTTATAAAAACTTGTATAGAGTTTTTCTTCCATATTTAAGCTTAGCTCTTAGTGGCAAACTTAGGTGTATGTGGGCAAAGGTTTGTTTTTGTTAATGGAAGGGAGAGGTCTGGTAGGCTGGATGGGGCTCAGAGAAGGGCAGTTTGGACATCATGTTGACATGATCAGAGCTGTCTTGAGGTTCCTTCCTTCAAGCAAACCAGGGTAGAAAATAGCACAGGGTCGGACATGTCACCGTATACTGATAACTTTGCAACCTCGGCTCAGGCGGCAGAGCGGTGCCTCTGGAAACTGTGCATCCAAAAAAATCCCGAGATGTATTTTATAGCTCACAGGCCATTTCCTTGCTGGAGAGAAGAGCAGGTTAAGCCTGACTGGGGGAAAATTAATTCTGAGTCAACTGCTTTATGAGCCCCAGGCTTCCATATAAAGATAAGAGCGATTCTCTTCATACATAACATTTAATTCTTTTTTTTTTTTAATGATTTGTCATTTAATGAATGATAAGGAAAAAAATCTGTATGGATTTCATAGAAAATTTTTGGAATATTTTTAATTTACATTTTTGGGAATAATTTTTATACTTGGGTACCATATTATGTCATTCCCCCACCCCCCACCCCTTCCTTGTTTTCTTCCTTTAACTTCTCTGGCCATTTTTGTTGTCTTTTATTCTTCAGGTGAGGTCATGTTATGGACAAGCTCAGCGGCATAGCCCACTCAGTTGAGAAACACACTGGGCCGTCCAGAAGGGTTCCAAGCAGAAGGCTACCTCCCACCTAAGAGAACACACAACAGCGAGGCAGCTCATGTTCTTTAGGGGACTTGAGGGGAGCTGTCATTCTATCCACTTGACAGTCACTGGGACACAGTCAGGTCAAGATGGCAGGGGGCTGTGGTGGTCTGTGAGACTTCTAGAAAAAAATATCTCTTTTCTTGACAAATATGTGTTTGGGAACATGTCTTTCTGTCTCTATATATTATTGTGCCAGAATGCCAGTCAGCAAAAGTCTCCTGTAAAACCCACTTCCTCAAACCCAAAAGCTCCTACTGTGTGTGTGTCCTTTTCCATCCCTGTAGGGTGCATTCTCCCACTATGGCCAAGATCACACCACGAGTAGCTCATCAGCTGGCTGGCCAGACTCCTAGTGGATGCATCGTTCTGAGGATCCTGTGGAGACTTTCCCACCCCCTCAGGTCTGCTACTGTGCAGCTCTCTGCAGAGTAAGTAGATAGCGCATTTGGGATAGCAGACCAAGAGGGAAGCCAAGGATCCTTTATGACACCTGCAGGCTTCTGTATTAATCAAACCTGAAGTTTTTGGACCTCCGATTTTCTTGTTTTTAATAAATACACTTCCGGTTGAAAGTGGGCGGGGATAGTGCGCGATGACTCGGGACTTGATTTTGCTGACACAGGTATCTTTGAGTTCGTTCCCACGTAGGGGAGGGAGGGAGATCTATACTAGGATCAGATGGAACAATGGAAAATGGAAATAGTCAGTTGGCGCTCAGGAAGAGAAGAGTGGCCATAGAGGAGCCTGGAGTACCATCCGGGTTGGAAAAGGACTCTGTTCTGTCTCTGAGAGAGGAACAGGATGGTGGCTGAGGGCCAGCCGGGCTGCTGGTGCCCTTGCCAAGGAGGCTGAAGTTCAGGGCAGTGTTCCAGCAGGAACAGGCGCCTGAACGTGGGTCAGGAAGCCAGGCAGAAGCCAAGACATGGGGAAAACTGCTCTGCCAGGGTTATGGGATCCAGCGCAAAAGTTATACAGAGAAAGGCTAATGGGAGAAAGAGGACGCACATAGCACATAGAGGTCTGGACTGGTAGGGAAGAAGGGGAAGGGGAAGGCTCCCAGGATTTTACAAGGCAGAGGCAGAATTGGTTCAGATGAGACAGAATGCTGGTGACTTTCAGAAACTGCCACAGATTGGGCTGAGAAATGCAGGAAACATTCTTTTCGGAAGCAGCCTTGGCCCATTTTCTTGGTGTTGTTATAGAACTGCTTAGTTTTCGTCCTAAACCTTTAAAAGAAGTATCACCCCTCCCACCACTGCATCTGTATTGCTTCTTTCCCCTGATGCGTGATCCTCTGAAAAGGGATCCCTCCTCCCTCAGTGGAGAAAGGTTAAAGGTTACAAGGTTACTCGCCTGTCTGCAGTGTCAGTTTGGGTCCTGTGTGGAGCACCCCATGCTCTCAGTGCAATTTCTATTAGTCGTTTCCCCCCCTCCCAACTTTTTTGTTTCTTTCCTCATTCAGTTACCAAGCCATCTTCAGGCCGATTCTTCGGACTCATAGTTGGCTAGTCTGAGGAGGTAGCTTCAGAAAGAAGGAAATCTGTTGTGGTCGCTGCATTCCCTAGAGACCTCAGAACGTTAATTTCTCTCTGATCCAGCCAGGAAGCCTGTCTTCCTTTGGACTGTCATGAGGGATGATTTTTGTCTATTCAGTGGGCTGAGTTCTATGGCAGCATCAGCACCAGAGAGTAGTTAGTGATGGCGAAAAATAAAAGAAGAAACCTCGGAGGCTGAAGTTCCTCCATGGGCGTGCCCCATTCCCCGTGTCTAATAAAATTCAGCTTGTTTCACTGCAACACCTCAATGCAGTGTGATGCTTCAGGAAGCGAACGGAGTGTATGGTTTCCTGTAATGCAAGAAGCTACGTCGGGCCGGAGAGATGACTCAGCAGTTCAACCTGTTCTTGTAGAGGATCCAGCGTCCAAACCAAGGGCTCACATCCATCTGCTACTTCATTGCAGGGATCTGACGCCCTCTTCTGTCCTCTGTGGGCACTTATAGACATGCACATAAACATGCCAACACACACACACACACACACACACACACACACACACACAGAGTGTATTTATTTTTAAAAAGGTACCATTACAAAGTCATAAATTAAATATGAAGTCAGAAAACATTTGCAGTTTATTTAATGAACAAGGGCTCATCTTCTTTAAGAATAGAACATTCTCATAAATCAATAGGAAAAAGCCCAATGAAAACAAATGTGTGAAATTAAAATCCACAGAGAAGAGGATGTTCTTGCTAAGTACATTAAAAGATAGGTAGCTTTATAATGCTGTGGATAGGAATCAAGCTGATACAGGTAGTCATTTTTAATGTTGAAGGGCAGTGGATCCCAACTTTCCAATGCTGTGACCCTTTAATATATATATTAAATATATATTAAATATATATTAAATATATATTTAATATATATTAAATATATTTTATATATTAAATATATATTAAATATAATTTATATATATATATATATATATATATATATATATATATATATATTTCCTCATGTTGTGAGGACATGTTGTGACCTCAACCATGAAATTATTTTTGTTGCCATTTCATAACTGTCATTTTGCACTTTTATGAATCATGGTGTAAATATCACCATGTAAACATATTCTGATGATCCAAGGTGAACCCTGCGAAAGAGTTATGGTGAAAGGGTTATGACCCCCGAAGGAGTTGGGACCCCTGAAGTTGAGAACCACTGTTGCAGGCTGAGAAAGAAGTCAAGGTGAACAGATCTGAGGAGACGGTGCTCTCAGACGTTACTAGTGGGGCAATACACTTCATGAACAGTTATTTGGAGATAGCCTTCAAAATTGCGAATATCTCGAATGCTTTACCTTATGAATACCATGGAAGGAGTTTATTCTACAGACTTATTTATCTAGAGTGACTGATGTGCTTGCAGTATCACAGCAAGTGCAGAAGATTTGAAACGATGCAAATATTTGTCAACAGGGAAGTAATTAAATCATGGCTTCCCGTACAATGAAATAGGATGTAGCCATAAAAATGACAGTACTCTTTATGTATACACATCAAAAGATTACCAAGATATTTTATTTCTTTAAAAAAAAACAGGGTGCAGAAAATTAGGTAATAAAATTAAAGAATGGATTTGTTTCCTCTACGTGAAATATTCAAGAAAGATGGCCAAGAAATTGGTACTCTTTAGGATGCTGGTGGAGAGGAATTTGGTGTCTGGAATTTAGGATCAGGAGAGAGGAATCCAACCCCACTGAAGGAAGGCATTGTCAATTCAAATCAGTCAACATTTAAACAAAATGTTAAAAAAGATCCGAATTCATCCTGTCTGCACGATGCCCTCCGCTTCCCTTTTCTGCCTGTTTTACTGTTTAGTGGTCGTGTTTCCTCTTTTTCCAGGCTGCACGTTCCCTCCAGGTTTTACATTTCGAACCTTGTTTTCCTCCTACATCATGCCGTAATCGTTCAGCAACATCTACCCGTGGACGACCAGATGGCTTCTATGGGTCAGGTTGGAGGTGGTCGCCCTTTCATCCCTGACCCAGCACCTCATCCCTAGGAGTAGAAAAGGGTTGCGGGTGAGGCTTCAGCAGACAGGTTGTTATCTATTTGCAGGATTTGAGCAGGCGTCTGCAACCTCTGACACGCATGCTGACAAAGGTGTCTGACGTCATTTTAGGATCTGGAATTGTGAGAAAGGCTGACACATACATGGAGCAGCAAGAGGAATTGATGAGTTGGCTTCAAACCTTACTCTACAACTGGGATCCACAGTTTTCCTAGTGTCTCTTCCCTATAGATGGGCTCTCTGACAGTGGGCGTGGCTAAGACTGAAGGCACTACACTGCTTTCTCCTGGTGGTCCTAGGTATGGAGCTGGGCACACTGCTGCCATTTCCAAGTCGTTCGTGTTGCTAGATGCGAGTGGAAGTCTTGTGTCACATTTGGCTACGGGGACATGGGACTCTTCCACAGCCTTTCATTTTACGATGTGTTTGGACTGAGGGTGACACACGCTTGACCACTGGGCTAGCACAACAATCTTTGGGAAGAAGACAGATGTCTAAATAAAAACAAGGAGCTGAGCAACGTACCTGAACACAAACCCACCCTGAGTTCCATGAAGGAGGAATGAAGTCTGGGCTTTGTGCAATTATTGTTGGATGTCACTGTGGCAGTCCAGCCTTACCAGAGCCTAGAAGGCTTGGGTAATAAAACATTACTGCCATTTAGACATTAGTGTGCTGAGTGTGTGGTCTTCAGCGAGGCAGTGGAACCTTTAAGAGGTGGAGCCTTCTGTGAGGTTATTCATTCACTGACCCATGCATCCTTGAAAGGAAATGATGGTTCTCATGGGATCCCAGTGCCTCTTACATTCCCATTTCCCCATGTGAACCCTGCCTCATGCTTATGACATTGTGATGCCATCTGTCATGAGAATTCACCGGAGCTGAGCCGATGTTAGAACCGGGTGCTCATTCTGATGAACTTTTCAAACAATGAACTAAACAAACCTTTGTTCTTTATAAGCCTCTCAGCCTCAGGTATGCTGTTACAGTAACAGAAAATGGGTTTGCCATATACCAAACTCATAATGAGTGCACCAATAAGCAATGTTACTTTCAGCTCCCACGTAAGAGAAAATCCGAGGGTCAAGGAAAAAGCTTTAGGGTCATATGATTCAATGTCTAATGACATCTTCAAAGAATCAGTTTCTCCTTATGCTTTTGTTTTGTCATTACTGAAGTTAGTTTCCACCTAAAGCTTCTTCAACCTACAGGTGAAAAAATGGCTCTGGAATTTCCAGGAGGAAGAATTACTTCCATTACCCCCAGAAAACTTATCCGCCCTATTTTGTCGACATTGCTTCCTTTAATTGTGATCAAAACCTCGGGCTTAGACTGAGAAGTTTAACCCAAGGCATTTATTCCACCTCTAGCACAAAATCAGAGCAGCTCTTATACACTGTGTATGTAAAAGAGGCTGTGGGCATTTTAATAAAAATTGGAATGGATGTCAGGAAAGTATATCATATCCAAGGGATGAAGGGATTGTTTAAGGATCAAATGAAATGAATAACATATAAGTGGGCTCTGCACAATGCTGGCACGGTGCAGCAACAATCATTGCTAATTTGTTCTTCCTTGTTGGATTTAGTCAGCTGAGCTATGTTATGTCCTGGCTGTAGCGGTTTCTCCTCTGGAAGTTTCAAGGCTTGTCCTTTGTTGGGGTGAGTAAAACACATAGAGATGTGAATACAGCTGTCACCTCTCAGTACCAAGATTCCTCTCACCCACAGCGACTGGGGTACCTTACACTCAGCTCCCAAGAGAATGGATGAAAGAAGGGCCAGCCCCAGCTTTTCAAGGGCTCTCTCCCTTAGTCAAAAAGCACTGTGGGTTAGTCACTCAGAAGTTTGGGAGTCCAGAAGGGGTTGTCTGCGACTGATTTCATATTTCCCAGGCAGCTTCACGCACCATGTTTGTAATTAAGAGATGTGTTTGGGTTAGCCTTTGCCAAAGACCAGCCTCAGCTTGGAGAGGGGTTCCTGAGAGAAGGGGTGTCTGGGAGCTTCGAAACAAACGAAACCGACAGTCCATGTTCTGCTCAAGACAGCTTGGTTGAGGTATTTTCTTCTATGACTTTCCACCTTTGTTTTTGAGACAAGGTCTCTCCCTGAGGTCAGAGCACACTGGTTGGCTACACTAGATGGCTAGGGAACTCTGAGGATCCACCGGTCTCTGTGGCTGCACCCTCTGCCTCCCCTTAAACCATTCCTGGCTTTTTATTTGGGTTCTGGGTATACGAACTCATATTCTCAGCTTGCACGGCAGGTACTTAACCACTACACTATCTTTCTTAATTACCCAGCAATTTAATTATTTATGCATCAAGGTTCCTTATCAGGAACAGGCCTCGAGTCTTCTATCAACCACTTGTGGGTCTTGCGGATCTCAAAGACACATCTTCCAGAACACTTTGGGAATGGGCCATTTTAAGTAAAAGGGGTTAGTCAGCAGAAGAATACAAGCCAGTTGTATTCTTGAGTTTCTCCCCACTTCACTTGGGGTGTGTGAGTCAGGACTGATGAAGAGAGAACTGAGAGAGAACTTGTGGATGCTTTTTTTGGTGATGGCAGCAGACAGCTCTAGCTTTACTAAGCAGTTAGGTACTGATGGCCCATGTGTGTTAGTTACTGGTGCTATCGATTTAAGGTAACTAATTCGATCCTTTTTTTTTTTTTTTAAATAAGCCTATAGCCGGGCAGTGGTAGCGCACGCCTTTAATCCCAGCACTTGGGAGGCAGAGCCAGGTGGATTTCTGAGTTCGAGGCCAACCTGGTCTACAGAGTGAGTTCCAGGACAGCCAGGGCTACACAGAGAAACACTGTCTCAAAAAACAAACAAACAAACAAACAAACAACAACAACAACAAGAGCCTATAAAAGCTATGATTACTGACTTTACAAAGAAGAATTTGAGCAGGAGAGTGGTTAAGTAGCTGGACCAGTGTCACCCATCGAGGAAGTGACGAGCCAGGATTTGACAGTCATATCCGTGGATCTTCAAGGCAAGACCAATGAGGCGATCCAGTCAAGTATGGACCACCCAAGATGGACCAGCTCTTAAGACAAGGAAACCCTCATCCAGGGGCTTGTAGTAACTTTCCTTTGCCCATCTGTCTTCTAATCCACACACATCCACAGAACACCTCTCGTGTAACTGGAAACTATGCTCGGTTTAGAATAGAACAATAAATAAAGCAGAGTCCCCCGAAGGGCTCAGGAAACCACTGTACAGCGGAGTGGCTTGTCAGACATCTCGTTTATCCTCAGCCCAATCCTGTTAGGAAAATTGCTCTTATTGCTTGGTCACTATTAAGGGTTTTAAACATTATTGTTCTGCAGAAACGATTTGCTTACATAGCTTCCTGCCAGAGAATGGCACGGTTCCGTAATAACCAAAGCTCATCCACCCAGTGATTTCATTCCAGAGGCAACCACAGAGTGACTCTGAAATGGCAGTAATTGCCAATCACTCTGGGGATTATCTTATTGTCTGGCTACCGCTCTGGAGACAGTGGGCTTTAAGAGCCCATTCAGTAAGAGTGGCAGACAAACTAATTTTTATTTTTTCTCTGAATGGCTCTCAAAGTGAGCATCTCATTCAGAGCCCATAAAGGTCTGAAAGAACTTCTGAGGTGGAGTTATGGAGCAATTTAGAAAGCCAAAGGTGGGGCACTTTCTTAAGTGGGATGTGTGCGTGTTTAGGGGATAAGCGTCATAAGACATAGAATGTAAAAAAAAGCCTCTGAGACCATGCCTGCATCCAAATTTAAACAAGTTACACCTTTTTACTTTGCCAAGTATTGTGAAAATAAGTATCTGGAAATCACACTCTTATCTGCTATACGGATGTTGTTTGATCTAAGTCTCTCCTGAGGGGAGGAAACACTTTGTTAAGAAGGTGCTAAAGATCAGACAAACCGTCTGCTTTGTTCATTTAACGCGCGCCACGACCTTCTGGGTGAAGCTGGGTTTTCATCACTTTGCAAAGCTCTTCCCTCTCCTCTGATACAGACTCATCAACTGTTTTCAAAGGCACTACTCTAGGCCAGGTGTACTCCAAGTGCAAAGATACAGCAGCGAACAAACATGCAAATGTCACTGACTTGTGTAAACTGTGTGTGTGTGTGAGTGTGTGCATACATGTGTGTAACTGAGTGTGAGTATGTACATGTGGGTATGAGTGCGTTGGTGTGTGTGAGTGTATGTGCATGTGAATGTGTGTTATGTGAGTGTTCATGTGAGTGTATGCATGTGTGAGTGTGTATGTGTATGTGTGAGTATGAGTGTGTGCATTTGTGTGTGAGTGTACATGTGTGCATGTGTGTGAGTGTGCATATATATGAGTGTGTTGATATGTGTGAGTGTGCATGCATGTGAATGTGTGTTATGTGAGTGTTCATGTGAGTGTATGCATGTGTGAGTGTGTATGTGCATGTGTGAGTATGAGTGTGTATGCATGTGTGTGAGTGTATATGTGTGCGTGTGTGTGAGTGTGCACGT
>JANHMN010000021.1:37421664-37498387 GCA_030674055.1 Rhabdomys pumilio
GTGAGTGTGCATGCATGTGAATGTGTGTTATGTGAGTGTATGCATGTGTGAGTGTGTATGTGTATGTGTGAGTATGAGTGTGTGTGCATGTGTGTGAGTGTACATGTGTGCATGTGTGTGAGTGTGCATGCAAGTGTACATGTATACATATGTGTGTGTTTGTGTGCTGGCTAGTGTTATTTTGGTTTGGAATGATTTTTGGGAGATGTGTAGCCTTTTGGGTAGCCCTGTGAGAGACTGTCTCAACTGGGATGATTGTGAGAAGAAGACCATCTTGATTGTTGGTGGGACCATTCCTGGGATGGGAAACCCTGGACCGAATGATGTGGGAAAAGCAAGCCCCACCAGCACACGTCCATTCACTGCCCTCTCTTCCCCGACTGTGGATGCAGAGTGATCAGCTTTCCCGACTGTGACTGTGGATGCAGCGTGACCAGCTGCTCCGTGGGTTTGCTGCGGTTTTCTCACCATATAGGTCTGTACCGTGAACTACAAGGCAAAACAAACCCCCCGTTCTCTTATGCTGTTTTTCCCAGGGTATTTTTGATCATAGCAACAGGAAAGGAACCAAGATGATGAAGATAAACCAACAGTCACAGCATGAGGTAGTGTGGAGATGGGGCTGGGGACAGTTGTGGGAGGAGAAGGGACGAGCCTCCACACATTTGGTGACACAACTACTCTAAAACTCAGAGTTGTATAGCAATAGTTGTTTAATTATGGGATAGTTTCCATGTAGCAGGAATGTGGTGGGGCTTAACTCGTGTCTCTGCTTCACGTCTTCTCAAGAAGCTGTATCTGCTGTGGAACAGTTGGCAGGAACTGGCCTGTTGGGCAAAAAGAACCCAGTGCCTTGCTGACTAATGGCGGGGTGGCTTCCACCATCCCTTGGTGTGCGGAGTTCTATACAATCACATATGGTGTGAGAGTCAGTATCCGTCAGAGTCAGAAAGCAAGAAAAAAGAATCAAGGCATGTACCTAAGATGAAAGTCATGGCATCCTTGGAGTCTAATTTGCAAAGTAGCATTCTATCACACCTCCTTTATTTACTAGAAGCAATTTGCTGGATCTCATAGCCAAGAGATGGTGTGAGAACCAGAAAGTGGGAGGTGTCAGGGATCATCTGAGATGAAGCCCTGCTATAGTCAGTAAATCTTTAATGAGACGACATTTAACCCTAAAGAGGAAAGGAGCATGAATGTTGGCTGCCTGGGAGAAGAACGTGTCCAGCCACAGATGCAGCAGCCCAAAGATTAAGGGGAGACCAGTCCAAGAGGTGGACCTAGAGGCAGCACTGGGTTAGGTAAGGGAGAAGTGGATTCAGGCCACAGTGGGCAGTTTGGATGTTTTAACTTCATGTGAGGGCTTTGGGAGATTGTTAGCGAAACGATGCTCTGATGAGGGGCGATCAGAGAGGTAACAGATGTGAAGTGGGCAGAGTTTGAAAATATTTCATTAAAGATCTGACAGGACGTGCAATGGTTCTGTGTGAATTGTGAAGACACCAGTTAGTCAATGATGATTGTTGGGTTTGGGGACCTAATAAGCAAAACGGCACAGTTTCCCTTTCTTAAGCTGGGAAACACCGACGGAGGACAACGCTTTGAGAAGATACAGATGAGAGGTTTTGTATGTGCACAAGTCTTCCTTGTATCTACTCAATAGAGATGTAGCAGGTCATGAAGTCTTACTTTCCCAAGCCTTTTGGCTCCTAGAGACGGTGGGTTTGCCTTTCCCTGCCTATCTGGGTGCCAGGTCAGCTGACTGTCTCTGCTCTGAAGTGGGAGTATCTGGAGACTGCTCCTTTCCAGCCTACAGCTTTAGTTCTCGGGACGGAAGATCAATCAGCACAATATAGGAGAAAAAGAAACATTAGACATGTGAATCTACTCCACCTGTGTACTGTGCAGAAGACAGACCTCACGGCGCTAAGGGGGCAGCTGTCTCTCTTTTGTTGGTTGCCTTTGATTTTCTTCCATATCCCTTGTAAGACGCACATGTTGGCTCTGGAGTCTTTTCTGCTGAAAGAGCTGCCCTTTCTCTCACCCCATGGAGCTTTCCTGTGCCTTGCAACCTCCAGGATCCTGATGTCAATGGGAGTTCTCTCTGCTTAGGGATTTTGGTGTGACTAGGGAGTGTGATGGGGTAGGATCTAATCTCATTATCAAATGTTTCAATTCCCACCTTCCTTGTATGGAGTCTGGCTACTACCTCCTCCCTAGTGTACTTAAGTAGCAAGAGAAATTGACCATGCGTTCTTAGATAGACTAACAAAGATTGCTGTCAGACAAGAGTGGCTAACATAAATGAACTGAAGCTACACGCCAATTACTCCTGTGTATGTGTGTGTTTGTGTGTGTGTGTGTGTGTGTGTGTGTGTGGTGTATAACCAGTTGTGGTTAAGGAGTGTAAAATATGAAAGAGTCTAATGAAATACATCATGAAAATTATTGCCTGTTACCCTTCTTGTGGGTGTATGTCTAAATACAAATTCTCCAAAATGACTTAAATGGGCCAAAGCTATGTTGTAACTGGATAATAAGCAAGCAAGCAAGCAAGCAACCGACCAACCAACCAACCAACCAACCAAAACAAAACAAAAATATAAGCTGGGAAATCCCACAAGCCAGCAGTTCCCAGACAAACATTAGCAGTTGTTTATCATTCTAAACTCCTATCTAAGAAAAAAAAAAAAGAGGGCTGGGGAGTTTGTGTTCAGTGAAGACAGACAGAGCATCAGGGAAGTTCAAGGACCAGAGGGTGGACACAGACAAGAGCAGGATACCTCATGGAGATGTCTCCCTGAGAGCAGCAAGTCACTGAATCATCCTGGTAGGTGTGAGAACTGGGGTGGGAGTGGGGTGGGGTGGGGCACCGAGCATGCAGGCAATGGAGGGTAACATTGAACTGGGGGGTCACTTGTGGGCAGGTGTGGATTGTTGTTCAGAGAAGGTGTGTGTGTAGACCAAAATGTAGTTTGCAATTCATCACAAATTTCTAAGACTTCAGGAAATTTCTTTTCCTCGTAACACTTGTTCCTCCTTTGGGGAAATTTCTAGGAAGATTTGTGATCTCTGAGGTTGACCTCAGTATGCTATTTAACAGCTGATGGTATCAGTGGATGGTTTGTATACACACACACACACACACACACACACACACACACACACACACATCTATACACATAAACCCTGCTTTTAAGAACAAAATAACACTCCTCTCCTGGGCCTGCTGCCTGAAGCAGACTCCTGCCTGGTCTGCTCCTGTGTGGACACTCTATCCTGAGGCATCCTAGAGGAACCACTGAACTCAGAGTGACAGACACCGTATCCCGAGACATCCTAGAGGAGCCACTGAACTTAGAGCAGCGGGCATCTATATCCTGAGACATACTAGAGGGCATACTAGAGGAGCCACTGCACCCAGAGCAGTAGACACCTAGCTGGTCTGCTACTGTGGAGACACCATACCCTGAGACATCCTAGAGGAGCCACTGTACTCAGAGCAACTAGAGCTCAGGATCAAAAGATCACAGAGACATCTGGACCCTGAGGAGTTCAGAAACAAGCAAGATAACTGGAAAGGCAGGCTCCAGTCAGAGACAGTGAGTGCAGGCAGCACTAGAGTTGACCAGATGACGAAAGGCAAGTGCAAGAACGTAGCAACAGAATCCAAAGTTACATGGCATCATCAGAACCTAGTTCTCCCATCATAGCAAGCCCTGAACACCACATCACACCAGAAAAGCAGGATTCAGAATTAAAATCACTTCTCGTGACAATGATAGAGGACTTCAAGAAGGACATAAATAACACTCTCAAAGAATTTAAGGAGAACACAGGTAGACAGGTAGAAACCCTTAAAGATGAAACACAAAAATTCCTTAAAGAATTGCAAGAAAACACAACCAAACAGGTGAAGGAATTAAACAAAACCATCCAGGATCTAAAAAGGAAAGTAGAAACAATAAAGAAATCAGAAAGGGAGACCACCCTGCAGATAGAAAACCTAGGAAATAGATCATGAGTCATAGACACAAGTATCACCAACAGAATACAAGAGATAGAAGAGAGAATCTCATGTGCAGAAGATACCATGGAAAACATTGACACAACTGTCAAAGAAAATGCAAAATACAAAAAGCTACTAACCCAAAACATCCAGGAAATCCAAGACACAATGAGAAGGCCAAACCTAAGGATACTAGGTATAGATGAGGGGGAAGACTCCTAACTTAAAGGGCCAGTAAATATCTTCAACAAAATTATAGAGGAAAACTTTCATAACCTACAGAAAGAGATGTCCATAAATATACAAGAAGCCTACAGAACCCCAAATAGCCTAGACCAGAAAAGAAATACCTCCCACCACATAATAATCAAAACATCAAATTTACAAAACAAAGAAAAGATACTAAAAGCAGTAAGAGAAAAAGGTAATGTAATATATAAAGGCAGACCTATAAGAATTACACCAAATTTCTCACCAGAGACTATAAAAGCCAGAAGAACCTGGACTGATATCATACAGACCCTAAGAGAACATAAATGCCAGCCCAGACTACTATACCCAGCAAAACCCTCAATCAATATTGATGGAGAAACTGAGATATTCCACGACAAAACCAAATTTACACAATATCTTACCACAAATCCAGCACTTCAAAGGATAATTGGTGGAAAACTCCAACACAAGGAGGGAAACTACAACCTAGAAAAAGCAAGAAAGTAATCTTCCAACAACCCCAAAAGAAGATAGCTACACAAACATAATTCCACCTCCAATAACAAAAACAACAGGAAGCAACATTCAAGTTTTCTTAATATCTCTTAATATCAATGGACTCAATTCTCCAATAAAAAGACATAGACTATCAGACTGGATACATAAACAGGATCCAGCATTTTGCTGCATACAGGAAACGTACCTCTGTGAAAAAGACAGACACTACCTCAAAGTAAAAGGATGGAAAACAATCTTCCAAGCAAATGGTCCCAAGAAACAAGCTGGAATAGCGATTCTAATATCAAATAAAATCGATTTTCAACCAAAAGTAATAAAAAAAGATAAGGAAGGACACTTCATATTCATCAAAGGAAAAAATGTACCAAGATGAACTCTCAATACTGAACATCTATGCCCCCAAATGCAAGGGCACCCACATACATAAAAGAAACTTTACTAAAGCTTAAAGTATACTTTGCACCTCACACAATAATAGTGGGAGATTTCAACACCCCACTCTCAGCAATGGACAGATCATAGAAACAAAAACTAAACGGAGACACAATGAAACTAACAGAAGTTATGAACCAATTGGACTTAACTGATATCTATAGAACATTTCATCCTAAAACAAAAGAATATACCTTTTTCTCAGCACCTCATGGTACCTTCTCTAAAAATAGACCATATAATTGGTCACAAAACAGGCCTCAACAGATACAAAATGAGTGAAATAATCCGTTATATCTTATCAGATCACCATGGACTAAGGTTGATCTTTAATAATGACAAAAACAACGGAAAGCCCACATACACGTGGAAACTGAACAATGCTCTACTCAATGATGACTTGGTCAAGGAAGAAATAAAGAAAGAAATTAAAGACTTGTTAGAATTTAATGAAAATGAGGACACATCATACCAAAACTTGTGGGACTCCATGGAAGCAGTACTAAGAGGAAAACTCATAGCTCTAAGTGCCTACAAAAAGAAACTGGAAAGGGCATACACTAAAAACTTGACAATATACCTAAAAGCGTCTAACATCTAACAAAAAGAAGCAAATATACCCAAGAGGAGTAGACGGCAGGAAATAATCACACTCAGGGCTGAAATCAACCAAGTTGAAACAGAAAGAACTATACAAAATATCAACAAAACCAGGAGCTGGTTCTTTGAGAAAATCAACAAGATAGATAAACCCTTAGCCAGACTAACCAAAGGGCAAAGAGACAGTATTCAAATTAATAAAATCAGAACTGAAAAAGGAGACATAACTACAGAAACTGAGAAAATTTAAAAAATCGCCAGATCCTACTACAAAGGCCTATACTTATCAAAATTGGAAAATATGGATGAAGTGGACAATTTCCTAGACAAATATCAAGTACCAAAATTAAATCAGGAGCAGATAAACCATCTAAACAGTCCCATAACCCCTAAAGAAATAGAAGCAGTCATTAAAAGTCTCCCCACCAAAAAAAGTCTGGGACCAGATGGTTTTAGTGCAGAATTCTATCAGACCTTCCAGGAAGACCTAATACCAATTCTCTTCAAACTATTCCACAGAATAGAAACAGAAGGAACACTACCCAATTTGTTCTATGAAGCTACAATTATGCTCATACCAAAGCCTCACAAAGACCCAACAAAGAAAGAGAACTACAGACCAATCTCTCTTATGAATATTGATACAAAAATACTCAATAAAATTCTTGCAAGCTGAATCCAAGAATACATCAAAACAATCATTCATCATGATCAAGTAGGCTTTATCCCAGGAATGCAGGGATGGTTCAATATTTGGAAATCCATCAACGTAATCAACTACATAAATAAACTCAAAGAAAAAAACCACATGATCATCTCACTAGATATTGAGAAAGCATTTGACAAAATTCAACATTCCTTCATGTTAAAAGTCTTGGAAAGATCAGGAATTCAAGGCCCATACCTAAACATAGTAAAAGCAATATACAGCAAACCAGTAGCCAACATCAAACTAAATGGATAGAAACTTGAAGCAATCCCACTAAGATCAGGGACTAGACAAGGCTGCCCATTCTCACCCTACCTATTCAATATAGTACTGGAATTCCTAGCTAGAGCGATTAGACAACAAAAGGAAGTCAAAGGGATACAAATAGGAAAGAAAGAAGTCAAAATTTCGATATTTGCAGATGATATGATAGTATACTTAAGTGACCCTAAGACTTCCACCAGAAAACTCCTAAATCTGATAAACAACTTCAGCAAAGTGGCTGGATATAAAATCAACTCAAACAAATCAGTAGCCTTCCTCTATTCAAAGGATAAACAGGCTGAAAAAGAAATTAGAGAAATGACACCCTTCACAATAGTCAAAAAAAATATAAAATATCTTGGAATGAATCTAACCAAGCAAGTGAAAGATCTGTATGACAAGAACTTCAAGTCTCTGAAGAAAGAAATAGAAGAAGATCTCAGAAGACGGAAAGATCTCCCATGCTCCTGGATTGGCAGGATTAGTTTAGTAAAAATGGCCATCTTGACAAAAGCAATCTACAGATTCAATGCAATCCCCATCAAAATTCCAAATCAATTTTTCATAGAGGTAGAAAGAGCAATTTGCAAATTCATTTGGAATAACAAAAAACCCAGGATAGCGAGAACTATTCTCAACAATAAAAGACCTTCTGGAGGAATCACCATCCCTGACCTCAAACTGTACTACAGAGCAAAAGTGATAAAAACTGCATGTATTGGTACAGAGACAGGCAGGAAGATCAATGGAATAGAATTGAAGATCCAGAAATGAGCCCACACACCTATGGTCACTTGAACTTTGACAAAGGAACTAAAACTATCCAGTGGGAAAAGGACAGCATTTTCAGCAAATGGCGCTGGTTCAACTGGAGGTCAGCATGTAGAAGGATGCAAATCAATCCATTCTTATCTCCTTGTACAAAGCTCAAGTCCAAGTGGATAAAGGACCTTCACATAAAACCAGATACACTGAAATTAATAGAAGAGAAGGTGGGGAAGACTCTTGAATACTTAGGCACAGGGGAAAATTTCCTGAACAGAACACCAATGGCTTATGCTCTAAGATCAAGAATTGACAAATGGGACCTCACAAAATTGCAAAGCTTCTATAAGGCAAAGGACACTGTCAATAAGACAAAATAGTAACCAACATATTGGGAAAAGATCTTTACCAATCCTACATCTGATAGAGGGCTAATATCCAATATATACAAAGAACTCAAGAAATTATATTCCAGACAACCAAATAACCCTATTAAAAATGGGGTGCAGAGCTAAACAAAGAATTCTCGACTGAGGAAACTCGAATGGCTGAGAAGCACCTTAAGAAATGCTCAAAATTCTTAGTCATCAGGGAAATGCAAATCAAAACAACCCTGAGATACCACCTCACACCAGTCAGAATGGCTAAGATCAAAAACTCAGGTGATAGCAGATGCTGGCGAGGATGTGGAGAAAGAGGAACACTCCTCCATTGTTGGTGGGATTGCAAGCTGGTACAACCACTCTGGAAATCAGTCTGGCGGCTCCTCAGAAAATTGGACATACCATTACCCGAGAATCCAGCTATACCACTCCTGGGCATATACCCAGAAGATGCTCCAACATATAACAAGGACATATGCTCCACTATGTTCATAGCAGCCTTATTTATAATAGCCAGAAGCTGGAAAGAACCCAAATGTCCCTCAACAGAGGAATAGATACAAAAAATGTGGTACATTTACACAATGGAGTATTACTCAGCTATTAAAAATAATGAATTCAAGAAATTCTTAGGTAAATGGATGGAACTAGAAATTATCATCCTGAGTGAGTTAACCCAATCACAAATGAACACACATGGCATTTACTCACTGATAAGTGGATGTTAGCCCAAAAGCTTGGAATAGCCAAGACTCAACTCACAGACCACATGAAGCTCATGAAGAAGAAAGACCAAGTGTGGATGCCTCAGTCCTACTTAGAAGGAGTAACAAAAATACTCAAGGAAGCAAATATGGAAACAAAACGTGGGACATAAACTGAAGGAGGGGCCATCTGGAGACCATTCCTCCTGGGTATCCATCCTATGTACAGTCACCAAAGGTAGACACTGATGTGGATGGCAGGAAGTGCATGCTGACAAGAGCCTAATATACCTGTCTCCTTAGAGGTTTGCCAAAGGCTGACACATTCAGAGGCAGATGCTCACAGCTAACCACTGATCTGATCAAGGGGTTCCCAATGGAGAAGCTAGAGGACTGAAGGAGCTGATAGGGTTGGTGGCCCCTAAAGGAGAGCAACAGTGCCAACCAACCAGAGCTCCCCAGGGTCTAAACCAACAGCCTGGGAGCACATAGGGAGGGACCCATGACTCCATCTGTACATGAAGGGGAAGATGGCCTTGTTGGGCATAGGTGGGAGAGGAGATTCTTGGTCCCATGAAGGATGAACACTGAGTGGGGGGAATTCGAGGGTGGGGAGGTGGGAGTGGGGGGATAGGTGGGGGCACATCCTCATAGAAGCATGAGGAGGGGGATGGGATAGGGAGTTCCTGGGTGGTGGGGGAAAGGGGAGTTAGGGGATAAAATCTGAAATATAAATATAATATACAATAAAAATAAATAAAAAAAGATAAAAAATAATCTTGTTGCTAAATATATTGTATTGGTCAATAAATAAATAGAAAAAAAAGAGAGCAGCAATAACAATCTCTTACCACACAGCCCTGGTTGTCCTTGAACTCATGATCTTCCTACTTCCCCTTCCTGAGTGCTGGGATTATAGGAACGAGCCACCATTTCAAGCTTTAGTTTGCAATACCAACTGTATGTTTTCTTTATTTTCTACGCTTTAGATCTGTAACGTCTTACAAAGGTATATGTATTAAAGGCTCTGTTCTAAGGTTGGTGTTTTTGGTGGAAGAACTTTTAAGAGGCAGAGTCTAACGAGAGTTTTCCAAGATGTTGTGTGTACTTGAAGGAGATTGTGGGACTCCAGCACCTCACCCTCTTTCTCTTTGTCTCGGAGGATCTTGCTACGATGCCCAGGCTGACCTAGAGCTCGATTCCTCCTGCTTTCGTTTCCTCTGCTCTGTAAACACCGTGCTTAGTTTCCCTCTTCTTCGAATTGCTTGCTGCTTGGGACTGCTGCCACATGCTCCTGCCATGATGCCCTGCCTCTACATAGGCAAAGGAGCAACTGGGCCAATCTGTCACAGACTGGAACATCCAAAACTAGAAACTAGAAGCAACCCCTCTCTTTGTAAGTCGATCATCTCAGGTCTTTGTTACGGCAATGGCAAGCTGACTGACAGAGTTTGAGTCAACAGACACTTTGATGCGAAATGCAAAGGCATGCAAACACTGTAACACTTAACATGACATGGGTACTTAAAAACAATAGGAAGGCGGGACTAGGATGCTGTTCTAGCCAATAACAAAGCTTTGCGATCTTGAGTGATTTCTTTGCTGGACAATTATTCAGTACCAGTATTTATACGTAATGGGTTCAACTTGGTTGCTTTTAATAGAGAAGTGATTAAGAAACACAACCTTGGCCAACCTAGGGCACAGAGGGTAAACAAGCTTGCTGTGTAAGATTGCCTATCTGAGTTCACTCTCAGAACCTGTGATGGGAGGAAAAATCTGACTCTTTAAAGTTGTCCTCTGGTCTACAGAGATGCTCCATGGCACGTCCCTCCCACTCCAACATCACATACATATCCCCTACATTCCAGGAGCAGCAGCAGCAGCAGCAGCAGCAACAATAACAAATCAACAATTGAAAAAGAATGGAACAAAAAATGCCCCACAAATTCAGCCAGATGTGGTGACTTACTTTCAATAATTGTAAACTTAGCTCTTGGGAGGCTGATGCAGATGGGAATCAACAAACATTCAAGGCCAGCCTGCTGGGTGAGACCATGTCCCCAAGCCTCACAAAACTGGGGCTGGAGAAATGGCTCAGCAGTTTAGAGCACTTATTGTTCCTGCAGAGGTCCTGGGTTCAGTTTTCAGCACCCACATGTCAGCTTACAATCACGTGGAACTCCAGTTCTGAGGGATCCAGCAGCCTCTGCTGGCCTCCTTGGACACTAGGCAGTCACGTGGTGCACAGACACACGTGCAAGCAAACCTCCCATATGAGTTAAGAAAAAAAAAAACCCACAGAAATGTATAAACCAAACAAATCAAAGAAAGAAAACCACAAAACTCTAAACTTTTATCTACCTAGCTACATGACTATCTACCAATAATCTATGTATCTATCTATCTATCTATCTATCTATCTATCTATCTATCTATCTATGATGTAACATCTATTCTTCTATCCATCATCTATCTATCTATCTATCTATCTATCTATCTATCTATCTATCATCTACCTTTGAGTGAGGTTTGGCAACAATTTCCAAACAGACTATTTCTCTTAAAAAATACAGCCTTGGCACTGAGCTGACAATAACTGGGTGTGATGAATTCCTACAGGTGGACCCTGAATGCTGTTTGGAGTTCCTGCTCCTTAATCCTCAACTGCTGTACCCCATCGCACTCCCACGTATAATATTTCTCTCTGCCTGACAACCTCCCCTGGCTCTCATAAATAACACTTAGACACAGGTTGATTTGTCCTCAAGGGCGGGCTCTTAAATACAGGACTTTGCAGAACATGGAGAAGGCACGCATGTTCTTCTCAGTGAGACAGTTTTAGAAGGGCAGAGCAGTGACTGAATTTGACTCAGGCGTTTTCAGTCCCTCCCACCATTGCATTGAGAGTGGACAGCAGGGAACACGTGTAAGGCAGCCAGCAGTCAGTTACCAGACCCAGGGAGACTGGACGGTGCTGTGGACTGTGTGGTAGGTGGTGAGGGTCTTCTGATGAAGTCCAGCTCTGCATGTACACTGAAGACGTGGCTGCCGAGAGATGCTGAAAGGGGAGACGGCATGGGAAGAGTTAAGGATAACTGAAAAAACTTTGGCCCTAGCAAGAGGAATGGAATTGCTGTTTAACTGAGATAGGAAAGATGGGTAAGAAAAGGCTTGTCAGAAAATAGCAAGAGTTCTCTCTAGGACATGTTCAACTTGAGAAGCTTACAAGCTGTATGAGTGGACATGTGGACGGGAGCTGACAATGCACATTTGAAAAGCTGGGTGGAGAGAGATACTGGATATATATGTGTATATATATATGCATATATATATGCACATGCATATATATATTGCATATACATATGTATACACACATACACACACACTATTCTCTCCTAAACCTCATCCCCTAAGCTTTTTACTTTCTGTAGCCCAAGACTTTCTCTAGACTCTGCACCCGTCTGACACCTGCTGTCTGCTTCATTCAACTTTGAACTAGTTCTCCCCTAAGCGCAGGCAGGCAGCCCATTCAAAGGATATCAAAGACTTTCCCCCTCCCTCTGATCCTTCCCGACACTATCTCACACTTACCATATGCTTTCCAAGATATGGGCGTCGCCTTTTGTGAACTTCTCTCCTGTATCGCCCTCTGCTCAGGGTTTCCTTTGTTTGCCACAGACAATGCCACAGGGTAGGGAGGAGAAATAGGACTGAGTTTCTGACAGCCAGTGACACTTCCTGCCTCCCAGGAAGGGCCCCTCCCTCAGCTTGCTGATACTGATAGGGGTGCAGGCCACACTGCCTTTCCCATCGAGCTACACCTTATTCTGGAGGGCTTCCTGGTGGTGTCCCAATAAGGCGTTGGCCTTATGGATTTTTCCATCTCACAAGAGACTCCTTTTTTTTGTTTTTGTTTTAGATTGCAAGTAAATTATTTGCCTATAACTAGCTAAAAATTCCTCCAGGCAACCCACATAATACATCAATGCCCCATCTACCTCAGCCTCCCGAGCCCTGGGATTCTAGGCATGTAACACACCTGGCTCTAGATTAAACACATGTCAACATTCCACCTATGAGATGCCAGGACACAGAGCGGTTCTGCCCCTTATTATTAATGACTCGAGTGACTTGTTTTCTCATTCCTTCACTTAATCCCTCTTTGACAAAGGAAGAGAATAAGTAACCGTTGTGTGTACGGTTATTGTGTAGGCGCCAGAAATTAAAAAATAAAAAGTGTCGATAACAGCAATGAGCAGCCCTTGCCACTGTGATAGAAATTACGACATCGTGTTGTGATTCGTAAGTGACATAAATTACATATGGATTATTAACGCTAATCTGTGCGTCCCTGTGCAGTTGCTGAGGGTCCTTTTGAGACCCTGTTCAGTTTCTCGGAAGTCCCAGCCTTCACTGCAGTCATGTGCTGGGCATGGCACTCCTGCCATGGATTCCCAGCCCCATGTGGAGGTTTACAGACTATGGAAGTCTTTTATGTTGCGCCTCCCCGCCCCTCCCCCACATGCATCAGAATTCTGGATGGCGCTTACTCTGGTCTTCTCAAGATGGGGCTCTGCTGGTGTGTGCCATTTTGTAGGGGTACAGAGTTCTTGTCTAGGCCACCTGTCACCTATCACCATAATGCTGAGCCTGTGTCTGGCCTCTCCTCATCTTCCACATCGATTTTGCCCTGGATTTTCTTTACTGAGTTCCTAGCTATTGTGGTATACAGTTTTAGAAGTGTCTACGTTGGCACAATCTTAGAATAATTTGTATGAATGTCTGTACACTTCAGATGGGAAGGAGCTAAAACTCTACCTGTTTTTAAAAGAATAGCTTTATTGAGATCTAATTCACACGTCATACATGTCACCCACGTGGAATGTAACTGACTTGCAGAGTTGTACGCCTGTCACTGTGATCAAGTCTAGAACATTCTCACACCATCTTTCCCCCCAGTTTTTATTTCCTAGCAGTTAACTGTAGTGAGAATTTTGCTTTCTTTAAAAATCCAGTTATGGGAACTGGAGAGATGGCTCAGTGGCTAAGAGCATTGATTGTTCTTCTAGAGGTCCTGAGTTCAATTCCCAGCAACCACATGGTGGCTCACAACCATCTGTAGTGAGATCCAATTCCTCTTCTGGTGTGTCTGAAGACAACAATGGTATACTCATATAAATAAGTCTTTTTAAAAAAAATCCAGTTATAGTTATTATTTTTTTAATCCTAGGTGTGGGATATGAGGCTGCTCTGTTTGTCCATAGCCATTAACTATGATTGTCTTGTGCTCTGGGCGGGTAGGTGGTGGGTGTATGATTTTTGCCAGCTGTAGATAGTTTAATTTTAGAGAGGGTATAAATGAGAGCCCTGAGAGGGCTTGCAGTGGAGGCCTAACCCTGTTGCAGCTACTGCTGCTGCTACCCCTGCTACTGCTGGTTTGCTGGACTGCTGGATATTCTGACAACAAAGATTGATTGGACTTGCCCCAAGGAACCCAATGACCCTAATCAGCAGGAAGTAGCCTATAGCAGTCTATAACCTCTTTCCCCTCTAACCTTCTTTCTCTCCTACCTAGTGTTGGGGTGAGGGGGTAAAGAAACTAGGGTGGTGGAGAGGCAAAGGTATAAGAACCCAATAAAATGACAAGACAAACCCACCAACAGTTGACTCTCTTTTCTCCTATCTCCATGCCCCTACACATCTATGACCTGCTGCTAGGTTTGCCTACTCGGAACATCTCCTGCGCATGGACGCTATGTGGCCTTTTGTAATGAATGTTTCGTTAGCAGGATTTTAAGGCTCATCCATGTCCTAGCCTGTGTCAGCACCTCATTTTTTTTTCCAATACCAAGTCATTTTTACACTTTTTTTTTATTTGTAAGCAAATAATTGATCCAGCTTCTCGTCCCCCTATATCACAGATCTGTCAAGGAGCCCAATGTCAGTCATTTGTCAACATCTCCGGCATGTGGTGTCAAGTGTTTGGGCTCTCAGGAAGAGCTGCAGGGTCAGAGATCCAGGAAGCCATTAGTCTGATGACCACGTGGGTTATGAGATGTCTCTGCTCCCTTCCCGAGGTACTGTAATTGGCAACCTTTGGCCTTTTGTTTGCTGATCTTTGGAACATGAGGTCTGTTGTGATTGGGGAAGCCAAGACTAATGTTCTACCTAAGGAAGAAAAGAAAAAAAGCATGAGGTGTTGGCACACACCTTTAATCCCAGCTCTAGGGAGGCAGAGGCAGGTGGATCTCTGAGTTTAAGGCTAGTGTGGTCTACAGAGTGAGTTCCAGGACAGCCAGGGCTTCACAGAGAAACTGGTCTCAGAAAAGAAGAAAGCGTGGATGTGTGGATGCACACGGAAACCAAAGGCAACCTTGGTACTACCCTTCAGGAGCCACCCACCATGTTCTCTGAGACAGGGCTGCCCACTGGAGCCTGAGGCTTGCTGTCAATGAGGCTGAGCTGTTTGGCCAGTGAGCCCCAGGGATCCCCCTGCCTTTGCCTCCCCATTACTGAGATTACTAGTACACAGCGCATGTCACAGTATCCAGTTTTTATGTGGGTGCTGGTGATTGAAACCGGGCTCTCGTGCTTGTTGGTAAAGGCTTTCCTGATGGAGCATTTCTCTATATCCTGAAGTTTCGTCTCACAGAACAGCAGTGTCGAGCATCACTGAGGTCCTGCTGTGTCCTCAGAGACAATGTATTACATCACAGTGTCCTCAGAGACAATGTGTTACATTACAATGTCCTCCAAGAGAACTCCTGAGACCTTGGATTTTGATCCCTTTGTTGACTCAGAAGAAATCTTGTGTGGACAAGGGGTGTCCTTCCCTCAGACTTAACTAGATTTTACTGTTATTTTAGACATTCTTATTTCATCCTTAAGTTTTCCCAGAGTGAGAAGAACATATCTCAAGATGGAAAACAGATGAGAAATTATGTTGATGCAAAAAAAAAAATTACCTTGCTTCAGAGTTCACTTATCATTTAAATCTCAGTGTAGTTTAATAATGTATTTGAATATTTTTACACCAATATGTCTTTTTTTAAAAAAAAAATTCTGGGCCAGTGATTGAAACTTTTTTCAAAGTCACAAATACCTGTCACTTTTCTCTGATGGCTTAAAAATTCTTGAAAATCATGCATTCCTATGATAACAGGCTAGTCAGCAACTAGATTTTTCTTCTGCTTAAACTTTTGATGACACTGACATGATCTCATTTATGCTACTGTGTGTGGTTATTTCTGCATATATTACACATTCTGTGCCAATTGTTTTATTTCTGTTATACAATTCTATTGTAACTATTTTCCAAGTTTTAGTCTCAGGATACGGCTGTATTCTTTTAATTTTTTATTTTATTATTTTTTTTAAGTCTTGCTTATCTTTATGTGGGTGAGTATTTGCCCTGCATGAAAGTATGTATACAATGTTTGTGCCTGGTGCCTGTGAAGGTCAGATCCCCTGGAACTAGAGTTACAGATGTTTGCAAGCTGCCATGTGGTTCTGGGAACTGAACCTGGGTCCTCCCCTGGAAGCAGCGAGTGCTCGGCACCGCTGAGCCACCATTTCTCCTCCTCCTTTATATAATTACCGAGTTTCCCAAAATGCCTTTGCTTATTTGGGCTTTTATCTGCTCATGCTAGAAACATTTATGAAGTAATTATTAACTTACTTTAAAACAACAGCAAACTCAGATGTAACACAAATAATACACTTCTGATGAAAATTAAGACAAGAAGAAATGTGTGTGCCTTGTTCTGTTTTCTATTCCTGACTCCAAGTTTTGCTAATGAGTGGCTGAGGTGGAAGCCAGATTCTTTTGTTTTCTTTACCCTTCCTTCCCTTTTCTTCTCCAAGTCCCTCTCCCCTCCCTCCCCCCCCCCACACCTCCCCTCTCCCCCAGATCCAGTCTTTCTGTTTCCCTTCAGTAAAGAGCAGGTCTCTCAGGGATCTCAAGCACACAAGGCATGGCAGGTTACAAGGCTAGGCACCTCCCCTTGTCTTAAGGCTGCATAAGGCAACCCAGTAGGAGAAAAAGAGTCCCAAAAGCCGGCAAAAGAGTCAGAGACAGCTCTCCTCTCCCTCCTTCCTCCCCTTCCACTGCTCCCACTGTTAGGATCTCCTTTCCCTCCCTTCCACCTCCCACCCCCCCCCACTGCTCCCACTAATAGGAGTCCCATAAGAACACCAATAATAACCAAATAAGCTTTCTACACTACATAGCCACATATGAGGCTGCCAGATTCTTATAGACAGGTTTTCATTTGGTCCAGTGTGATATGTTGGGTTTGCTGAGTATATGGGAGTGGGAATCTGGCATTACAGGGGTGATTTGGAAAGGGCATACTATGTTAATGACCCTCTTGGGTAATTCCATCCACTATCCAAATCTCAGCAAGAAATAGATTCACAAACATGAGTCT
The DNA here is from genome assembly GCA_030674055.1 of Rhabdomys pumilio. Classification (NCBI taxonomy): domain Eukaryota; kingdom Metazoa; phylum Chordata; class Mammalia; order Rodentia; family Muridae; genus Rhabdomys; species Rhabdomys pumilio. The sequence continues at coordinate 37,438,698 of JANHMN010000021.1, forward strand.
ACATTTTTTTTGATAGTGACAAACTCACCTTTGTTTATTTTCAAAGCAAAAGCCCTGATAAATTGGAACAAGATTTCTTTAGAGCAAAAGTAACATTTCATGTTTGCAGCATAAATCGCAACACAACTCTTTTCCCTGTAACAACTGTAATACTTCTTTATGCAGGAGAAGTGCCATAGACATATTTCCTAGCTTGTCACATAGGACATGGTATAGAGCCGTGCTCCCATGTAGAGATTTCGTGAAACTGGTAATTTCATGCTTCCTCGGGGGAACATGCTTCAGTAACTCTGTGTAGGAAGGAACATGCTTGGCTGATGAACGCAGTCCCTTTAAGCCCCCTTCCTGTCTCTATCTCAGCAGGGATATGTAACCCAGGCAAACCTCAAGTTCATGATCTTCCTGCCTCAGCTTCCTGAGGGCTGGGATCATAGAAGTGTGTTAATACTGCTGCTCTCTCCCCCTTCCTCCCTTTCACTCTCTTTCCTTCATTCACTTATTGTGAACACACAGTGGTAGAAAACACATTGATGTCTGGGTACAGTTTGGGGGTCATTGCCTTGCCTTACCGGGGATTATGTTTCACCATGACTGTCCATGTCTATAGAGTAAATCATGTCTTTAATATTATTGTGAATGTCTTTGCTCTCACAGATTCCCTAAACTGTTCCCAGGATGCCGCAGACCACTTTCAGGAAGGGGAAAAGTAGGGAAAGGAAGGTTCCAAATGACTAGAGTGCTACTTCCGGACACATTACTGAGATGATGTGTCCAAGTTTCCTGACACGTGCCTATTGCCCTCCTCCTCTATTCTGACTGTCCGTGGTGTGACTAGAGAATGTCTTTGGGAGCCCCTGACACCCTGACACAGTGAGCATGTGTCTTTCCTTGCTCTGTCATTAGCTCCTGTAGATAGTTTCTGTCTTTTAGGCAACTGTAAAGATTTGGAGATGAAAGTGCTGGGACGTGCTTCCGAATGCTGAGTAAGCAAACCCACTACAAAGATGGCTGACCGGAAGTGGCTATGCACTGCTCGTGGTTTGAAAGCGTTTGTTCCTTAATGGAGGGATGGATTAGTCACTTTGAACATTTTTTTTTCCTTCACTTCATTTTATCTGGCTTAGAACTGGGGGGTTGAGGGAAGTTTCTGACATTCTAGGTTAGCCCTGGGAACTACTGGCAGGACAGCCTTCCCTTAGTCCTGCCTTGCACAAACCTGTATGGAATCCTGATCTATATGTCTATGGGGCTCCCTTCCAAACTCCCGAGGGCCTGTGTGTATAAAAAATGGCGCTTGGCAGCCTGAATCGAGGGTCCAGTTCCTTGCCATGTCCCTCTATTGAGGCCAAGGAGTTTGTGGGAAGAAAAACTGCTTACCTGTGAGGGAACTAAGGGGACTAAATGTGTTTTGTGAGTTCTGAGCTAACTATGCTAGAATAAGCATTTATTCACATCTAAAATTCTGTTTGTGTTTTTGTAGATCTTAGTAGAATTGGTTCCGAAGCATAAGCTCTGGCAGACTCTAAACGTCCAAGCCTTATTCTCTTCAAAATCTCATCTGTTTATTAGAAACCAAGGGGCTCCCATGTGCCAGTGTTGTGAGAGACCTGGAAATGGAGCAGTGAAGAAAATAGTGAATAAAATAGACACCGCCCCTGTATTCATGAAGCTTCTAGTCTAAAAGAAAGAAAAACCATGATGAAAATCCAAGCGTAAACGCTAATGTTAACCAGAACGTATGAAGGAGATAATGCAAAGAGACCATGTTTGAGAAAGAGCCAGAAGTACTGGGCAGGAGAGGATCCGAAGCAGAGACGCAGTAAGCCAGGGGGCCACGGGGAAAACACTTGGAGCAGTTTTGAAGAAAAGAATGAGGGTGGCTTGGCTTGAGTGCAGTGAACAAGAGAAGACAAACTGCTGGTGAGATCAGAAGCTTTGGAGACCGGAAGGAGAGGGGAGGGGGAGGGGAGAGGGAGGGGAAGGGGAGGGAGAAAAGGAGGGGAGGGGGAAAGGAAGAATGATTTCCTCTTCCTCTTCTTTTTCCTCTTCTTCCTCCTCTTCTTTTTCTTTTGCCTCCTCCTCTTCCTTATTCTTACCTTTGAGATAGGATTTCTTGCAGCCAAAGCTGGCCTCAAATTCACTATGAAGTCAAGGGTGACCTTGAACTTCTTCTGGTCTTGACTGTACCTCCCGAGTGCCAAGTTTACTTGTGTATACCACCATCCCTGAATTTGGTGCATCTTTGACTCTTCACTAATCACATAACTGAGGGCTTCATGTCATGACCTAATTGTTGACCCAAATGTCTATCTAAATAGCCCCACACTTGAGCGTCTACATTCTACCCCATACTGGAGTTTCAAAGCCTGGGGACAAAACCTTCAGTCTTTAGGAGTCAAACATTCATATTATATTGTAATCAAGATAGGAAACAATCGGAAGGTTTACAAGAGGGCGTGGCATGATCTGGTATGAATTTCCACTTGACTCTGGGTGTGTGTGTGTGTGTGTGTGTGTGTGTGTGTGTGATTGGTTGGAGGGGGAGCAATGGTGACCAGGGTCAGGAGGTGCCATTGAGAGGCTATAGTGATAGGTTGGCTAGGTGACAAGAGGAGAGAAATGGAGGAAAGAATCATTTGAAGACATGGTTCAGAGGAAGAGATAAAGTTAAGGCACTGAAGACCCATTTGACCCATTTTCCCTCCATGCTCCTGAATGGATACAGAAGCAGAATACAGGATGTCTGTGATGAAAGAGGAGCAGGTCTGAGGGAGAACAGGCAGCCACCAGCCGCTCTTTGAGCATGGAAATCAAAATTGTTGTTTTGTAAGTTGTATCACAGACAACTGCGCTTAGCTGTAGTGAACCAAAACCTGACAGACCACATCGTAAACAAGTCTGCTATTTAATTAATCAAGCCATTTTATACACAAGTAGCACTCCAAAGATAGACCTAGCTAGGATGGCAGCCTGTGAATGGCGTATGACCTCTTCTCCTTAGTACTTCTTCCTCTGCCTCTCACCCTCCTCAGTGTGATCCGGACACAGCAGCCCTGGGCATCAGCACTCAAGGTTAAAGATGGGATAAGTTAAAAAGGGAAGGGGAAATGAAGTAGAAATTTCTGGATTCCTTGGAGACTCAGTTGTGTCATGTGATGGTTTTCTGGAAACTATCTTATGAAATCATGTTTTATTGAAGCAGGCATGTGGGAGGATGTTTTGCTGAGAACAGACACGTGGTGGTTTTCTAAAAGCTGCCCGGCAAAAGGGCATGTGGTGTTTTGCTGGAGCAGATACTTGAGGGAACACGTGATGTTTGGAAAGGGTATAACTACAACCCAACGGACAGTGGACGTCACTCTTGCCACTCGTTGCTGGTCTCCATTGGGCTTTGCTGATGACTCTCTGGCACTGGTTCGCCTTGCTTTCTTTGCCGAAACACACCAAAGAACTTCTCATGATATTCCAGCAGCTTCTTGCTGCTTCTGCGGGACTCAAGCCAATTGGGAGTTTCCTCTGGATCAAACTGCGTTGCTGATTCGTGAATGGCATTTGCAAGTGGATCCAGCTACCCCTGCTGATTTCTGTGAAGTAAACTGCTGATAGCCTGACAGTGAAGACTGAAATCACCCCAAAGAACTATTTCTAAACAGGTCCACAACCTCTGTTGCTCTATTAACCCTTCCTTCCCACTACCTCTGGTGGCTGGTGGGCTAGAAGGAAGGTTAAAGTATTTAAGAACCCTTATTAAAGTAGGTTTTGAAAAAAAAATTTAAGCCTAAAGGGAAATATATGCCTTAGGAAAGTAAAGGCCTTTCCAGAAACTCCCAGCAGAATTCACCAATCAGAATTACATGTGAATAACTCTAGACCAAGGTGGCTGAGGTTTTGGTTGGACACACTGGCCCGCTGGACACAACTGGGGCACCTTCATAAGTAGGGAGTGAGTGGACATGGTGGATCTAGGCAGCCAGCATCATCATCAAGGATAAATTGTATTCCCTCATGAACATTCCCATGGAAACTCATATGAGGTTGGAAAAACAAGCATCGAGTTTGGAGGGAGGGCAAAAGTGATGGTAAGAGCTTGGGTGTGTATCAGGTACTCTCCTCATGTCTGACGACATACGCTTGCATGCATATGTGCTCATACACACATACACACACACATAGACACACACACACAGACACACACACACACATACACATACACACACACACACACACACACACACGGCAAGGGCAGTGTAAGGAAGTGTGATGGCCAATCTTCACTGTCAACTTGACAGGGTTTAGGATCACTATAGAAACCCATCTCTGGGCATAGCCTGCCAGGAACTTCCTAGAGTAGGTTTACTGTGGTGAGAAGACCCAGACTAAACATAGGTAGCACAGTTCCATGGTCTAGGGCCCTGGACTGAATAAAAGAGAGTGTGAGAGCAAGCAAACAAGCTGAGCCCCTGTCGACTTAGAGTTTTCAAAACCTACTCTAATAAGGGTTCTCAAACACTTCGATCCCCCTTCTAGTTCACCATCAAAAGGTAGGAGAGAGTCATGGTTTGTATATGCTCAGCCCAGGGAATGACACTATTAGGAGGTGTGGGCTTGTTGGAGTAGGTATGTCACTGTGGGTGTGGGCTTTAAGACCTTCATCCTAGCTGCCTGGAAGTCAGTATTCTGCTAGCAGCCTTCAGATGAAGATGTAGAACTCTCAGCTCCTCCTGCACCGCGCCTGCCTGGATGCTGCCATGCTCCCACCTTGATGATAATGGACTGACCCTCTGAACCTGTAAGCCAGCCCCACTTAATCGTTGTCTTTATAAGACTTGCCATGGTCATGGTGTCTTTTCACAGCAGTAAAATCCTAACTAAGACAGGGAGAAAAGATGGTAAATAGAACAAGGGGATGTGGACCTGCTTAGAAGTAGTTCCTTGGGGGAGATTCCAATCTCCATTTATCAGGATTCCAGCTGTCCTGTTCAGTGGTGTCAGGATACCAAACATGAATCAGCAGCAGTGGTCTGATTCAGCAGAAACAGCCAGACCTCTGTTGAACCAGCACAAGTTAGCGGGAACCACCAGAACAAGCCGAGATGCCAGTAGGTCTCCGCCGTGCCTCTCTCTCAGTGAAGATCAGTGAAGACAGGAGACCAGCTAAGCATTGCTAGGTTAGCTATGCAAGCGTCCTGTCACTGTCTGTTGAATCTACTTATACTCTCTCCAAACATTACATGCCCTCTCACAGGTCTTAATTCAGCAAAATACCACGTGAGTCTGCATCACATGACAGGACCAGAAGCTTCCACTTCAAGCACTAGTGTTCATCGCTCTCTGCTTCCTGATTGTGAATGCCATGTGACCGGCTGCCTCATACTCCAGTTGCTGCCCCTTCCCCACCATGATAGACTATACCTTCGAATTCTGGGCTAAAACAAACCTTTCTTTTCTTAAGTTGCTTTTACAGTGACAAGAACCACTTCAATAAACTCAATTGAGAAACTACCTAACAGACGTAACAAGATGTTTGTCTCCTAGGTCATTTCTAGATTCTGTCATGTAGACATTTTATAGTAATCATCACAGGAAGTTATTAGGGTGTGGCTATATTAACATCCAAGAGGGAATATGACACAAATTAGAAAAAAAATATGGTTTGGAATTTGTTAATTTTGGATTTATTACTGTGACTTGCCTCAATTTTACAACCTCAATAAAATTTAAACATATACTTTCCTTATATCAGAAACTGTTTTGGACTCTCAAAGCTCCCAAAGATGTCTGTCTTTTTTTTTTTTTTTTTTTTTTCTTTTCAAGAGGTGTACAGATGTAAAGAAGGCACTTTAGTTTTATACAGTGGTTTTGGGTTTTTTATAACACCTACTAAAGTTAACTCACTGTTTTAGTTTCATTTCTGTTGTTAGGATAAACATCCTGAAAAAAAAAAGCAGCTTTGGTGAGAGAGGTTTGTTTTCACTTGTAGCTCCAGATTATCGTCCATCACTGAAGTCAAGGTAAGGACACAAGGGAGGAACATGAAGGCAGGCCCGCTTGCCATTTCACTCAGCACTGCCTTCAGCCACGGAGCTAATTTCATAGCTGAGAAGTATAGCAGTAATGGAGAACGTCGTTTGCTTGCGAGCTGGCAGAAAGGCTTATACTCAAACCAGCCTTGGTTTATAGTTCAGGAACCCTAGCCTAGGGATTGTGTCACCCACAGTGGGCTGGCCCTCCTATATCAATTGACAATCAAGACACTCCTCCACAGACATGCCCACCAGTCAATCTGAGATAGTAATTCCTCAGTTTAGCCTCTCCTCTCAGATGGGTCTTGGACTGTGTGAAGCTGAGAGTTAAAATGAATGGGGACTCGTTTACACAGACTGGTTATAATGTGTCTGAGTAACTGCTAGCTTTGCAGCAGATTCTTTTTTTTAAAGTGAGAATATAAAGTAACTTACTGTGAGCAATGTACTGCCTCTGTATGAAGGTATGTACATTTCGATTTGGAAAGTTTCAAAAGTCCAAGTTTCAAAATATAATTAAATAATAACCTTTAATAGCAAGATGGCCATTAAAATTAATGCAATGTATTATAGAAAGCTAAATTAATTTTTTGAGCAAAAGAGTTGAAAATTACTTGTCACGTGACCCTGGTTTAGATTGGGACTGAAGAGCCCTTTTTGGACTTAATTTCTAGCTCTTATTTCTCTTGAGAGTCCCAAGGCTGCTCAATGTTGTCATGTTTCAAGTTAAGTCCTTCATCTTTTCCACCTCCAGGTCCTTTCCCTGAATCATGTTTTCCTAGATTTATTTATTTATTTATTTATTTATTTATTTATTTATTTATTTATGCGATGAGTCACTCCCTTGTTCTTTTGACCTGTGCAAGAACTCAAGGTGCCAGTCTAGAGAACTGGCACCTTTGCTTTACTTTTCATCGTTGACACTTTGTGACTTCTCTTTTTGAGTCTACTCTGTCGCCTCTCTGCCGGATCGTCATCATTTCTTCTGTGTTCTTTACATCTCCTTTAAAAAGTCATCTCTGTGGCTGGAGCGAGAGAGTCTCCCAAGCCGAACTGTCCAGTTTGTTATTTGGCCAACTCTCTTCCAGACCCCAATTCCAATGACGTTCTACAGCCCAATCTGCTTTACGCCTCTCAGGCTGAGCCATCACACACATGACTCTACATGCAGAGATTCACAGAGCCTACAGAGTGTAAATGCGTACACACAGAGCATTGAGGCAGGATGATATTTAAGATATTTCTTAACCCAACTCACAGTGAGGCTATTGTTTTGAGGAATGCCAAGGACCGCCTCATGACACACCTCTTTAAAGTACTTTATAGAACCCGGTTTATGAAAGTTGATCTACAGAAAGAAACTAGTTGCATCACCATTACCTATTGGGCCTCCTATGACCCAGTCCCCACCTTCCCTAGAAGCCTCAGATGACCTCTCCCTGTCGTGAACTTCATGTCTCATAACAGAAAGCCACATCCTGATCCTGTGTACAGTGTGCCCCTCCCCATGACTCTGGTAGAGCAGTTTCCTCTGTAACATCCCTCTCTCTCTCTCTCTCTCTCTCTCTCTCTCTCTCTCTCTCTGTTTGGTTACCCGTGCTTGTTACTCAACTCTGGGCTTAAGGAATTCCACGTTGAGCTAAATATGTGTCTTCTGAGGTCCAGATACCATAGCATAAACACAAACACAACTTGTGTCTGTCTATTTTCACTCTGCTGTGGAAAAAGAGTCCAAGGGATCCTGTTATGGTGTTGGTAGTGGTGGTGATGGCTTAGCTACTGTAGAAGCAGCAGGGAGGGCTGAGGGGGCTGAGGAACCTGTTGGATGTTTCTGCAATAGGGGGGCGACCCGGGGTGTGAATTCAGACAGCTCGATCCTAAGGCTGCACCTGTATATCTGACAGCAGCAGGAGAGCTGGCAAGGGGCCCTCGGCAAGTGATCATTGATCTAGACTCAGGTGTGCTCCCTGCATTTCACCGTGCTAGCATTATGGAAATTCAGCATGGTATAGCACAGAGCATCCTCAGCAACATGGCGGTGCTGAGGGATACCTAGCTAATTTAGCAAATTACCCACAGCATACGTGTTCTCTCAGACATGTGCTCCCGGTGTGGACAACCCTTGGTGTTAGCCTCGGTAGAAGAAAAACAACCTGGCGTTTGATGAGGACCTTTTGTCTTGTCACCTATCTTTCCATTCGAAGCCCAGTGGGAGTGTCTTGTTGGAAGTGAATGTGAAATGGTTTCTTATCTCAAAGATACTTTCATGTACAAAAAGGGACAGGAGTTTGCCAGTGGTGTTAGCGGATATGATATATGAGCAGACTGCTGTTTCTGCTCGTACAGAAGCTGTTTTTCAGAACTACAGATAAATCTATGAATATAGCTTCTGTACTTTAAAATATTGCTAGGTGACTTGGGAATAATTGAAGTGTCTTCAAGTGGGTCTCTGAATTGGTATTTTTTAATTTAAAAAGTTCAAATATATTATTTTTGTTATGGTCTGTGAAGATCAAAAGTCTTCACAGACTGATTATATGTTTGAATTATAAATGAGAAACGAGAGGTCATAATCTCCAGAAGTCTTTTCTTTGCTTCTTAATTAGAATTCTCAGATGAAAGAAAACATGGAAAGCAGAATATTGGCTTATAAATAATAATATAAAAAGATGGTAACTTCCACGGTATACACTTTACGATTTTGTTATAGACTCTATCTTGCATGAGACCAAATAATCCATTGTTTAGAATAAAGACCTGTATAACTTTCTATCCCAGACTAAACCAACAGAGGGAATACTTGAAAGGGCCTTGACATTTGCCTGGGAATCAATCATTTTACACACACACACACACACACACACACACACACACACACACACACACATGTCTTACAACTCTTTTATCTTAAAGGGACATGCTTACTAGTTCCTATTTTTCTCCTCTCAAAATTAACAAGTTATTTCTTTTCTAACATATACACAAGAGCTAGCCTGAGCTTGCCCTGGCTTCTCAAGGTGGTCTCTCTTCACTCTGACTTCTGTGCTCTCACGGGCACACCTGGGAGAGCTCTAGACACCACTGAGGTCAGCAAACCCAGTCATCTCCTCTTTCATCTTAGCCGATGTGGGGCTAATCTCCAAGCACTTGCTTGAATCAGTCTTCAGAAAATGCCTGCTCAAGCGTGCTTTCTTTATTCTTTGAGCCTGTCGTGTGCCCTCACTGGGGGTATGCTCCTGGGGAAGAAAAGAAAGAAATTTTGATTTTTTTTAAAAGCCCACTATGATAAAAAAGAAAAACAAACAAACAAAACCCCACAAAAAACAAAACCCTTAAAGCTGATCTTTAATGCTCACAGCAAACGGATTACACAAAATCTACCAACCCACAGGATCTTCCGTTTCCGTTTACTAGTGAACTGTAAGTGTAAGTCCTGAAGAGGGAGGATACCAAGCTCTGGTAGGAGATCTGGGTGAGGTTTACAGGGTAACGTCTCCCCTCCCCACCCCCTCATCTTCTCCAGAATATTTTAACCGAACCCAAGGTGACCTGCTTTGACTATTTCCTCCAAAGCCAGTGTCTTGTTGGCATATGTGTGTGGCAAGCCAATTCTGCTTTCCGTTTAAACCATGAGAAGGGGTCATCCAGTTCTGAATCCAGCTCTTGCAAAGACATCCTCCTCGTCAGCTGGTGCACATTCTCATCTCTGAACCATATTGGGTCATCTCGTTGACCTGGGCTGAGGAAGAGAAGCAACTCTTTTTGAGGTTCCACTTAACCCACGAGTGTGTGTGTCTGATGTACCCGGGTGTGGAGCATGTGGAGCTTTGGAGAGGCGGAAGTACGTGCCTTAGCTGTTTGCTGACCTTCGCGATACCAAATGAGGAAGCTAAACATTCCGGGTTCCGGGCAAAGGGTAACTGCATCGGGCTTTCTGGTCAACCAGCAAATGCCAAGTTCTGCGGTGGAGGGCTTAGGGGGCCTTTTTATTTCCCAATCGAAAGGGCGCGAAGCTGTTGGCACTGTTCCCTCACCCTTTTTAGTCTCAGACATAGCTATGACATCTGCAGCTACTGTCCTCATCCAGCAACGTTGAGACAATAAAGTCTAAAATTGGTAGCACAAACCGTGTGTGATAGCTTATGCCTGAAACCCCAGTACTTAAAAGACTGAGGCAGGGGGATCCCAAGTTCCAGGTCCAACTGGGCTGCATAATGAGACACTTTTCTTAAAATAAAACACAGCAACCCCACCTCCCCAAACCAGACAATAGGTAATTATAGAAGACTGCCCTCCACATATCATGGAGTCCTGCAAGTCACAGGGCCAGTTCCCCCTTTGTGTCTTACATGGAAAGCAAATCTAGCCTGAGGCTTCATTGTATTGCCACAAATTATTTGGTCCTCTCCCGTGAAAACTTACAGCTTGAGTCCCCTCTCTAGAACCCAGGCCAGCTTCCGGGACTTTCTTCTAGCAAACAGAACCTAGGAGGAGCAACTGAATGAACCCCAGCCCTGTGCCTTATAGGGCGATACAATTTTTACCTCTGGCTTTGACATATGTCCTGGGATCCTATAGCTGACTTGTTAGAATTGTACTACATGGAAGCTGGAAGTTGGAGAACCATATGGGGCCCACAGAGACAGAGGAACTCCAGTTACACTGGTATCCAGCTCTCCGAGGCTCCCCAGTGAGAACTGCCAAACTGGAGTGTGGCAGCCTGCACAAGGTGCCAATCCCCAGTGTTCAAGGTACCCTCACGGATGCAAAGGGGAACAGACAAGCTGGCTTCCTCTAAGGCAGTGGTTCTCAACCTGTGGATAGTGACCCCTTTGGGGACCCACATAATAGGTATTTCCATGATTCATAGTGGTAGCAAACTTAGTTATGAAGTAGCAACAAAAATAATTTTATGATTGGGGGTCACCACAACATGAGGATCTATCTGTACTAAAGGGTTACAGCATTAGGAAGGTCGAGAACCACTGGTTAAACGCTTTCCAGATTGCAGACTCATGAACAAAAGAACAACTGTAAGTGTTGGGCATGGTTTGTAATACAATAAAAGACCCGAACTGCTTACCTTTTATGCCACAACTCATTGGAAGATTTTGTGTCTTGCATTCTGAAGCACACCTACCTGGACTGTTTAGCAGGATTAAAAGCAATAGCTCCTGTGTGTCTGTTTGAGTCCTGTGTGTCTGTCCTGTTCCCGATCCTCTGGTTGTGTTCATCAACTCTGCCAGAAGGCTGTATTACAATTTGCCACTGATGGTGACAATGATCTAGTTACATACGTGTTTTATTTACAATCGATCTGGCCTGCCAACTCTGTGGTGACCCTTCATTTCAGCAGCCTGGAGGCAGAGGCAGGCGGATCTCTGATTTCAAAGGTGTACACAGGACGTCTCAGGCTAGCCAGGACAACATGATGAGATCTTTTCAAAAATAATTTAAAATCAAACGAAATAAAATAAATAAAAACACCATGGATACCATACTCTTTCTCGCCCCGTTGGTATTGTAATACACAAACCGCAGTGATCACCCATTGCTAAAGCCTGGGAATCTGCTTCCTCAGCTTCACCTCGGGGGTTTCAATATGTTTTCTTACAGAACCCTCCCAGCATTCAACAGCTTTGTTCTTTCCCTGACATTTGCAGCGTTTTAAATGGATGAATATTTAATATCATGTTCCATAGGCCAGATTCTTTGAAGAGAAATACTGTGAGTTAGCTCTCACTTTTTAAAGGACTAAGGTCACTCATTGCTGGTGGGATTTATCCAAAGCCTTTATATATGATTTTAATAATAAAATTATTGATAAGCCTAGCATTCATATATTAAATACTAAAATACATTATCATATATCATATATCATGTATCATGCATCATGCATCATGTATCATGTATCATGTATCATGTACCTTATATTATATATTACATATTACATATTATATATTATATATAATAATAATGTATAATATATTATATATTAATATTATTATATATAATAATATATTATATTATATTATATATTATATATTATTAAAATACATTATTATTATTATTTAGTGACAGAGGTTCCCAAGACAGAACCTGCAACAGAGTTTGGGCAGTTCTCCCATGGTACTGCCTGAACAGAACTGTTAACCCCAAGAGCTGGTTTCATGAAGGCACTGCACTGTAAAATGTCTATTGACTCAGTATTCACATCCTTAAATGCACACGGGGATGGAGCAGAGCACGTGTTTGATGTACTGAGGAGGCACGGGGGTGTGGAGGCTAGGTTGATATCACACAAATGATATCACATGCAGAAGCCGCTGCTGGGATTGGAAAATGGCTGGGCGGAGAGCTGCAGCCTCTCTTGGATCTGACTGTCTGATTTAGTGTGTTTCAGGGTCACACTTACCTCCCTGGGTGGGCTGGAAAATCTCTTTGAGTGCACTAATACTTACTAGAAGCCCTGCATGGTAATTTAAAGAGCCCCGGAATGCCTTGTTTGGTTATAAGCAGGAAGGTGCCGAATGCAATTGCTGAGCTGACATCTCACTGTGATGCCAAAGCAGGGCAGATGTTCCTTGCTGGGTCTCAAATGAGGTTGCTTCCAGCATGATTTCCGTCAGTGAACAGGAAAACAGCAAGAAAGGAAAGACAACTGCCTTCCCACAACAGCTCTTACAGTAGACGAAAACAAACACTCATTCCCAGCCCAGTCCTTCTACTGAATTAGGGATGCATGAGGCGGCGCTTTGTGTCGAGGCTACCTGATGTTTTCATTTTTGTAACCTGTGAAGAATACGCTGTTCCTGAATTTCACTTTCAGAGATTCCTTGGGATTGGTATCATCCTTTTACTTGGTTCCAAGTCCTCTTTAACTCTGGTGCACGAATGCCTCTCTCTTATCTGTCTCTATGTCTCTCTTTGTCGGTCTATGTCTCTCTATCTCTGTCTCTCTCTGTCTCTTTCTCTCTCTCTCAGCTGATGCTCATACAGAAGTTAAGAGAGTCATCTAATTTTATTCCTAGAACACAAACTCAGGATTCTTTTTAGGGAATGAAAATGAAATTCCACGCTCACAGTCTGGAAACCTCGGGAAAAGATCTGTCCATTCTAGCTACTTGGACATCATCCGACCCTTGTCTCCCAGTTACCTCAAAATGAATGTAACTATGCTTCCCACGTGAAAGCCAAGGCCCAAAGCACTACCTGACCTCTCATCCTCAACTTCAGCAAGCCACCCAGCAGTGAGGGGCTGACTCTGGAAGACACCGGACGCGGCTATACTGTCCGATTTTTCTTGCCTTCAGTTTACAGTCCCTCTTCCTTGCTATCCCATATGCTTGGCCTGCACTCTTACACAGATTCCCTCTACCTCTCCATCTTCTGGTAAATCCAGGCCTCTGCTGAGGCTCTCCTTGGGAATGCCCTTCTCCCTTTATCCTCACAAATGCCAGCTGCTTCTATTCACTTTTCAAAGCGCCACCATAAACCACACAGCCCTGGATGGCAAGGGACAGAGTAATAATGATGGGAACAGCAGACTTTCTGTAAGGTAGCACACAGCATCTTAACTATGTATGGGGCTCAAAAGTAGTTCAGCAACAGTAAGGTTTTCTGAACGAGCAACGATTAAAAATTAATTCAGTATTAAGCACATAATCAACCCAAGTTACTTTTAGTAGCGCTCACCCAAGTGGAATAACTTAACATCCGGTAACCTTGGCAAGCACTCGCACTTGCGCAATACTGTGTGACATCACACAAGATACCCCAAGTGCTGCCCGAAACAGCATTATTCAGCTCAGACTATTTTCTGTTGTGAATTACAGTGTTTTTATTATGCATAAAAAAGTTTTTTTTAAATAAAAACATATTGCTTTAACTATGGAAAACAAAGACCTTAGTGTCTTTCCACCTTCATTCCTTACCGTGGAAGTTAGTGTATACCTGGATTGTTTGTATTACAATGTTTGATTTTAAAAATTGTGTGTGCGTTGCCGATCTGAGTTTTATTTAAAACGTGTTGAATGAAAAATTTAGCTTTGGGGTTTAGACTGATTTTCAAGAATTTTGAAATGTCCCCAAATGTACCCGTGTCATTTTTTACTACGTTTGTGTGATGCAACAGCAGTCTCAGAACTGATAAAATACAAACGTTGATCAACCCAGAAAAACACTGATGAGGCCCCACACTCTGCAATATCAAATATTCAGCCAATATGTAATTGTCTATGTAAAAATAAAGAAATAATCTATTTCATTAATATGCAAATTTGTTTTAGACTTTAATAAGTGACAAAATTATATGTATACCAAAGAATTATTCTAAATGTCTTAGGCCATCGAGATGGCTTAGAAGACAAAGGCACATGCCCTGCAGTCATGGCTACCTGAGTCCACCCAAGCCCCAGAATCCGCCTACAGGTAGATGGAGATAGCCAACTCCACAACTCCTCTGACGGCCAGACACACTCTGTGGCCTGTGGGCCCACTCACACATATTCTGTACTTCCAGACATGTATACACACACACACACACACACACCCATACACACACATATACTGAAACATTTAAAAAATCATCATGATCGTTATCAATTAATGTTTGACATATATGTGTGCGTGTGATGTGAAACTTTCTCAGAAATGAAGAGGTCATGAATAGGAAAAGTTGAAGAAACTCTGATGTAGCCGACACTAACCCCCTTTGTGGGCGGGGCAGCTTGTTGCTTTGACTTGGGCCTGACCCAGTAGTGCAAATGTAACCACAGATAATTACTGAGTACATCAATGAATGTGTTCGAATCACACTTTATGCACATTGAAATGCGAATTTTTACATCTTGCCAAAGAGCATTGTCTTATTGGAAAGTGTCTAGTCGTTTAAAAATTCAAAACCGTTCATACCTTTTAGATCATTCAAAAATATGGGATGGATTGGATTTGGCTCGTGGGTTGTGCTTTGTGGACTCTTGGTTGAAACTGATACTTTCTTTACTGGTTATGTGTAACACCAACGGTCCTGTTAAGATGTCATCAGCCATTACCCTCCCCCCAAAGATTCAGAATAAAAGAATAAAAATTGCTCAAACAACAATAACAATGTCATCAGCCAGCTGTGGTGGCACACAAATGTCATCCTAGCACTGGGGAAGCTGAGGCAAGATTGTGAGTTCAGGGCCAGCCTGGGCTACATAGTAAGATCCTGCATGCAACCCCTGAAAAGAACAACCAAATCAAAAAAGATGCAGGCTAATTTAGGGTATACGGGATAGAAAGCAGAGAGCTTGCATCCCGAAGGTGATTCCAGCGTTCCTGTTAACCTGCGCAGGAAGCCCTGCAGTATTGCAGACATGAAAAGTCGGTTAATGACATCGGAAGATACTCAGTTGTAACTCGTGCATGTGGAGAGCCAGGCAGGGGGAAAGCAAGCGAGCAAGCCAAGTAAACTCTTTCTTCCCAGCAATGTGAATCTGGGCATGTTTCTGTCTATTCAGCTGTTAAACAAGGTAATGATCTCTGCCTCAGACGGTGATATTGGAACTTAACACAGTCACGGGAGCCTCCAGTTTTAAATTAAAAGGTGAGGCATGAGCCCACGAATAACAAATTAAGGTGAACTTTAATTTTGAGTGCGTCAGGGGATTTCCGTTCCCTCTTTCTTAGATCCCATTTGCAAGGGTCGTGCCCATTCAATCATTCATTCAGGAAATATTTGCTGAGCTCTCTGCTTCCTTCTAGTAACCTGCTTTGCCGGATCTGCTAAATTGAGTGAAATGTTAGCGGGAGTGAGCTAGGGTGGGGGAGGGTAGAACGGGAGGGCTGCTGGAGGGCTGGGGCCTTCACCCTGCTGTGAGCAGAGGCCGGAGGGGTGCCTCTGCTGGAAGAGGGGATGAAGAGAAGGAAGGAGGGAGGGAGGAAGGGAGGGAGGGAGGGAGAGACAGAGACAGAGAGATAGAGAATCTCTCTGCTTGGCTCTTCTGTTGCCTCTTTAAGTGCTGGTTGCCACAGGGAAAATGTGAGAGCTGATCGGATGCTCAGGCTACTGAGAAAAACCCCGCGATTGCTGCCGCGAAGTATTTATTCCCATTCCAGTGCACGCAGCGGCATCCCAGGCACCACGGGGTAAAGGCAGGCATCGACGGCAGTCCTATGGAACGCTATAGGAGGGCAGAACAGTGCCAACCAAGTTTGTATTCTGCGATAGAAGCTCCGGAAGAGGTTCGCAGTGGGACTGGCCTAGTGCTGAGAAGGCTCTGTGAGAACCGGTCCTCCATGGCCTTGCTATTCACAGGATGTGTGGGAGATGCGTTAGCTCACCACAGGCAATCCCACTAGGTTCCCTCCAGCTTATCACCTGCCGCCATTACCTGCAAGATGCAGGCTGTCTGCTCTGCTCGCCAGCCCACCTCTCTCTCTTTCTCTCTCTTTCTCTTTCTCTCTCCTTCTCCCCCTTCCCCCTCTTTGTGTGTGTGTGTGTCCCCATATGTTCCTGGCTGGTCTCTCTCTCCCTCTTTCTGTCCTCTGTCCGAATCCTCTACTCTCATGGCTCTCTCTGCCCCATCTGTCTGTCTCTACCATTTCTCTGGTCCTCATTCTTCTTTCTCCTCCCAAATAAACCCCCTTTATACCAACCAGATCTGTTGCGTGGTGTGATTTCTCAGGGAGACACCTTGGCATGGGCCTGCCAGGTACTCCCTCGCCACATTATATTTCAAAACAGAAGGTGTATCTCATCTGTGCCCTCCACATGGCATACTGAGCCCACTTCCCTCTCGTCTGTGTATTCCTTCTTTCTCAGTGATGTAGGGTGGATTTTTCCATGTCTCATGTTTTATTGTTTATTATTATTATTATTATCATTATCATTATTATTATTTTATGTGGTGTTTTGCCTGTCTATATGTCTGTGTACCGTGTGCCTGCCTAATACCCATGGTGGTCTGAAGAAGGTGTTGAACTCATTGGAACCAGTTACAGATGATTGTGAGCCACCGTGTGGTTGCCGGAAACAGAACGTGGTCCTTTGCAAGAGCAGCAAGAGTTCTCAACCATGGATCCGCCTCTCCAGTCCCATGCCTCTTCTTTTCGAAGTGACCCTTCTTAATTTCACTTCCTCACTTGGGCACTTTCCTCATCCTGCATCCGATGACCCCACAGAGCCCTACTGAGATGCTTGGTACCCACAGAGGCTTGGAGCTGATGAGAGGACGCAAAAGTAGCAAGATGACCTTATGTTCCTTGCTTAGCCTGGAGCCTAGCTTGGGGCTCTGTGGAGCGATCTGCAGGCAGAAGCAAAATGAGACTGGGGATTATTATGTGGGTTATTGTTTCCATTTACAAGAAACTCTCAGAGACAAAGATCTCAAAGCAAAGCTGTTTCAGGCCCCAGGTGAGGAAGTGCTCCTCAGAGTGAACCCGGGCACCTTTAATCACTTCCAGAACCTCCTGCTACAGCTTCCAGAATATTCCATCTGAGTCGGCCCAGCTCAGATCTGCCCACGGGGAGAGGGTCATTTTTCTTCATACAAAGAGTTCTGCCTTCTCAGTTGTTGCAGTTTAGAGATCTTTCCGTCTTCACCCCAGGAAGGGAAGTGGAATTCTCACAGGGTTGAATAAGATGACTCTATTACTTCTGCAGAGAGGATCTATAGCTGGGGGTGGGGTGGGGTGGGGGGAGGAGAAGGGCAAGCGCTTAAGCAGCTTGTGTGGAAACACACAAGTGCCCTTGGACGCTGCCAAACGTGGATCGCTGCGGTCTTCTCCAGTGGTTTGGGGGCTCTGGTCAAAGCTGAGTTACATTTGGAAAAGTGCTTCTGTGCACCTGAAATTGATACTGAAAAGCCCAACTCTGATCACAAAGATGTGACGTTCACAGGGCTCTTGAGACCAAGTATGATAATTTAGTTCACACGTGATACAGCAAGCCTGAAATCCTTTCTCCAGGTTTTCTGAACAACCCGTATCGGTGAATGATGGAACAGCGCACAGTTCTTCACCAAACAGGGGAACATGAGTAGCCGGACGTAAATTTGCTTTTGTTTTGTTGTGGTTTTGTGAGTGTCTGGATACACGTGTGTGTGTGTGTGTGTGTGTGTGTGTGTATGTATTGTGAGTGCATACACACATCTGTACAAGTCAGGGAGGCAGGGGTTGATGTCTGGCATCTTCCTCAGTGACTCTTCACCTTGAGTCTTTAGCCTGTGGAAAACACATCTTCTCAGCGCTTGGCTATGGGCGGGCCTTGGGGCCTTGTAGGTCAGCATGTGGGTGTGACTTTTCTTTCAGACACAGGCTTAGCAGACACTAGCACCAGATGCTGAGCTGGGAGAGAGCTTCCTAAAACACAGGTCTCTTCCAAGCTTCAAAGACTTCCTGTTGCTTCAAGTGTCCAAACGGGGTTGCTCTGTTTGTCTCTTCAGTTTCCTGTCCCTCTGAGTCTTGTCCCATCTCTCTTTTGCCAAACGAATGTCCTTTGATTCTTTACACAGGCTGCACTCTCTCATGTTCTTTTGATTCAGAGCCGGCTCTGTCTTGGTTCTGGTCTTTCAGTTTCACAGTGCACGACCCTCCCCCTCCTCCCCCACATCCCCACCTCGCTCATCCATCTCTTCATTTCCTCATTTCCCACTTCAGCATATAGAGACAGTTCTTTCATCAATAAAGTATCACCCACTGTCCCTTTTCCCAAGGGATCTGTGGTTGGAAGTCCTCCCGGATGCCTTGAACATCCACAGGTTTCTCCCGTTGTGAGATTTGTCATGCAATATCTTTAATGGTTCTTGGAGAAGACCCCTCTCCAACCCGCCACACTCAGCCCCCTGGTTCATGTCACACTGGTTACAAGGTGTTTGTCCGTCACGTTAGAGCCAACTGTCATTCAACTGTCATTTTATAAACAATCACTCTTAGCTTTTGCGCCAATCCTGTTATGGCTTCAGTATTTCAATGATTATTGATCATCTATATATTATGGACCATATCATAGGAAATTTAACCTTACCTTTATCTCCCTTAACCATACATGAAGTACTTTGCACACTACCTAGTCTTTGTAGGTCTTACTTTTTTAGTGACTGAGCACTAGTTCATCATGTGGATTGCCTTCAGTTTATTTAACTTCTATTGTATATTTAGAGAGTTGGGTTTTTTTTTTTTTTTGATGGTTTTACTTATTGCAGTTAGTTCATTTTGCAGTCTCTATCTCGAGCGTCTCTGGGCATTCATATTTTGAATTATTGTCTTAAAAATTCTTCAAGTAAAATCTTAAGCATTTGAAGTTCCCAGTACATGCTGCTCAGTTGCCTTCCCAAAATGACATTTCTATACTGCCACCAGGTCGGTTCACTCACCGGCAACTGAAGTCACTTTCTTCTCAGTCACTGACTCCCCTCTCAGAGCATGGAACTCTCCATGGGCAGCACTCCCAGCACGGGGGCAAACCTCGACCCCATCCCGCTGCCTTCCAAAGGTGCTGTTCAACCAGAATGGGAATGGCTCACTCAGAGCAGCTGTTTTCTCCTTGGAGGGGTCAAGGCAGCGCTAAGCTTGGAGTGTTAAGTCTAGTTCAAGTGCTTTAAGTGGACCAGGCACTTCCTCCCATGATTCCCAGTCTTAAATCCACACACCTATTCACACGTGTACGTGTGCAACACTCTCCTCCAAGGCTGACAGCCCCCTCTTCTGACATCATCTTCTCACTCACATGATTGCTCCAGGCTCCATGATTCCTTTGCTCTTCCCTTTACCTCCTTAGGCTTTATATGCCTGTCCTCTTCTTTCCTTCCTCCCTTCTTCCTTCCCTCCTCCCTTCTTCCTTCCTTCCTCCCTTCTTCCTTCCTTCTCCCTTCCCTCCCTCCTTCATTTCTTCCTTCCCTCTCTCCTTCATTTCTTCCTTCCCTCCCTCACTCATTTCTTCTCTCCCTCCCTCCCTTTCTTCCTTCCCTCTCATTTCCTCCCTCCTTTTCTTCTCTCCCTCCTCCTCTCCCTCCCCTCCCTCCTTTCCTTCTTCCTCCCCTGATTCCCCGTTCCTGTTTCTTCTTTCCTTGCTTTCCCCTCTTCCATGGAACCATTTATTCAACAAAGTTATCCAGCACTCAGTACATGGATAAAGGATGCACTGAAACGTGACAGTTCCTAGGTTTGTGGCCTTAACATTCAAGCAGAGAAGACAGATTAGAACGAAATGCAAATTCAGACAAATTCATGGGTCATGATGGATATTTTGGAGCGAAAGAGCGACCTCAGGGAAGTTCTTTGGGTAGGATGGCTGTCCCTTTCCCATTGGCTCCTCTGACAGACAAGCGGACTAGTTCCCGGTGTCTATGGTTATTCCCTACGCTGGAAGATGAGCCCCACCAGGGCAGGGCCTTGTTCCCCCTGTTGTGCCCTGCTGTACCTGGCCCACAATTCAACAACCAGTATTTCTCAGGAAGCCTTTGCTGTCTGGATATATGAATAGAGGTTCTTGGGAGGTGTATGTGTGAAACGGTGCAGACAGAAGGAGTGCAAAGGCGCCTGGGTTGGAGATCCAAGCAGAGGAAACTGTGTGCAGCCTTTCACAAGTATGCAGATGATCAGGAAAGGCCCATGTGGTGGAAGTGAGAGGAACAAGAGCAGTGACATCAGGGGAGGTCACAGGCAAGGTCACAGGCCACGGAGGAGTTTGGATTTCAAGATGAACCATGGGAAACTTTGTCCTTCTTGCAAGCTCTTGTTCTTGTTTGAAACTTTGTTTCAAGTAGGCATGGGAAAGTGGCTTCCCGTGGTGGCAGAGTGTGAAAACTGTATCTGTACAGAGGTGTGTGGGCTGAGGAATCTGTACTCTTGAGTTCTTCATTTGTCTTTACCCTATGACCTAGGATCTCTCTTATGAGCTCAGGGCCCAAGCTCCTCCCAGGCCTGTTGTCTCAGGATCTTATCAGGTAGCATTGCTCTTGGCTGCCCGCTGGAACTTGCCAGTAAGACCCTGTTGATGAGCACACCATAGAACACGTTAGTCATCAGTTATGGAGAAACCAGTGTGGTGCTGACCAGGGGTTTCCTTCTTGTTAGCTGGCGTTCGTGGTCCTGGAAGATACCAGGAAAGCTGCCAAGGGAAAAAGTCACGGTGTTGTCCAGCTGTGCACAGAGTTACCCAGCTTTGCAGTCTATTAAGTGCAAAGGCCTACGAGGGTAATAGTGGCATGAATGTTATGGAGGTAACCAACTGCTTTCTGATTGGATTTAAGGCCCATTCTATCGGAGGAAACACATGCCTGATATTAAGCTCACAGCTCCCCCCCACCTCCCGGCAGGGAGACATATTACTGTCCTTCTAATAAATGGACATAGTACATGTTACTGTTATTCTGCTAAATAGGCACAGTATCGAACTATCCTCTAAATTCATCTCTCTCTGCCCACAGATTAACATACTTCTCAGACCTCATTAAAACAGTCTGTTTGCGCAGTGTATGGTGATTAATATAAAAAAGTCACAACTGATCAGAATTCAGAGAATAAGCCAATGGAGTGTGAAAAAAGGCACATCTGTACCCTACCCCCACCAAGACTCAGGGACCACTGTGGAAGAAGGGAAAGAAAGACTGTAAGCACTGAAAGCAAGTATGCCACACAGTGCACCCCTCTGATGCCACCCTGGTTCTGACATGCAGCTTTCTCCGGTCGCCCAGATGAGAAGGACTCATTCCTGAAGGGGTCCAGAGTTGCTGCTTCAGAACCATAGTGAACTCAACTCAGACTTGGCAGATTGGAATCTGAACCTCAAACGTGAAGTCGGGATTCTCTGGAGCTCTGCTTTTAGCCTGCTGATATGGATTTGGTGTAGCCTGGATTATTTTTCTTAGATCCTTGAGGGATCCTGGGGAGAAACTCACTATGGGGATTTAGCCTCCGAGGAGCAGCAGAAACTCCTCACAAGGGATATTTATGGGTCACTGGCTGATGGAAGGCATGGGGTTGGGTCCTTGAGACTCAGAGGTCAGATCTGGGGAGTTGCCTTCCTTCTGGCTTCTGACCCTGGCGGTTTCACTGCATTGGTCAGCATCCCTGCAAGTGACCACAGCTTCCTCTCAGCCCACTTTTGGCTCTTATGGGTTCTGACTATTTCATTACAGACACCTTCCTTCTTGTTCCCCTGCCTGGACCCTCCCATCTGCCTTGGCTTCCCCACTAGTCGGGATATTGACATTTGTAAATTCCCCTTGGGTTCAGAGACTTATTACTGATGTAGAAGAACCCATTTCCTTCTTTCTGACCCTGGGCTCAGAGCAAACTGGGAAATTCACAGGATCCGTAGAGCCAGAAGGCACGGAAGTAACATAGGAGAGCTGGTTACCTTTATGTCAACTTGACACAAAATAGAATCATTTGTAAGATGTAACCTGAACTGAGAAAATGTCCCCTGCTGTAACGGCCTGTTGACAAGTTGGAAGGCCCAACTGTGAGCAGTGTAACCTCTGAGGAGAGCAAGCCAGTAAACAGCATCCCTTCACGGCCTCTGCATCAGCTCCTGCCTCTGGGTTCCTGGCCTGATTTCTGTGGATGATGGATGGTGATATGGAACCGTAAACAAAAATAAAACCTTTCCTCCACAAGTTGTGTAAGCATGTATATTTTCACAGCCTATTTTAACAAGGGTTCAACCTCCCCTCTAGCCCACCGCCCACCATTGGTGGGGGAAAAGAAAGCTTATTAGGATACAGGGGAAGTGGACCTGTTTAAAAACAGTTCTTTGGGGGCTATTCATTATTCTCAGTCCAATCCACTAGCAAACACCAAACAGGAATTAGCAGCTGCAGTCCAGTCTACTCGGCAGACACCACACACACATCAGCAAGGGCAGTTCAATCCAGGAAACCTCGAGGCTTGCCAGTCAGAGTCTGTGGAAACAACAGAAAGTCACAGGAATTTCACAAGAAGTTCTTTGGTGTTTTTCTCTCTATGACATCACCACAAGGGAAGCTCGGCAGCTCAGTGTAAGGTGAACCTGGCACATGGATGTTACCAGTGAAGACTAGTGAGGCACAGCAAGGTGAAGCAATGCTCGAGTTCCCACTGTCTGTGGGGTCCCATTTATAGTCTTTCTAAACATCACGTGTCCTTTCACGTGTCTGCTTCAGCAAAACATTCTCTCACATGTCTGGTTTTAGCAAAACATTCTTTCACCTGTCTGTCCCAGCAAACTATCAACTGGGTCACCAAAGAAACCAGAAATTTCTACTTTAAGCTGCTTTTGATCATGGTGTTTTATCACAGAAATAGAAACCCCCGCTTAAGGCAACGGAGTAAACCCAGGAGTGAAGATGGAAGGTAATGACTCAGGAAGATGACAGTGATCCTCTCCTCCTGAGCCGGTGATTTCGATCTTACTTGGCTTGCACCATTGTGCTAAAGCAACAGTAGACTTAATCGGGCACATGTTTACTAGAACCCTGGATTGTTACCGAGGTACATGGCAATTAGGCTGACCCCACAAGTGGATTTGCTTATTGATTGAGATTAGTCCTAGGTGCCTCGATATAGAGAGAAGTTCACCAAGATGCTAAGCCTTCATTTTCTGAAGGAGCAGAGAGGTCCACCCTCTTGGGGAAGACTGACATCCAGCTAGCTCACTCCAGTTACTTTATACAAATGTCACACATGGTTAATTGGGGCTGGGAAAGGTTCCAGCTACCAAACTTATCATGCCCTTGCTGCTCATGATGGCAGGCGACCCACACAAATCTCAGTCCTTTTTGACCACGGCTAGCCATAATCAAAGGGAAAAACTCCAGGTTTGCCAGGAGTGTCTTAGGACTGAGATCAGTGCAGCTACAAGCTCTCACGTAGCACCTTTCAGACCTTTCAGTGCAGACCTTCCAGAGAGACAACATTTCT
This sequence comes from Rhabdomys pumilio, assembly GCA_030674055.1. Taxonomy (NCBI): domain Eukaryota; kingdom Metazoa; phylum Chordata; class Mammalia; order Rodentia; family Muridae; genus Rhabdomys; species Rhabdomys pumilio. The sequence continues at coordinate 37,462,607 of JANHMN010000021.1, forward strand.
TCAAGGTTCAAACCATCTCATAACGGTTTTCCAGCCTCTAACTGTTGGCCCAAACATAGTAAAGGCTTTGCTGGAACATTTCACTCAAAAGTCAGACACAAAGGCTTTACTATACATCTCATCGCTTGCTTTTGCTAATATCCCAGTTCTTTGATTCAGTTAAACCATACTTTGTTTCTCCCTACCTGCTTTGCTTCTCTAGTTGGCACCGATAACCCTCACTAATAATGCCGTCTTTATGCCACATGGGCACAGTGGAGTCTACAATGCCTGTTATCCTGAAGAGGAAAATGGGCACAGCCCATACATGTAATTAAGAAGGGTTAGGGTCAGCGCTGTCTTCCCATCCCGGTGTTCAGCTTACCATTCATTCAAGAATAACAGGCCCCATCCCTTAATTACTCCCACCAAATGCACGGAAAGTCTTAGAGTCCCACCTACCAACAGGGAGGCATGGCTGTGCATTCTTAAAGTAGAGTAGAACAGAGCTCTGAGCCCAGGGCTTGGTGGTCTTAAGACTTGGGTAGTGACATCATCGGCAAGAGGATGCATGTTATGGAAAGAGCCATCTCCCTCTTTAAAGTGTAAAGTGACTCATTGATTCTTCTGGGAATATGGGGGTGCCACTACTTAATTCCACCAATGAACTTTCAGGGACTGGCTTTTCCACTACTTTTGATGGCATCTCTGCTGCCAAATTTTATGTCAACTTGACACAAGCTAATGTCATCTGAGAGAGGGAACATCAATTGAAAAAAAAATGCCTCCATGAGATCCAGCTGTAGGGCATCTTCTTAATTAGTGACTCATATAGTAGGGCCCAGCCCAGTGATAGTGGTGCCATCCCTGGGCTGGTGGTCCTGGGTTCTGTAAGAAAGCAGGCTGAGCAAGCCATGATGAGCAAGCCAGTAAGCAGCACCCCTCCGTAGCTTTTGCGTCAGCTCCTGCCTCCAGGTTTCTGCCCTCTTTGACTTCCTGTCCTGACTTCATTTAGTGATGAACAGTGAAATAAAAGTATGAGACAAAGAAACGATTTTCTCCCCAACTTAGTCCTGGTCTTTCATTGCAGCAATAGAAACCCTGACTAAGACAGCATCAGATCCACTGAGCGACCGACCTGTGGAGAGGCAGCTTACTTCAGGCAGAGGGAGTGACAGTGGGGACACACACCTTCCTTGTGGCAGTTACATAGATAGTTACTGTTTTCTGGACACTGAACCTGTGTGCAACTGCAGATGAAGCAACAGAAAAGTGGAAGAAGATGCTAAAGTCACTCGAGCAATCTGTTCTTCACAGTCTTGAAAGTCCCTGACAAAAGCTATTTCAGAATGAGATGATGGTTTGCGGTTGTTACGGTAACCAGCAAACATGTTTGGCCTCCGGAAGCCCTGCCCCTGAAGACCACAATAGCTTTTGTTATGAAACTTGGGGACTTTACTTCATTTCCCTATTATCTATTTTCAAAGTTGTCAACAATAACAAATTCCTTAGTACCTGTGGCCTTCTCTGTCCAGGTTCTGGGACAACCCTGGGCCCTACCATTTCCACCTGCACTGTGATATGTGGTTCTAACCTCTCTCTGAGCCTACACACCTCTATAGGAATCACAAGACGTGTGGCAATGAGGTGACCCACACTCCCTGGTGTGACTTTAATCTTTGCTCCATTTATAGGGGGATAAAAATACCCATCATGTTTATTTAAAGGAGAGTACAATCGTTCACCTTTGCAATCTTTGCAGGCAGTATTTACTATAGAGGACACATGTGTTTTCTTTTAAGTGTTGATTCTAACTAAATGGTGTTGGCCTTGTATCTGTCAAGAAGGGTCTGAGACTGTGTTCCAACTCAGCGGTTAGGGATGAGGAAGAAGTGGCTTTAGAGTCCTGTGCATTTGCTTCCTTGGTTTGGGACATTACCTCATTGTTCCTGTAATGGCTTTTGGAGGTTTGGATGTCCAAAATTAGCTTATTGAACATTACTTTGCTGGTGCTGATTCATGAAAGACAGACTTCTTGTGTTCAAGGCTAAAAACTATACTTGGATTTTTGAAAAACATCTCTTCCTTTCTTCCTTCCTTTTTCTTTCTTTCTTTCTTTCTTTCTTCCTGTTTTTACTGCAGAAATGAGATATGTTTATTGTTAGATGTTTGGCAAATCACAGAGAAGTATCTGGAATAAAATAAGAGCAGTCCCCGTCTCATCATGCCTGCATAACTTACCACGGTGGTTGGAGACTTCAAGCCTTTGATCTGATTTCTTTATCTACTTGTTTTTTGTTTTTGTTTTTTTTTAATGGTTGTTAGTTGCTGTGTGGAGTGCGTTATGGACAGACAGTGTGAATTCAGGAGGATCATTCTAGAAGCTCAAGAAGAAGTTAAGTGAGGAGAAATTGACTCGAAGGCGGATTTGGTGGCTATTTTGAAGGTGGAGACCAAAGGACTTGTTAATGGACTGACTGTAAGCTACAAGGGAAGGAAGCCACGAAGAGAAAGCGTCCCATCTTCTGAACCCCTGCCTGGTGAAATTACAACCCGTTTACTGAGGTGGGGTGTGAGGAGAAAAAGGCAGGTGTGTGGTGTTTGTGTGTGGGGGGGAGGGGAGGTGTCGGAAATTGGATTTGGACATGAGAAGCTGAGCAGTGTCATACGTGGGCGAGCATTTCTAGAAGATACTTGTATATACACTGGAGGCCCCGGGGGAGAAGAATAGAGAAAGGTACTTTAATCAAAGGACCATCACCACAGCAAGGACATAAAGGAGACGAGGTAAAAGTAGTGGGCTAAGGGTAGCAGAGGAGCTGCCTTAAGGACAGGGACTATTTGAGAAGAGGAAGTTACAGCCCGGGAACCAAAAAGAGCAGCCAGGGGGCCAGGCAGGGACCCAAGGACAATGCTTGAAGTAGAAGACAAGGGGGTCCCCCCAGGAGAAAGGAAGTGCTTCCCCCTATTTTTGTACACATATACACATTATTATATTTTATGTATGCACACATACATATTTTATGTGAGGGTATATATTTTTACACACAATGCATTGGGCTTTACCAGGAGTACTGTGTTGGGGGTGGGTACTGGGACTCAAAGCTAGAGCCTTGAACATGGTGGACAAGTGATCTATTATTGAGTTATCTCCTAAATTTTTATTCTGAGGCAGAGTGTTGACGTTGTTCAGCTAGTCTTGAGTTCATACAGTAGCCCACTGTGAAACTCTTACCCCGGCCTTCTGAGTAGCTAGGATTACAGGTTCGAGCCTGGCATTATTTTAAAAATGTCCTTCTGAGATACTATTCTGAATGACACTCAAGTGTTCTATCCTTATTGATATGACTATGAGAACAATATTCTATAGATACACATGGTGTTTCTTTAGGCTAAATTCCTGAAGCGGGTTTACTGGTAGACAGGAAAACCTTTAAAAGGTTTTTGATACATGTTTTTTAAGTCACCTCCGAAGGAGAAGTTTTAGCCAGGCTGTAAGCTCCACCAGCAATCAATTGAAACCATGTATCTGGTTTCATTTGGTTGTCACTGTCATCATTAAAAATTGTATGTGGGGTGGGGGAGGAGGGGAGAGGCTGTCTAGTCTCTAGTTTATTTCCACTGGCATGACTTGATGACAGTGTGGAGCCATGAGTGGCGACATCAGTCAGGTCAGTCAAGTCAGCCGTGTAAGCAGGAGGCTGAGGAAGGAGAAAAGCATGGTCTGATCCAGTCTCTCTCTCAGGTGAGGGGTGGAGCAGATCCTTGTCAGCCCACACGCTGTGGTTCCCACAGCTCAATGCTTCCGCCCACTCGGCGGGCTTCCTGCACCGCCCAGCCTAGGAAAGGGCGTGGTCACCGTCACAGAGAAGCAGAGCATCTCTCAGCCAGCCGCTCGGCTCACAGGCTAGGGGTGGAGGGTGTGTTGCCTTGTGAACCGCTGTCCACATTGCCCAATTGAACAACAAACATGGGCTGGGGCACAGGGGCAGCAGGCCCTGCATCCTGCGCCCTTTCCTCACAGGGCGGAGTCATTTCAGCTCCTGCGGATTCCTCTACACAGCCTTGCTGGGCACTAGCCCAGCAGAAGGGGAACTACTGTTGTGAAACCGCGGGAGGACACAGCATCTCTGTTGGTGGCAGCCTGACAAGGGACAATTGCATCATCCTGTTAGACTGCGATGTGGAAATCACAGATGCCCAGGAGATAAGAATCTTAAGAATGTGTGGGACATACAGATAGCCCCCCCCCCCAATGGGGACTGTGACCATCTTTTATAAACTCTTATTTCATAACCATCAGTTGGAACAAAAAAAAAACCAAAAACCAAAAACCAAAAAAAACCCACCACCACCAACAACAACAAAAAACAACCCTTGAAAATGCGACTCAAGAGTTGTCTGAACAGTACAGACATCTGAGACTGTTTCTGTGAGAACCAAGAATGATTCCTGAGCAGAAAAGACCCTCAGCCGCCCAGGTTCCAAATGCTAAGGAAAGCGTTCTGTGAGACGTGAAACAGAAACGAGAAAAAGTTGAGTAGAAAACACACTGTTGTACTGGTTTTTGTCCGCTCGTTTCGTTTTTCTGATAGGGTCTTGCCGTGTAGCACTGACTGTCTTGGAACTCACAACACAGATGAGGCTGGCCTTGAATTCATGGAAATCCTCCTGCCTCTGCCTCCTCTGCTGGGATTAAAGGCAGACACCACCAGGCCTGGTACTTTGTAAATTATAAAGAAATGTACTGTCATTATAAATGTGTCCCACTCAACGGACTGAAAACGCTGAGTCATGCAAAGTGAAAGCTAGCTTCCTCCCGGTCTCTCCCGTCACTCTCACCCTGGAATAATTTGGTGTCTATTTTCTAATTCAATTTAAAATATCTGTAATTATAATGTATGCACATTATAAATTATTATATCTATGATATAGGAAATTACAGCATTTTCAGTGCTAGAAATTCGATGGTATTCATTACATGCAAACATACTTTTGACTATTGTTTTTCCATTAATTAATGTATTGTGTTTGTGAGCACACATTTCTTCTGTGTACCTCCTTTGCCCTGGCACTATTTGAGGTGCTGGAGTGAAGGAAACAATCCCTGCCCTCACCTCACTCAGTGGCGATTTCAGTGGAAAGGGGAGAGCATAAACAATGGAACACACAGTACAGGTGGCTGGCAGGGCAGGAGGAGCGTCACATGGGGTTAGGAAGAGCCTCCTTGGAAAGTGGCACTTGAGCTGAGACCTGGAAGGGAGAGAGAGATAGTATCACATGAGTATCTGAGGGAGGGCACACCAGGGAAAAGGGGTAGGAAGCCCAATCACCCCAGGAGTAGGAAGAGAAGGAGGTGGAGCAGGAGAAGAAAGAGGAGGAAGAGGAAGAGAAGGAGGAAGGGGAAGAGCAGGAGAAGGAAGAGGGAGGTGCCTTATGTAGAAGAGGAAAAGAAATGAGTGTAGCTGGGGATGGTGAGAGCAAGGGCTGATGGGAAAGATCTGTGGTTGGGGATGGTGAGAGCAAGGGATGATGGGAAAGATCTGCAGACTCTGTGGGACATTTGGTGACACTGGGTGAGAGAGGATTTCCCTGAGGGCATTGAAGGGCAGAGCATATCATGGTCAGGTGTGCGCCTTATCCTGACCACTCCGGATACTGTTGAAAATACAGTCTAGGAGGCTCTATAGAGGGTGCCGGCTGCGAAGAGGTCACGGCAACACCATAGGGATGTGGTGGGGAAATTGAGCAGGCTGCTGCAGTGGGGGCAGGGGCATGGTTAAATTCTGGGTATTTCTCGGGCAGAGACAAGAGGATCTGCTAATGGGTCAAGTGTGGGGACAAAGAACGAAGCCAAGGGTGACTTTTCAACATGAAGCAACACAGGGAGGTTCTCTCTGGGTAGTCAATGAGAAGCACAAGAGAAGACAGCTGACTACCAAAATCAGAGCCAGAAGACCAGCATGGAATCCTTGTCTATCACATACAAGTGTCTCTGCTGGTCCTTCTCAGTCCATACCCTGAGCAATGCATATACTCAATCCAGTTGCAAAGGAAAGCAGCCTACCCTTTTCCTGCTGTGTCACATTTAGGTACCGCAGTGAAAACCTTGTGTGTGTGTATTAAAGTTGAAATATATATATATATATATAGTTGTAATATATATATATAAAGTTGTAATATATATATATATATATATATATATATATATATATATATGTGTGTGTGTGTGTGTGTGTGTGTGTGTGTGTGTGTTAATGCTGGATTCTGCTCCTAAGTCTTTCTGCCAGTCGACCTATCCATCCATCCATCCATACACCCACCCACCCATCTATCTATCTTCCATTCAACCTGATTGCTTGTAACTGACTTTGATGATGAATCTGACAAATCCCAAGACCTGCTAAGAAATGACGTAAGGTTTCGGGATAATCAGGCCTGTGCCAATCCCGTGCTAGGGATAGCTGCTTCCCAGGAAGGGCTCACTGATTCATAGATGTCTGGTCCCTAAACTTTACTTCAAGGATCATGCTGCATGAAGGTTGGGCATGGCACGAGTCACTCTCCACACTGTGAACTTTGCATCTCTCCATTCACCGACATACAGACACACCCACTTCCTTCCAATGCACAGTACTCTTCCCATCCTGATAGGTCCAACCTTTTCTAAAGTTTCTCAACGTCTACATTCCATGCATGGCTGTTTCACATTATCTCTCTGCGGTATAAGTCTTTTCAGATAATTCTCAGAACATTAATTTTCTATATATGTGGTATATCCTGAGAAAGGCTACCCTTTGGAGTCAGGAGAGCAGAGCCTTGAAATCAGACTGATGGAAGTTTTAACCGGCTCTGCCATTACCTGTCCACGTGATTGTATGCAACCTCCCTAATGTCTGAGTCTATAAAACAAGAGTTAAGAGGGCTGGGCTGGCAGGATGATGAAGTGAAGCATTGATGAGAGGCATCCCCGCACCATGCACAGGCACTTGATAAACGTTCATTCCCTCCCGCCTCCACTTCTGAATTGTCACTTTCAATATCTCACCTTGTATAATCCCACCTTTTGAGTTGTTACGAATTCCATCTCTCCGACTAGACAATAAACTCTTACGAGTTAGAAGCCGTCTCTTCTATTTCTTGGCATGCTCTGAAGGATTTATCGTGGTAACTTGATTGTGGGAGATGATTAATAGATGCTTGCTGATAGACTGATGGGTTCTTTCCTTGGCAAACTGAGAGCTGAAGGACATAGTGCTCTCTGGAGTCCAGCACCTAGCCAGCCATGAGCTTCAGAGAGGAAAGTGTGACTCGGTATTCACAGAGGAAGATTATTGCTTATGGAGAGACGCTACTGATGGATGAGGATGCTGGACCACTCTGCTACCTTGCTGCAGAATCTGCTCACCATCTTTGGAAATGGTTACTCAGTCAGATGGTGAGATCCTGGTAACCCCTCCACGATCACATTCATTTAGCAAAGCATTTTAACAGGCCATCACCATGACACGTGGGTGGTTTGATTGATCGTACAGCTGTTACTGTGTATGTATGAGGGAGATTGGGAGCGAGGAATGACTGGGGATCGATAACCTTCCTATTCTGAAGCGAATGATTTAATTTTCTTCCTGTGTGAAGAGGTGAGTATAAAGATTTCACGGAGTTATTACAAACATGGGTGTGAACAAGCCATACTATTTCTTGGTTTATATAAAGGTTTGATTTTTAGCTTCTGCTTACTTGTTTAAAAGGTAATGCATGCAGTGTTAACCCAAACAGTGCAAAAGATAAAATAATGGTGTATTCCAGAGGCACCACGATTAGTAAGTTTGATGGTTTTCTGGAGATGTTTGTTCTTTTTCTGCTTCTTTCCTTCCCTCCTCCATCTCTTCTGTGTCTGTCTGTCTGTCTGTCTGTCTTTTTCTCTCTTCTTCCTGTCTGTCTTTCCTTCCCTCTCTCTCCCTCTCAGTGTGTGTCTATTCCTCTCTCTCTCCTTCTGTCTATCTCTCCTTCCCTATTCTCTGTCCCTGCCTGTCTCTGTCTGTCTGTCTGTCTGTCTGTCTGTCTGTCTGTCTCTCTCTCTCTCTCTCTCTCTCTCTCTCTCTCTCTCTGTGTGTGTGTGTGTGTGTGTGTGCGTGTGCGTGTGCACACACATACACATTTGCATCCTCAGGCTGAAAGTCGTGTTAAGAACCTAAGCACTGTCTGTCTACTTGCTATATTTATGTGCTTACCCCTGTCTCTGGTGGGTAACCTAACCCTAGCAATCTCAAACTGATGGGCAACAATGATTTGATTGATTGAGTGGATCCATTTTAGTCTCTGACTAATTAGAACTGTTCTAGCAGTCTTAAAAAATGATTGTATTAGCCTCGTACGTTGTTGTTGTAAATTAACAGAAGACATACAATTTCACATGTCTGGAGAGTGAAGTGCCTGAATCACTACCCCTGGAAGAGCAATCCAGCGCTCTTAACCACCCATCTCTCTCTAGCTGCCCCCCTCCAACCCATTTTTATAGGACGACCCAAACTATGGAACTTTAGGTGAAAAAAAGAAGAAGAGAAAGAGAGAAATCCGTATAAGATTCAAACCACAGCTCTAGCTTAGTACAAAGGGTCTAAAAGTTGCACTGATGCTTAGAAGAGATGCCAAGGTCAGTATTGATTTTTTTGGGCTGGGTACCATTCTTGGTCTTCAAATATAATAGACCCTAGATAGGGGTCCTTCTCATCATATTCCAGTCAACGCTAGTCTTACATCTATGACTGGATGCCATCCTTTGATGACACCAAAGATCTACTTTTGCCTTGGGGGGTATTATAGGAGGCTTTTATTTTGATTAGCAGAAGAGATTGTTGATTATGTGCACAGAGAGGCAAAGACAAAGGTCTCTTGATGAGACTCTCCAAGGTGCCTTTAAGAAGCACATTGACTTTCTGTCACCATAGAGAGGAGGGTTTGCTGGGGTCAGAGCAGGGTGTAGGGTGTGATGGCGTGGACTTTCCTGGATGCCTTTTATCTTTAGCAGGAAGAAACTGAAGCCTTCAAGTCGTCTGGCCTCCTCTTACCATGCTTCCAGGCAGAGGTTATTGAAGGTTTCCCCGGCCAACTTTAATGCCAGTTTCAAAGTTAAATAGTATTTGGGGAATGCCACCTAGTGGTGACAGCTTTTGGTTTATTGCTCACTGGAAGAAAGTAAATCAAACTCAGGCAAATCAAAGTCTCCTTGAAAGTCATTGGAGAGAGAGAGGCCACCTAGGTTGTCCTTTAGCTTGTGTAAGCAAGCTTGTAAATCAACCTTTCAGGGGCTTTGAGGCAGAAAGGGCAGGGTGGTTCAATGCTTCCTCAGCTCAGAAGTCCATCAGCTCCCCCATGGATTTTGATTGCCTGTGGCCTGTCATGGCCCCCTGAGCCCTTCAGTCCCAGAAACACATGCTTGGAAGAAGACAGGCTCCTTCCCAGGGACTCCCAGCTCTGACTTAAAGCTTGTCCTTTCTCTGACCCTGATCTCCACCTCACCCCCCCTCCCCCCTCCCGCCCCCTTCTCCTGGCCGATCCTTCCTGTGAATGCTCCCTGCAGTGCTGGGAGCTTGTCAGACTTACTCAGCCAAGGCTCGCCAGACCATGCCTTTTATTACTCTAGTTGTCTTTACATTTTTTATATTTATTTTCTGACCCTACCTAGAAAATGACTCATGTGTAATGCAGACTACGGAAACTAGAGAATCTCTCTCCCCTCACACAGCCAAATGTGACAGATAATCACCGTTAACTTTTTTTTTTTTTTGCCGAAATCCTAGCAGACCTTTTCCTATTGTCACGAGCATGTATAGCTTAAAAATCAGCATCACAGATGTAAAATACTTTCTGCCAAAAAAAAAAAAAATCAGGAACATTATGTCATGTCAATAAATATTCTATCCTGTGATTTTACTAAGTGGTATCATAGGACATACCAATAATTAAGTTGCTATTAAATTCGAGGAAAGTGGAGCTGGCAGGTAATGTTTAACCCACGTTGACGTTGTTCAGCTGATACTTTACTGAGCATGTATTATGCACTGTACTCACGTTCAACACACACCAGCAGCTTAATGAACACAGGCCGCTGTGACGTGGGTATTTGCAATGACAGTTGACAGAAGAGAAACTGAGGATGTAAGCTGAACAACATTGCCCGAGGTTGACCGGTTTGTACTGAGGAGACACCAGTCTTGAATTTGTAGCCCCGAGGGTCTTTCTAGTTCCCAGGGTCCTCACCAATGCTGGGCATGAACGAACATTCCGAACGAACATTCTCTTGTCATCCTCATGACGGGGACAGAGAGAACTGCTTAGCTAGTACCAAACTTCGGATTTTCACAATCTTAGCAAGAACTCTTGCTGAGTGCTTGATGGATATAGCACCCTGCCTTATCCTCGGAAGAGCCCTAAGAAAATAATGCTAACATAATCTCATCTTTACAGACGGAGAAAAATTAAGATTAGAGACGTGGTTGGTGCCAGGTCACATTGCAGGATGATGGGAGATACGCTTAAAGCCCATTGTGTTGGTACCAGAGTCTCCACCATGGCTCTGCCGGCTTCTTCATGGCAGTTAGTGTCCTGCTGTGGTTTGTACGGTGACAGTCACGGGGTCCTCCCCCTGGCTGTGAGGGTGTGTTTGAAGGAGAGGTGTGGGAGAGATGAATGGAGAGTGATGAAAGACACTAGTGTAGCAAAAGAGTCCTGGAGAGTGTCCTTTGCAATAAAAACAACACACGAGGAAGACAGAACCACTGCAGTTTTTGATGCAAACAATTGGGAAATCAGTCCTGAGCTGCTGATAAAATGGAATTCTTTGTTGTTGGGACTTTCTTCCATGTAGGCAAAGGAGAAAGAGAAGTCACTGTGTTAGAAACAAGGTTTGTTTTTTTTTTCCCCTCCAGTGCTCCACTAGAGATGGAAAATAAATTTTCTAAAAAGAATTTGCTCAAAATTCTCTTTCCATGTTATCACGAACACCAATAAAACACTGTCCCTGTAAGATTATCCTACAGGCTTATGCTTTCAGCATGAAACAGTCTTGAATGTGACGTCTGTTGAAATGGGTCCCATTTTGGTTTTTAAGTCTCAAATAAAATACGCTCCACACTTCATAAGAGTTATGAAAATGAGTGTGTACATGCTGAGAGCCTGGGGAGCGACTGGAAGGCTGATGTTAGCTGATATCACAGTCATGTCCTCACCATTACGCTCTGACAGTGATGGCGTAGTCATCACCACGGAAACCAATGACCTAGGCCCCCTCTTTCTCTGGGTCCTCCTTTCCCTTCAGACAGTCCTGTGGACTGCCACCAAAGTGACTAACTCCTGCTGTGGCCACCTTTAGCTTTCATTACTTGGTTGATGTTTGCACCACTAGGCGTTTCCAGGAACGCGGCCCTGACATGGCTGCCAACGTAACTCTTCTGAGCTATCCTCCTCATCCTCGAAGCTGCAGTTCTAGATGGCATGGCCCCTGTCCCTTTGTTGTCTGCTACCTGGGTCTCCTTTCCACCTCAAATGTGGATGGAGTCTATGCTGCTCCAACACACTTTTCCTCATCCTTATTAATTCCTGCTCAGAGGAACCAAGCTGACTTAATATTATTAGATCACAGTTACTAATTACCCAGGTTTCTATGTCTGTACCTCAATTATTAAGAGATGGCCACAAGTACATTGTTCTAAGTATAATTCCTGAGGACACGCGACATCAAACACTGGCCTCCTGTCGGCCTCCTATCCTTAGACGGCCATTACACCAAGTTTCTTCTTAGTGCTTGCTTGCTTGTTTGTTGAGACACAGGCTGGCCTTGAACTTACCATCCCCCAAAGAGTATGTGCGTGCACTACCCTATGTGGGTCTAGGTTATGTCTAGAATAAACATTTTGTCCATGAATTGAATTTGAAGAAGCAATCTGCTCTCCTTTGTTCTCTTGAGAGAGATTTGGCATGTAAAGACCAAATGTCCTCGGCACAGCAGTTAATCTGGAGCCATGGGGTATATTAATTAGCTAATGTGTATTTTAAGTGAACCTTCCGTATTATATCAAGCAGTGTTCAGCTAATTCACGGAGACCTGCCCTGCAGCGATGGAAAACTGTTACATTGCCACAGGACACCCGGAACTGGCTCTCTGGTAGCTGCTAGTGCTTATTATGTTAGTGTTGAATTATCTTCACCCTTTCTCTGCATTCCCCTTCTGAGTCACTTCACCAGAGAGGCCGGACAAGGATAAGCGATTTAATGGCTTTTCCCATCCTTCAAATAATCCCCTTGTAAAACGCTTGCTGTCACTTTAGCTTCTCTCTCCTAGCAGGAGGGTGCGCAGCTAAGTGCCTGACAGCTCCTCACAAGCCTGGGAGTGCTTAAGAATTGGAACGGAAACTTCCCCACTTGAAGAAGCCACCGGAAGCTTCTTTAACAAAGAAAGAACTAGAAGTAGCTATGAAGTAGGTCTCTGAGGACAGGTGCCCTTGTCTTGCTTGGGGGGTGGTTTAAGCCGGATGTTAAGCCCCAGCATGAGTGAGTCTGGAGTCTGAAAGTCAGCTGGCCCCAGCTTATGAGCCTGGGGCTTCTGTTGGGTACCACAGTTCATCTTCTGCTCTGGGGCGGGAAGTAGCAGACTTTAAGCTGATATCTGTCTCTATGGGAGCTCCAGGTGTTCTTATGCATTCTCATTCTCTCTCTCTCTCTCTCTCTCTCTCTCTCTCTCTCTCTCTCTCTCTCTCTCCCCAGTGTGGAGCCCCCTCTCTTGGTTATCACCTGAAGTACCCAGCTGGAGCTAAAAGGAATTACTAGGCTCTGTGGTACTCAGCCTCTGCAGGGCACGGATGACCAAAACCAGGCTGGATGACACTAAATTAAATCCTTGAGGTTTCCTAGAAGCAAAAGAACTAGAAGGAGATGAATCCAAAGCTTAAACTAGCTAGGTGTTGTGGCACACATCTGTAATCTTAGCACCCCAGAGGCTGAGGCAGGAGGATTGCTTTGAGCTTGAGTCCAGACTGCTGCATAGCGAGAACCTGTCTCAAACAAAACAAAACAAAACAAAACAAAACAAAACAAAACAAAACAAAGCAAGACAGAACAACACCAAAACTAACCAACCAAACAACAAATTAACTGGATTACAGTAAACCATCTACTTGGTGGCTTCTGTGATGATCTCACTTTAAAGAATGAAGGACAGAGGAGTGGGCGTGGCTATGGGGCCTACTTTCTTCAGCTTTGCCTACATTTTCCCCTCCCCCTCTCTCACAGACACAGACCTTGCAAACTTCCAAGCCAGTCTGACATCAGGAAATCTACATGGAAAAATTAAGATGTCTGTTCTTTGTTTATGCTGTGAGCTCATTGGTTCTCTTTGCATATTCCTCCAGGTAAGGAAGGTCAAGAAAGGAAGTCAGAGGCTACAGAGATGGCTGGGTGGTTGTGAGTCTTCGCTTTAAAGAGAGTTCACCTGAGCTCAGATGCTGGCACTTGTGTAACAAGTCAGGTGTGGTCTCACGTGTGCCTGTGACCCCAGCACTGTAGGGAGAGGGGGTGTGGAAACGAGAGTGTTAGTGGGGCTTGCTGGATGCCAACCCAGCCAGAAGGTGGGAGTGCCAGATTCAGGGAGAGACTTTGCCTCAAAGGAATAAGACAGGGAGTGACAAAGGGGGACACCTAATGGTGGTCCCAACACACACACACACACACACACACACACACACACACACACATTATATACTCACACACAATATGCATGTGAGTGCACACATACACACACACTGAGAAACAGACAAACAGAGACAGGGAGAGAGAGAGAGAGAGAGACAGAGACAGAGACAGAGACAGAGTCACTTAAAGACGGAAGATTTATAAATTGGTCTGAATAAAGTCCCAGAAGCAAGCTGGATAAATGGCGGCTCCATCTGGATCATAAAGATGCCCCCCATGTGTGTAAGTGACAGCAACACCATTGCTCTCATTGTGTTTTTGCAGATGACACAACATAATTCCATGGTTACTTTTGCAGATCTGCCGCTATGCTTGGGGCTTGATAAATACTTATAATGGCTTATTTATTGATCTGGAATTTGACAGTCTAAAGAGTTAGTCCCAGCTTGATGGGAATGCTAGGCTGACAGTAAAGTGAGTATTTTCGTTTCTTTTTTTAAAAAAATAAAATACCTTTCAATGGTATTTTTTTCTTTTCTTTTTTTTGTTTTGTTTTTGTTTTTTTTTGTTTTGTTTTGTTTTGTTTTTCGAGATGGGGTTTCTCTGCATACCCTTGGCTGTCCTGGAACTCACTCTGTAGACCAGGCTGACCTCGAACTCAGAAATCTGCCTATCTGCCTCCCAAGTGCTGGGATTAAAGGCGTGTGCCACCACTGCCTGGCTTGAACGGTATTTTTAGAGAATGAAAATTATTCTTTGAAATTTTCATAAATATAAGCAATACGAAGCTCAGGAGAACACAGCTAGGCACTGTTTCTTGCAAACAGTAGCTAAATGCTTGTTAGAACTCAAGAAAAGGATGGTAACACAGCTGAGGTCATATCTGAAGTTAATGCAAAAGGATGGCCTACAACATGCCAAGGAGACAACACCATCAGAGTCAGGAAAATTCCCTGGGAGAAGGTCGTGCCCTGCTGTGTTCTGTGTTTCATGGTGTATATAATGGCTAGCTTTCTAGGTTTGAAGATTGTATCAGTGTGAGGTATTTTCTTTTTTCTTTTTAAAGAATTATTTGTTTATTTTATGTATATGAGTACACTGTTGCTGTCTTCAGACACACCAGAAGAGGGCTTTGGATCCCATTACAGATGGTTGTGAGCCATCATGTGGTTGCTGGGAGTTGAACTCAGAACCTTCAGAAGAGCAGTCAATGTGCTTAACCGCTGAGCCATCTCTCCAGCCTGTGTGAAGTATTTTCAGTCTTACTTAATTGTAGTCTTTGGTTTCCTTGGAAACATCTTTGAACCTAACAGTGTTCTGTAAAATAATAATAATAATAATAATAATAATAATAATAATAATAAATTTACAGTAGCTAAATGCATTCTTAGACTTATCTCACAAAGTAGGTACTCTCTGCATGTGTGTGCGTGCGTGCGTGCGTGCGTGCGTGCGAGCGAGCGTGCATGTGTGCGTGCGTGCGTGCATGCGCATGTTCCTGGGGAGGCCAGAGGTTGACATTAGGTATCTTTCTTGACAGTCAAAATACAATTGGCTCTGTTATAATTAATTTTGTGGTGTGTGTGTGTGTGTGTGTTATGTGGGTGCATGTGCAGACTGGAGGATGTGGAGGTCACCTTCAGGTGTCTTCCTCAGTTGCCCTCTACCTTACTGCTTTGAGTCTGAGTCTCTCATTGAATTTGGAACTCATCCATTGGTCTAGGCTGGGTGGCCAACGAGTTTTACGGACCTGCCTGTTTCTGTCGGGCCTGACATGAGGTCTAATCTCCATTCCACCTTCACCCTTCAGTCACATACACAGGTGGGCGTGATAAACAGGCCCCAGGCCCTAGAGAGATTTACATACTAATAAGGTACCTGAAGGCCAGAGGGTGGAGTCAAATAAGCATTCCTCCCCAGCCCCTTCCCCCTCTCCCCCTCCCTATTTAACTCAGGTCTGCCCTGGGTTTTGGGGGGCGCACATCCAGATCCATCCACCATGCCAATAAACTGGTTTTGGAAACCCAAGGACTTCCTCGTGTGTTAGGGCCTCACTGTGAGGAACCGTGGAGAGGCCTTTAGTGAACAGCTGGGCCTAACTTCTAGTTGGAGGAACCCAAGGCATTCTCAGCCAACTACATACAGCATGGCGGGAGAGACCCTGCGGTTCCCCAACCATATTTTTTTCCTACATGTTTCTGCACCCCTTACCCAGTATTATTCGGGTTACAGATAACACAACACAAAACCTGGCTTTTACACAGGCGATAGGGGCTTGGAACTCAGGCCTTCAAGCTCATGTGGCAGGCATCTTACTGACTGAGCATCCCCCCAGCCCGGATGTTGGTATCAGGCTCCGAACCCAGTGACTTCACATCTAGGTGACCCCCACATCGTTGCCAAGGCAACCACCATACATTCCCAGAATCCAGCTGACTACCTCCCACCTTCACGTGTGAGAGGCTAAGTCACTGCCCATATAAATAGGCAGAACCCCCTGCCCTCTCTCTCTTCCTCCTCTTCTTCTCCCATATTCTTGCCCCCACCTTTGCCCTATCTCCTGAATAAACCTCACTTGGAACCATTTGGTCTGATGTGGTCTCTCCCAAGCTGTGTGTGGAAAACGTCAGCGTATGTAGTGTTTTTATACCTATACTACAGATGAGAAGACAGGCGGGTGGAGATCCTACAGGTGGCATAGCAGATGGCTCTATGTTGTGGTTCTTTACTGCTAATGCCCACGGCTCAGCAAACACTGTTTTAGCTACAGATCAGTGGCGGAAAAACACTAGAACTCTGACTCCCAGGTGAAGAAGTGAAAGAATGCCACGACCCTCCTGCTCCTTGAAAGTTTCAACAGGAATCTACAGGAGAAAGGGAAGCTCTCTCCACCTTCACTTTACTATGGTGAATGCATTATTGCTTCATGTGTGACTACACAATTTGTACTCCAGGTTATGAAGCTTAAGAAAGGGTGATACTTAAGAGAGGAAAAACGAAGCTTTTTTTTTTTTTTTTGAGGGTCGTGGTGGAGGAGCGGATTTTATAAGCCATTTAAATTTTTCATTTGTCTACATGTGGCCATCTAAATGCTGGGTGACTGGAGTCGATGCTCCATTCCTGTTCCAAGCACCTGGTGCCAGCGTTTAACCCGAGAGAGTCCTACTTCTTCTGTGATCTCACGTTGGGCTCCCATCACCTACCCCTCTTCATGCTGGGTTTTGGGACAGCATCTAACACTACCTCCCCTTTACCAATGAAAGGTTTATGCTTAGTGAGGTGTGGTAGCACGCACCTATAATTCCAGAACTCTGGAGAATCACCTAGAGTTCTGGGCTTGCTTGGGCTACAGAGTGTGGGCCTGTCTCAAATCAAAAAGTAAAAACAATAATTAGGGCGTGGTGGTGCACACCAGTTAATCCCAACACTCGGCAGATGGAGGCTGGAGAATCATTACGCTCAAGATCACCCTCCACGGTCTCAGCTAATTGATATCCTGCTTAAAGGGGGGTGGGGGAAGAGGAAGGAAGACTAGGGCCTTATATGTTTGACCTGAAATAAGCTAGATAAATACCAACTCAATTTAGGTCTTATTGGAATGTTCTGGAAGCCCTGTTGTCTTGGATTCTTTCATAAACTGAAGGTGGTAAACACAGAAACGAGACTGGCTTGTGCTTGTCTCACCATCTTTTAACTTGCTACTCCAGGTGAGATAAATTTCAGTGAGCCAGATGGACCCATTGAGAGAGGTAACAATCACCGATTAGCTCACCCCCTAGGGAAGAAGCAGGTGACAGGATTTAGGCAGGAAAATGTGCCTGAGAACAAAAGATGGTGTCATTTCTTGGAACCACCGTGCTGTTTAGGCTCCATCGGCTCCAGTTTCCCAGGCAGGTCCCTCATGAGGATAATTCTGCCCACTCCATTTTCTTAAGAGGTTCTGAACTCTACTTCGGGACTGCTCTGTATGTTGGTCGCTTTCTGAGACTTGTTCAACCCCCCCTGAGCTATGCCTGCTCTATAAAATCTGAGAAACTGGTCGTGCCGTATGGTAATTTAATGAAAAGATACACTTCAGGAGACAAAATGTTGCTGGGTTCCTTTGTGTCTGTGTTAGGTTGGATAACAAAGGAAGATGACTCACACACAGGCGGGTCCTCTGGGACCTGCCAGAGTCTTGATTACACCTTGGTTCCTAACTGTCTTATGGAGCAAACACTTGGACAGTTATATACCCAGGAGGACTGTAGTGATTATCTTTAAGGATTGAACTTGACTATTGGCTTTTACGATGGAGAACACACCGGTGTCAGGCTAGAGGTAGACAGAGTCTTTCCAATTTTTCCAAGATAAATAAAAGATAGGATTCCACTTTAGCGTGGGAAAGTGGTTCCAAAGAAATCAGACAGGGATGGCTATCTTTATGGCAGCCGTTGGAAGACAATGATAGCTCTGGTGATAATTCCCAGGACTAAGAGAAAAGTAACACATGGAGCTTTCAGAGTGTTAAACAAACAAGCCGTCCGTGTGCCTGTGCCGTGCCCAGTCCGGGTGTATATTATGACGTCAAGGATGGGTAGTGATATTTGATAAGGTTCATTATGAGGTGTATAAATCAAGCTTAAACATCAGCTTCACTCTCTGTTCTGGAAAGCTGCAAAGTCAAAGGCACTTGATAAGAAAGAGACCATCTGTTAGCTATTATCATGTTTCTTTTGAACACACTGTACAAGCTGCTCGCAGGTACAGAGAGTGTATCTGCGGAGATTAAAAACCATGGCTACATTAGCGCACACCTGTCTCTGGGGGACCTCACTCTTTAGTAATGTGCGTCTGCTTCCTGTGGCTGTTGTACTTACCCTGACGTCTGCCTGCAGAGTGTGTGCTGTTTTGAGTCTCTTCTGGGACAATGGAGACTGTAGAATCTGTTGAGACAGAATAAATGTTAGGGGCCGGTCTAGAATGCGTTTGTCAGCTCCAACATCCCTTCACACAGAGATGTTGCTGGAGGTAGCATGATACATAGATGCCTTCTGTTTAAAGCATCCTGTTTGCCTTTCAAAATCAAGTCTCCAGCCTTCCACCCATATGGAATCCATCTGAACTTACAAAAACATTCAAATACCAATGACTCGGGAATAATATTTTTAACGTAGCAATGTTTCTTAATTTCTCACTTCATTTTAAGAGAATCCCTATAGTTAGCAAAGAAAACCATTTTAAAGACTTTGAAACTAGGATTTTCAGGCCTTCATGAAGCAAGCAATCAGAGCAGACATCCAGGGCAGGCTGGTCTTCCCCTGGCAGTTTTCTAAGACAGGGAGTCACTGCTTTCCCATCTTCTCCAGCAAAAGTCAAGAGATACTAATTCCTACTTGGGTGACAGGAAAATGACAGAGCTGTTCAACCGTGTGACTCACTGACAGGGCCTAGGGTCTCTCTTCCACAGGCAGGAGGTGACGAGTGTGAGGAGCCCAGCCTTTGGGCTGTAACCATTCATGCTACAAAACAGGCAGCTCAGGCAGCATGCAGGAATTAGATCGCCACACTTGCTCCCAGAGTGAGGACTTGGGGTTCAGGTAGGTGTAGACAGGCTGCCACTTGGGAGGACATCTGACTAACTTAATAAGGACACCGGTTACCATGGAGACTGATTTGTACATATTCAAAACTGTTCCTGATGACAGCAATGAAGATATGAACACACTGCACAGCGAGCCACATCTCCTCCTTCTCAGGCAGGACAGTTGCCAATTCGAAGGGTTACTAATCTCAAAGCAGACTGGCTGGTTCAGAGTAATCCCAGTGACTTCATCGACAAACTGGGGACAGGGTGTGTGGGGGTGATTTATTTAGCATCAGAGATATAAAGAAAGGACAAACTGCATCTTAATTCGATCTCTGTCTTAGGATTTCACTGCTGTGAACAGACGCCATGACCAAGGCAACTTTTATAAGAACAACATTTAATTGGGGCTGGCTTACAGGTTCAGAGGTTCAGTCCGTTATCATCAAGGCAGGAACATGGCAGTATCCAGGCTGGCATGGTGCAGGAGGAGCTGAGAGTTCTACATCTTCATCTGAAGGCTGCTAGGAGAAGGCTGTCTTCCAGGCAGTTAGGGTGAGGGTATTAAAGCCCCTCAGTGCCTTTGACACACCCACTCCAACAAGGCCACACCCACTCCAACAAGGCCACACCTCCTAATAGTGTCACTCTCTGGACCAAGTATATTCAAACCACGACACTCTCTTTATTCCTTTCAGTTTTACAACACAGAAACACAGCTATTTAAGTTGCTGGGGAGAGAAGGAGTCCTTAGTTTTCTTTTTGGTATATCTCCATGCTGCAGCCTTTCTGGATTCTATCTGGCTACCCCACCCCCATCCCCTCGCTGCACCCTCTACCCCACCCCATGCCTCAGTCTGTGAGGATCACTTATGGTTGTTAGTTAATCACCAGCAGCTCACTTGACCTCTCCAGGCCTCAGTTTTCTCAGTTACACAATGTAGATAGTAGTGTTTCTACTTCCTGGAATTATTGTGAGAACAAAGCATGTTAATAGCTATAAAATTCTTTACAACAGATTTCAGTATGTGCTATGCTATAATGTTATCATTATGGGGCTGGAGAGATGCCTCAGTGGTGAACAGCACTGGCTGAGGTCCTGAGTTCAATTCCCAGCAACCACACAGAAGAATGACCACAGTAAGGCAGCTGAGATGCTCATCCATAGAGAAGACAGAAAAGACCTTCCATCACCATCATCATCACCATCATCACAACCATCACCATCACCATCATCACCATCACCACCATCATCATCATCAACAAACTTCAAGCAATAACTCCATCATTGGACTCTTGACAGGTTTCCTTAGTTGAGATCTGATGGCTTCTTCTGGTTTGTCTGAAGACAGCTACAGTATACTCACATATACAAAATAAATCTCAAAAAAAAAAACTTCTTTAAAAAATATTATCATTATTACCATCAAATTCTTTCAGACTCATTCTGAGTCTTTCTCAATATTTTTTAATTAAAAATTTTATTATCTTTTGTTTAAGGGTGTTTTACCTGCATGTATGTACCATATCGGTACACTGTGTTGGAGCCCCTGGAACTGGAGTTACAGACAGTTGTGGACCAAATGGGCACTGAGACTTGGATCTGTGTCCTCTCAAGAAGCAGCCAGTGCTCTTAATCACCAAGCCACCTCTCTAGGCCCTCTTTCCTGATATTCGTGGCTTTTCCAGGTACAGTATAGCAGAGAGGCTGGGAAGTGTAGACTGTATCGCAAGCTTCCAGGGTTCTATGGTAGGCACAATAGCATCTCCACAGCGGGACTCTGAGCAGTGACCTGTAACCAGGGCAGAGGTTGGTTTCAGTTGATGTTGTCATGGAAAGAATGAGGTCAACTGGGTTTAGGTGCCAGCAGAAGTTGAATCGAGCTGAAAACCAGGTAGACTGAGATAGGAGGAAAAATGAGGAAGTTGATTCAGATATCAACCTGTAAGAAACAGGTAGGTGGGGGGGGGCGGACGGGGAAAGAGGATGACATCTGAAATGTAAAAATTTAAATGTAAAAAATTTTAAAAAAATGAAAAAAAAAGCAGGTAGGTCAGAAAGTGTGAATGGTATTGGGGCAGAGGGGAGACAGGGTGGGAAGGGGGGGTTGGGCATTACTATTAATAATAATTATTATTTTATAAATGAAAGGTCTGGAGTTCCCCAAAGGGGACCCCACTAGGGTCTCAGGATTGCGCGCACCCAAAGGACACACGAAAGACCAACTTGCTGCAAGAACACGAGGTAGTTTAATGGCGGAACGTTCCGGGCCGACACGTGTCTCAGTGTAGGAGACAGAGGTATCGGCCTCGTGGCTCCGGGATTTAGGGTAAATATAAGCTTGGGGTGGGGAAAAGGAGAAGTTTTCGCGCGGGTGCACATGATTGGGAGAAACTTTCGCGCGGGTGCACACGATTGGTTGTTTTCCAATTCTTGAACATCAGTAGGTTGAACCGTTCCATGGGGGAGGGGGGGAGGGTGTAGTTCCTGCAGGCGGATGTTTGTCTCTCGTATCCGGCCTATTCCTCAGATGACTCAGCAGCTCTTTGTCCTGTAACTCCGAATTCTTTGTTAACTGATTAACTGTAGGCTGCGGCTTCAGCTACTCAGGTTAGGGAGAAGGAATCTACAGAGCCTGTATATATTTTATAAAATGGTCTTTATAATTTTTCACTCTACAATAATTACTATTTATTATTACTGAGGATAAAACATAGAGCCTCATACACTCTTAGCAAGCACAATAACACTGAGTTATAACCCGAAGCCTCTAAAAATATTTTACTTTTTATTCTGAGGCAGTGTCAAGTTAGGTTGACGAGGCAGATTCGCCCAGGCAAGTCTAGAACTTGAGTCGTTCCTGCCACAGCCTTTGTCTGGAACAACTGGGAACACAGGCTTTGAGTGGATGATTCCCCACCTGGTGCAGCGAAACGGGAACAGTGAAGATTTTTGAGGGAATGAAAGGACAGCTACAGCTAATGAAAGGATCGGAGGATTTCCTGTGTCGGGAGTGGAGATCTGAGCCTATGGAGCCGGCCTGTCTGCCTCACTCTCTTAACTCACCTCCACATTATTGTTCTGGCTATCCTAGGAGAGCCACTCAGTTACAGCAGGGTGCAAAATGAAGGGAAAAGGTGTGTGTGTCGGGGTGGAGGTGGGGGGAGGGGCAGGTCAAAGGTTACTGCGCATGCTCATGATTTGGGGCATAGAGACAATGGGAAGAGTGCTGAAGCACTGACCAAGGGGAAAGACAAGACGCGAACGAGAGCTTGCCTTTGTAGAGATTAAGTTTGTGACAGTGGGCTCGATCTCCTGTAACAATGCCAAGCTGGTATTTAATGTGTCCCGGACACTGTTTTTCATAAGCTCACTTCTTCCTCTTGGAACCCGCTGGCAACAGGTACTGCGATCTCCTCTTTTCAAAGAGTAAGAAGTTCAACACAGTTCCAAGATTACAGTTAGATGGGTTGAAACTCAAGCCACCCGAATCCAGACCTTACGTGATATTTGCGCATCAGATGCTGGCCGGAAGTGATACTGAAGGCTACGCACGGTAACTTGCAGCCCCCGGGGTTCATGGTAGCTATTGGAATGGAGGAGCTTTTTGAAGGAAGAAAGCACAGACAGGAGAGATGCTGTGAGAAGTCAAAGGTTGGGAGACAAAAGGTAAAACGTTTGGTTTGACTGGCTTGTTAAGCAGATGGAGAAGGATGTCAGTGCCTAGGAGGGAAAGCTTCCTCCAGGACGGCAGTGGGCAGTCGTCTAGCCATCAAAATGAAGAAGAAACAACCCGGTGGCTAAATGCAGGGTTGCTTCATCCCCTCTCCCATCACCTAAATAAGACTGACCTTAGTGCCGAGTCCAGCACAGCTCCATGAACTTGCTATGCAGCTAAGGATGACTGAACTCTTCCTGTATCTCCTGCCTCCCAATAGCTGGGATTACAGGCGTGTACCACCACTGTGCCTGCTTTGTGTTGGTCTTTGGGGTCGAACCCAGGGCTTCCTGCACGCTAGGCAAGCACTCCATCTATGGAGCTGTGTCCCCAGTATGCGTTCTCATTCCTGAACAAGCCAAGGATACTCTCTCATCTCAAGACACCCCCCACCCTATATGCTGCTGTACGTCTTGAGTCACTCCTCTAGTGTTTGCCAAGTACTTACTATGCAGCCGGGACTGTTACTAGGCAGTTGCTACATATTAGCAAAGTCAATGGACAAAGAAATATGGCCTTTCTGTTTTAAAATTAGCATCTTATCAGCATCTCTACTCTCTGCTCAAACATCGTAGTATTGGAGAGGCTTTTTGTGACTACCTCATTTTAAAACACTGGTCCTTGCCGCTCACCTTACCATCCTACATTTATTTCCCTTGGGTTACTAAGTATAGTAGAACAGCTGTTCTCAACCTGTGGCGAGGGGGTGGGGGGTGGGGGGTGGGGGTGGGGGGGTGCGGTGGGTTAGGAAGGCGGGAGTCGGGAGGCGGGAGTAGAATAACCCTTTTACAGGGGTTATGTAAGACCATCAGAAAACACAGATATTTAGATTACGGTTCATGACAATAGCAAAATTACAGTTATGGAGTAGTAATGAAAAGAGGTTTATGGTTGGGAGTCACCATGCTATGAGGAACTGTATTAAAGGGACACAGCATTAGGAAGGTTGAGAACTGCTGCAGTAGAACCAGCTGACACTTCTGTTATTTTGTTTTCTTTGTGACCTCTCCAGTCCCAATACAACCAAGCTCTCTCTCTATAGGAGAGACTTTGTTTTAGTGTCTGTTGTGGTTCTGTAACAGGACTTGGTACATAGTAGGGGATTTCAAATACTTAACGCGTGCATCCAGTGGACACTTTAAATTTGGAAACTCGAATTTTTATTCTAGGATGATTGCTTGTGTTGTTTCTTCTGTCGTTTCCTCCTTATCCCGTTCTCTTTCCAAACTGCTATCACAGTATCAGAGTCTGGACGCTATCAAGTGCCTGCTGACCTTTAGTAAGTCCACACTCAAAAAAAAAAAAAAAAGAACAAAAAACCCCAGTATATATATATATATATATATATATATATATATATATATATATATATATATACTGTTGCTGTCCAGAAGAGGGCACCAGATCCCATTACAGAGGGTTGTGAGCCACCATGTGGTTGCTGGGAATTGAACTCAGGATCTCTAAAACAGTCAGTGCTCTTAACCTCTGAGCCATCTCTCCAGCTCCCATACTTCTTTTTTTTTTTTTTTAAAGATAAACTTTTGCTATGTTTTCCTGGGCTGCTCCCAAACTTCTGGGCTCAAACAGTCCTCCTGTCTTAGTTTCCCAAGATGTTGGGATTGCCTGCATATGTCAGCATACCTGGCTATTTTAAAAAACTCTTACCCACTAATTTTACGTTCCACTGACTTGTGTTTGGGTTTTAAGAGTGCTTTTATGTTCTATCTTCTATCGATATAGTCATCTTACAAGCTAGACTGAGCAGGGTAGAGAAGATGCAGGATGCCCTGCTCTTTCCCACCTCTCCCTGTTAAATAAATCCCATCCCTGGCTGTGAGCCCAGTTGTCTCATCTAGATCTCTGTTAGTTGTACAAGGAAAAAAAAAGTCATTGGTCACTTTTAGGGACAAGGTTGTGGTTTTAAAGTTTGCAGATAACATGACTTGTCCATCCAGCTCCCGCTCTCCTTCCCAGATGCAGTCCTGATAGTTATGCTAGCTCAGGCCTCTGGTCCTGAAGCTGAGAGACCGTACGTAGCATGCCTGGCTTCTCTCTCTCCTTGCTTTCCCGTATTGTTGTTGTTGTTTGTTTTTCTCTTTTACTTTCTTTTTTGCTTTATCTGCTTTTAAAATCAAGTTCTTAAATGTTTCCACTCATGACTTCTTTTTGACTGAGAAAGCTTTACATAACCCTGGGTACACAGGTATGTAACATTGGTATGCAAATCAAATGTTTACTGATAATAAATCATAATGAAATTTGCTTTTAAACAATCCTCTGGCATGCACAAATCTTACTGCACATTAAAAAGAAAAAAGTTTTCATACATATAATATATATATATATATATAATTTAAGACATATATATATAATCTTGACTAGATACTTGATTCTGTGGGGCATAGAGCATCTTCAGTGTTTTCAGAGTTGATTGACATGTTAATTCTGTAATCCCCAGTGCAAAGAATGTCACTTTGCATAAATAAGTAGTTCAAAATGGCAGTATGTTTAAGGTCATTTCAAAATTGTTGGACATTGTATCCTAATCACAAGCCAGAATTTACTTTAAAAAAAAATTCAAGTCAGTAACCGAAAAAAGAAAATTTTAAAGTCAATCAATCTGACACAATTCAATCCAAAGACACTAATTTGATAATTATCTGTTGAGGAATATAGGCAGGGTGACAAATAAGAAGTCTTATTTGTTCTGTAATCAAACCTTATGTTCCTGCAAGAGCAGAAAACGTTCCCTGTAGAGTTAAAACCCTGCAGTTCGTAACATAGAATATCCTTAGCCCTGAACTAAGGTTTTTCAGGCACTAACACACACAGTGTGACAACTTGTGAATGCAAAGTGCACATGCTGTGTATTCAGAACGGAGGCCACAGTGAAACTCTGGGGAGCAGCTGAGCCAGCTCTGCAGCAAACACCTTGCGGTGGGTCAGATGCTTTGATTACGACCTACTTTTTTTTTTTTCCTTTTCTATCATTGTTTGCTCACACATCTTTTATTGTTGTCAAAATTGTTCCTGATTTCCACATTCAGTCCCATTCCAGGGTTTAAGAAGCTGGGTTCTAGATTCCAGCTTCCACGCTATTAGGTGCCCCTCCTCCCGCACACAGTTTAAAGAGCCTAGTTAAGCCAGCGTCTTCAACGTTTCCAGAGCCAGACTCAGAGTGAGAAAGAGGCCTTTTGTGGCTCCTGCCATCTGCTTGTAACCTAATGGTTTCCTTTCGGGTGTCAGCTACACAATTTCTGGCCTTTCCCCTGGCGTGACGCTTTGGAAGTCTACCCACTGGGCACCTCTGACTGCAGCATGTGGGTGGAATCGTATCACAGGACTGTACCCTGCTCTCGCCCCTGGACTTCTGACCATGCACTCTGGGTCAGAGTTCCCAAGCTGGCAATACTATTAGCTAGACTCAAATGTGGCTCCAGTCTCTCCCCCACTGTCCGATTTGGCACATAGAGAAACAGCTTTTGCTGTTTTGTGGTCTTAAGAGTATCTGTTCCACCACCTCTCCACTTTTGGCCAGTAAACCCGATATCTCAGCCGCAGGCTTTCCACAGTGTATTGACCACAGCAAAACTGGACTGCTACTATGTTTCAAAAGTCCAGCCGCCACAGATTAAACTTTCCTAAGGGTACCCTTGGTGTACTTCATGCTCAGCTTTGATAACGGAACGTATATCCTCTCTTCTCTCCAAAAGAGGATGAAGGAGGGTGGTGTAGGACACAGCCCTGGCAAATCTAGTGAACTGAGAACTGCAAATACTGTTTTTCTCTATCCAGAAGAAGATGGGGGAATTTATGATAACTGAATCCCGTGAATTGTCTGATAATTCTCTTGCTATGGAGGGAAGCAGAAATGTCCTAGTTAGGTATGGATCCCAAAGGAGGCTTGTGTCCCTAATGGATATCATTTTAGTCTGCAGATCTGTATCCCTTAAAATGTTCTAGAAGAGTAGAAATGTATGCCTCAGAAGCTCACAGAGATAGCAACACTATATTAAAAGAACTATTATGGTAGGCAGGGAGTATTTATATCGATTTTGAAGAGTTGTTCAAAGTATGACCCTGGGCATCAAACAGGTTTGGGTTTGACGTTCAGGTCTGTAACCACCAGCGTGTATTCACCTTAGGCAATTTATTTAATATATGAGAGTTTTCTCTGTCAAAAAAGTTAAGGGAATGACCACTTTTTATATAGTAGTCTCTGCTGGATGGTTCATTGCCTCTAGTATCTGGGCAGTCTGGAGTTGGAACTACATTTCCCAGAATTCCCTTTGCATTAGGTTCTGGGTTGGTTTGTTATTAAAACTTTGAGTCCCTGATTAGTGCAAGACTTGGAAGACAGAAGTAAAGGGAGATGCTGTTCTTGGGATATCCATTGCTGAGGCTCATCAGTTAGAGTTTCCAATGGACTTGGGAGTGCATGGCCCTTCCTATTCTCTCCTTGGATGGTGAGGGGAGGGTTCTCAGACTCCACCCACGAGCTGCTTTCTCAGTGCACAGTCCAGACTTCAGGCACAAGTCTACAGTGGCTTTTTCTCTTGTCCACTGTCACCTTCTAGACTTTCATTCCTAAAGCATCCCTGCATACCAATGTAAGCTTGTATTTGAAGTATGAAGCCCTGATTCCTCCGTCCCCATTTCTGGTACAGCACCAACTGCCTCAGGAGGCAGAGCAATGACTTTACCAATAGTAATAAGCCTAAAAGCTATTCTTCAGAATAAATTCGGTGCTAACAAACTAGTGAGGTTTGACTCTAGGAGTTTCATTTTATAGCAAGAGTGAAGATGAGGGGCAGGGCCAAAGGGGATTCTTCAAGGGTGTGTGTGCGCTAATATTAGAAATGATTCATACAGAGGTTGGAGAAATGGCTCAGTGGTTAAGAGCACCACCGAGCAACCACATGGTGGCTCACAACCATCTGCCATAGGATCTGACGCCCTCTTCTGGTGTATGTGGAGACAGCTATAGTGTACTCCTATACAGAAAATAAATAATATTAAGAATGATTCACATTTTATATCACTCTTCTATTCATGCTTGCTCACTGGTTACTCCCATAGCTGTAGAGTTTAGTTCTCTGATCAGCGGACTGGACATACAAATTATATACATTTGTTATTGATCTGTGTGCTCATTGGGCAAAAGTGGCACTAGTTTATAAATTATTGCCAGTGGAATTAATCTTAAGGAACCCACACTATTTTTCTTGGTTCACCAATATTAGCATTACTCCTTTATACTGTGTTTTTGCTCATCCCGATGCGTGAACGATAAGTCAGAAATGGCTCCTTTGAACCAATCCTTTTTGACTTGATTTCTAGAATCATGGTTTTCTTGATTTTAATGCCCAGTTTCCACCCTTCTTTTGCCCATGGAGATCTTACACAGAATGTCCCGCCGTTCCTCGAATTTGCTGTTCTTAGCTTGAATGGCACCAACATCTCTAGCAGGATTCTCTGGCAGGATCAGGCTATGGACCAATAGTCCTAGATCCTGGAGCAGAGTAGAGACGCAGGGTAAACCTAGGGAAGGGAAGGGGTGGGACTCTGACCGAGTGCTTGGTCTCCGGGAGCTTTGAACTAGAACTAAGGAGGCTTAGAGAAGGACAGGGACTCTTTCTTAGATTCCAGTGGTGCTGGGAGTCAGTCCTTTGCTAAGTCAGGATGAGGTGCCGCTTGATTGAAGTCTCTGTAGAGAAGCAAAAGGGACCAGTGCTGACAGGACTGTTCTTCACTCCTGCATATGTTGGGACTAAGACACTAACTGGTACATTGGGATTAGCTCCCCCAGAAGCACAGGGTTTGCTCTATGGTAGTGGTTCTCAACCTCTGGGTCGATACCTCTTTGGGGGTCAGATACTCCTTTCACAGGGGTTGCATGATATCTTGCATATCATATATTTACAGTATGATTCATCACAGCAGCAAAATGACAGTTATGAAGTAGCAATGGAAATAACTTTCCATTGGGGTTTGCCACGACGTGAGGAGCTGAATGAAAGGGTCACAGCATTAGGAAGGTTGAGAACCATCAGTTTATGACGTCACATATGTGCTTCTTGTTAGGAACACTGACTGTTCTTAACAATAAACCACTGTCCGTGTCCTACTTTAAGGAAGGTGTGGTGGCTTGAATAGCTTTGGCTCCCATAGACTCATGTGTTTGAATGCTTGGCCCACGGGGAGTGGCATTATTAGGAGGTGTGGCTTTGAAGTAGGTGTGGCCTTGTTGAAAGAAGTGTGTTACAATGGGGGTGGGCTTTGCAGTTTCCTATGCTCAAGTCCCACCCAGTGTGGAATTCCAGTCTCCTTCTACTTCCTGGGGACCAAGAAGTAAAACTCTTAGTCACCTCTGTAGCATCATGTCTGCATGGACACAACCACGGTGAACTTGTAAGCCAATCCTAATTAAATGTTTTCCTTTATAAGAGTTGCTTTGGTCATGGTGTCCCTTTACAGCAACGGAAACCCTAAGACAATGATATGTTGTACTCCTTCTGTGAGTGTTCTCTGCTGTCAGTCCCTACGAAGGATGAGATCCACAGAGAAGAGAGACACTTGGCCCAAGGCCATGGCCTTCCTAAGGCATCCAGGAAGGGCAATTTCTGAAAAGCCACCTTATTTTAGAATTCTTCCTCTGGTTGGACGAGGCTGGCACTAGCCTGGCTTCCTGTACCACCTTCTCCTCCTTTGCCCTGCCCTCACTTCCACAGTGTTGATCTCAAGAGTGTAGATGGCTAGCATTCAGTGTTCAGTTAGCATTTTATTGCTCTGAAGAGACACCATGACCAAGGCAACTCTCATAAAGGACAACGTTTAATTGGGGCTGGCTTACAGTTTCAGAGGTTCATTCCATTTTCATCGGGGTGGGAAGCATGGCAGTATGCAGGCCAACTTGGTGGTGCAGGAGCCAAAGAGTTCTACATCTTGATCTACAGGCACCAGAAAGCGATTGTGTCACATTGGCCAGATTTGAGCATAGATCTGAGACCTAAAAACCCCGCCTCCACAGTGACACACTTCCTCTAACAACGCCACACCTCCTAATAGCGATACTTCGCATGGGCCAACCATATTCAAACTATAACACAAACCATCTGCTTCTCTGAGGACTCAGTCTACAGCAGACTCTGCTCTCCAACACTTGCTGCTATCTCTCTTTTATCAATATCTCCTCTAACATTCTCAGTGACTTGCCTAGTTTATGCTTGATTTATTAACGTATCATTTTGTGGAGTGTCAAGAGGGAACAGAGAGAAGTCAAGTCCATACATCTGGCCTAACGTTATATCTGCTAGAAATTAATTGAAGAGGAAATAATTTATTCTAGCTTTTGCAAGGCTTACGGCTCTGAGGAGAAAGATGGGTGGTTGCCTTTGCTCCGGAGAGAAGCAGCAGGGAGCTGAATAGCACAGGGTGGAGATTTCCAGGGATGGGATTGGTGAGATTTCAAGGCAAGCTCTGGGATTGGTGGGATTTTGAGCTCAGGGATTGGTGGGTTTTCAAGCCCGGAAGCGGTATGGGACCTTTTCAGTACTGCGTTCTCACCAAAGAATACATAAGCGGAGAACTCAGACTGAGGTCTTGCTGTTGGAAGACGAGGGCCCAAGTAGTACATGAGAGTAAACCTTACTGAGGCCAGCTGGGACCAGACAGTCCGAGCTACCCCCATCAGCTGACCACAAATTCATGAACACGTTTATTGAGATTAACCAAAGTACAAGGAGAGCAACAGAGATGGCCAGCTGACCCACAGACTCATAGTAGCGAATACATGGTTTTAAGTTTAAGCGACCGCCTTTGGAGGAGTTTGCTATACTATAGCAATGGGAGATTAACAGAAGAGACAGAAGGAACCATTAGACGGATGGAATCAGTGGGGGAATCGAAGGAACTAGGTTCTAGGATCACATCATCCAACACTCGTGAGAGAAGCTACAGTCAGGAAGTGGTAGAACCAAAAAGTTCATTGAGAAGCCATTGCTACAAGCTCTAAAACGTATTCAATAGCCAGTGATCAATGATATTAAATCAATTTCTTTTAATTTTTAGGTGCACTGTTTTACAACTGGGTATTCACTCTATACTGTCACACACCGTTGGCTCATACTGAGAGACTGGAGGGTGGGCAAACAACGTAGTACTGAGATTTTCTGAACTCATCTCTCCAGCAAAGCATATAAATCTGTTAGGATCATCAACAATGGAAAAAAAAAAAAACCAACTAACCAAAGCGGAAGAAACTGATGTTATATTTTGAAAAACAAACAAACAAACAAACAAACCAAGAAACTCAATCACATATTGACACTTGGTAGAGCATCGCTAACAGGAAGAGAGGTAATTATTAGCATTCTGTCTAAACTCCACCCCGCAGTTACCTGGCAACAGCCAGGTAGGCCTGACCCTATAAAAGGAGCTGCTTGCCTTGTCCTCCCTCTCTTGTTCTCTTGGTCTCTTGCCTTCTTGCTCCCACTCTGTCCTCTCACTTCTTCCCTGCTCTCTCCTCATTCCCATCCCCGCTTCTTTTTCCATGTGCTCATGGTTGGCCTCTACTCCTCTACTCTCTCTCTCTGCCTTTCTCTGTCTCTACTACCCTCTTAACTCTCCCCCTCCCCCCATGCCCCAAATAAACTCTATTCTATACTAAACTGTGTGGATAGTCCCTCAGGGGGAAGGGATGCTTAGGCATGGGCCTGCTGAGACATCACCTTCCCCCACACCTCACCACACCCCCATAGAACATATTTCCCTTTCTCTTTATCTTTTTATAAACACATCATTAATCTTAGAAGGGAAAGAAAACCTGGCCTTGACCCACAGTTATGAAGTACACAACATTAACTATGTGGCAAAGAAACAGTTCAAAGTTTATGTTGGCCTAAAGGCAGACATCAACATGATGCTTAGGGCGGTTGGGATCGGACTCTCTGACAATGCCTTAAGAGATAGCATCTGGGGTCTGGATGATGGCTCAGTGTTAAGAGTATTCATTACTCATAGAGGACCTGGATTTGACTCCCATCATCCCATGCTAGCTAACGACATCTGTAACTCCACTTCCAGAGCATCCAGCGCCCTCTTCTGGCTTCCTCACTGCTATATGCACATGGCACACAGGCATACAAGTTAGCAAAAATTGAATACACATAAATACATATAAATGCATATAAAATAAAATAAATTACAAACAAATTAACGAAAGAAATATGACACCTGGGCCCTACACCCAGAGTATACAGAGGATTCATTGATTTATTAAAATAAAGGAGGACGTGGGGACCTGGGAGGAGTTGGGAAGAATAAGGGGCAGGTGATGGATATGACCAAAATATAGTGTATAAAATTCTGAAATGATTAATGAAACATTATACATAATATATAAAGTGTATATTATATATACACAGATGCCATTTTTCTACATATGAAATGGCATCTGATTTTATATGACAAGAAAATGCTTCCAAATTGACAGTTAGCAATTCTGGAGAAAAACTTATGGTCCCGTGGGTTTGAAAGAGAATTTTGAAATAGGCCCAAACTAATAATAATAACAGGGCCCTGTGATTCTTTTTCCCTAACCTAAATAGTTAAAAGTGCCTGCCAGCAGGTTTGGGCCCAGTTAATTAGTTACAGAGGAGGTGGAGTTACAAGACAAAGGCCTGTTAAAACATCCCAAACTTACTGGCCAAGGGAGGAACTGCACCCTGCCCCATGGTACAGCCTGCTGATGTTCAAAAGAGTAAAACAACCAGAGGCCTGAGCTAGCATAACTGTCAGGACTGCATCTGGGAAGGAGAGCGGGAGCTGGATGGACAAGTCATGTTATCTGCAAACTTTAAAACCACAACCTTGTCCCTAAAAGTGACCAATGACTTTTTTTTTCCCTTGTACAACTAACAGAGATCTAGATGAGACAACCAGGCTCACAGCCAGGGATGGAATTTAACAGGGAGAGATGGGAAAGAGCAGGGCATCCTGCATCTTCTCTACCCTGCTCAGTCTAGCTTGTAAGATGACTATATCAATGGAAGATAGAACATAGAAGCACTCTTAGAACCCAAACACAAGTCAGTGAAATGTAAAATTAATGGGTAAGAGTTTTTTAAAATAGCCAGGTATGCTGACATATGCAGGCAGTCCCTACATCTTGGGAAACTGAGGCAGGAGGACTGTTTGAGCCCAGAAGTTTGGGAGCAGCCCAGGAAAACACAGCAAAAGTTTATCTTAAAAAAAAAAAAAAGTGTGGGAGCTGGAGAGATGGCTCAGAGGTTAAGAGCACTGACAGTTCTTCCAGAGGTCCTGAGTTCAAACAACCGCTCGAAAGTTTCTCCCAATCGTGTGCACCTGCGCGAAAGTTTCTCTTTTTCCCCACCCCAAGCTTATATTAACCCTAAATCCCTGAGCCACGAGGTCAATGCCCCTGTCTCCTACGTTGAGACACGTGTCGGCCGGGAGCGCTCCGCCATTAAACTACCTCGTGTTCTTACATCAAGTTGGTCTCTCGTGTGTCCTTTAGGTGCATGCCATCCTGAGACTTGAGTGGGGTCCCCTTCAGGGGTTCATAAGCCTTTCAGGTGCTCTGTACAGGGATGGTGATTTAAGACAATAGGTAATTAGGGAAGAAAAAGGAAGCTGACTCTTAGGTAGCAGAATCATCAACAGTGAAGGTGTCAAAATGGAAGGCATTTGTGCCCCCAGTTTTGTTCCTGTGTCTAACAGCGGAGGTATACTGCTATTTCGAGATGTGAGGTTTGTGGTATTTTCTGCTTCACTAAGAACTACTTTTCTTAGCCACAGCCTTGTATGGTGAGGTGTCCTTCAGCCTCACCCAAAGGGAACAGTCCTTGTTAAGAGAACCTGGAGTTCCTCCAAAGGTCCCCCAAAGCTGCTCCATTTGGTTGGTACAAAAGCCACACACACACATACACACACACACACCCTGACAATAAACTATTCCTACAGTTAAAAACCCAGAGGGCAAATTCAACTTGACTCATTAGCAAGTCTCAACCACAGATTTGCCTATTCAGACTGATATTAATGTGAAATATCAGACGGAGAGCCCTGGTTTGCTAGTTCAGTTTCTTTCCTGTTGTACAATCAGAAATTCATTGGTGTGAGGTTAGTGCCTACAGAAAAATGTTGGAAGAGCCCATGTGTTGGAGCCATTCCCATTTGGAAGGTGTGGAGCTTAACATTTACTAAGGATAATCCCAGGAAGTTGCAGGGCTGAAGGACTGGGAGGGGGAACACATAGAGCTTCTGTCACTCTGTAAGGCATTTCAGAGAACACAAGAGGCCGCTCACCCTGTCCGTGCACTGGGTTTCGAAACCAGCTTCACCGTGATTTCAGAAGCAGCAAGGAAAGGGGGCGGGAGATACAGAGATACGGACACAGCGATTTGCATTTGGTGGAGCAAATGTTAGTTACATCTTCCCAAGGAAGGATCCAAATAGCATCCGGCTTGATGCGCTACTGGGTGGGGGGCGGGAGGAGGGGGAGGAGGAAGAGAACAAAGAAAAAGTGAAAGGCCCTAGATCAGGTGTTTCTGAGGGTGGCATTTAAAAGCAGCTTCTTTGTCCCGCTTAGTCTTTAGTCTCGCCTCCGTGGAACTTTCCGGCAGAAGATTTAAAAGCATCGTTAGCATATCCAGGTGCTCACCGGCAGCCCCTGCCCTGTACTCGCTTTTCCCTTTATTTCCTGCATTCTTTGTCTGTGTGTCCCTCCCCATGTGAGATTGTAATCAGCTTTGACAGCAGGGCCTCGTCGTCGTATTCCTCTCTGTAACACCTTTTCCCACCCCTTGTCTTCTGGCGCCTTACCCGTGTATAATTCTGTGTTGTTAAATAAAAGAAAATAGATTTAGAAGCAAATACAGGTTCTCCAATATTTCTGTGGCCACCAGCAGAAGAGACAAAGGATGCATCTGGAAGGCGATGAGCTCCTGTGCTTAACTGGACGATATGCAAGAACATCTGTTTCAAGAGCAAATAAAAGTCTCCTTAAAAAATTTTGTTACTGCTTTAGTGTTTAAGAGAATCGGCAGTATTATTGTAGTGTATGTAAATTAGAATGGCCCCAGAAGGGATGGTGGAAGGAGTTAATTTATATAAGGAAAACGACCCTAGAGGTAACTAACTATTAATACTGACTCCAAAAAGCTGACTCTGACCTCCACATATACACATGGCACACGTGTGCTCCCTCCATTAAAAATTATTTGCCTACTCTTATAAGTGGACTGGGAAAAACACCTCTCTCTAGCTGCTGCTAATAGGGTTCGGGTCACCCTGTATCATAGGACACATCTTTTTCTGTATTCGTCCTTTATTTCAACTGTTGGCAGGTCATATGCATACTCTGCTTCTTGCTTTTATCTCTGAGACTCTTGCACACTAACTCATGGAGACCATCCCCCTCCTCCACCTCTTTTTTTTTTTTTTTTTTGAGATTCTGTATAGTCCTGGAAACCAGACTGGGCTCGAACACCTCTGCCTCCGGAGTGCTAGGATTAAAAGTGTGGACTGACTCTTTTTTGTTGCCATAAATCTCCAACCCAAATAAGACCGGTCAAAGAAAACACAACTCAGTAATTATGGTTATATTCTGCAAGCCTAGATTGGGCAGATTCACCACTCTGTTCCCCAGCTATGAGACCCTTAGAACTTGAGGGTTTTCCAGACCCTGTGTCTGTCCTTCTGCCTCTTGCTTCCCAGTAGTCCTCCTCATCTTCTTCTCTCTTCTCTCTTCTCTCTTCTCTCTTCTCTCTTCTCTCTTCTCTCTTCTCTCTTCTCTCTTCTCTC
>JANHMN010000021.1:37498397-37522471 GCA_030674055.1 Rhabdomys pumilio
CTCTCTTCTCTCTTCTCTCTTCTCTCTTCTCTCTTCTCTCTTCTCTCCTCTCTCCTCTCTCCTCTCTCCTCTCTCCTCTCTCCTCTCTCCTCTCTCCTCTCTCCTCTCTCTTCTCTCTTGTCTCTTTTCTCTTCTCTCTCCTCTCTCTCTCCTCCCTTCTCTGCTCTTTCCCACCAACCTTTATTTCTCCACCTCCCCTTCTTCTGCCCAATCACTGGCTCCAGCCTTTATTTTTACAAATTAAGATGGGCAGAAGGTTCACTAGAATTCACCTGTGTAATGACTAATTAGTATCAGAATACAAGGCCAGGGCTATGCACAACACTTTTTCTTTAAGGATTATACGAGTGTGGGCAAGTTGCCTGTCAGTTCCTGCCTTCTCAGTTCAGACTCTGCAAAACATAAGACCAGCACTGTGTTAAGTTTGCTAAGAATCCCAGAGAGAGGCTGGAATGCTCCGAATGGAGCTGCTGGCCCTCGCAGTGGTACCCAAACAGTGACCTCATAGCCCTTGGTGGCAATCCACGGTAGGTAGGTTTCAGCTTCCCGCTTTCTCTTTGCCCTACTTGGCCTTTCCTTGGTAGCTTCATGCTGTTCCCTCTGGGTGTTGACACCACCTGGGCAGTGAAACTTTCTCAGAGTTCATAGGCTTCTCCTGTAAACCTCTCTCCTGTAGGAACCCTTTATGGACATAACTAAGACGCGCTCCCAGGCACTGGTACCCTGTGAGTGGCTTCCTGCTAAGTTACTAATTCCTCTTTCTCCTTTTTGAGTTGAAAGCTCTCCAGGAACCAAGAAAATGAAGCCCATGAATTTTCTCTTTGCAGAAATGCCTAGGCAGTTTCCATTGTCCTGGCAGGACTCCAGCAGATACAGTATTGGACACTGAAAGACCCAACACACTCAGGGCTGCTGTGGCAGAGACCCTAAGTGGCCGAGCACCTGATACTCGTCTATCTGCTGAAAAGCCTGTTCTTTCCCTGGGCCTCAGATGAACCATATGTATTTAACTTGTCCCCTTGGACGGACAGATAGATTGTCTCTTTCTGTATGAGTTACTTTTCTCATTGCTTTAAGCAGACTGTCTGCACCTCTTTGCTGTTGGCAGAAGCAACTTAAAGGAGGAAGGATTTATTTTGGTGCACAGTTTAATAAGGGATGTTGTCCATCGTGGGGGGAAGACATGGCGGTGGGACCACGAGGCAGCTGGCCACGTGGTCACGTGCAGGAAGCAAAGAGGGATGGATGCTGATGTCCGTGTTTTTTTTTCTACCCCTTTCTCCTTCGATGTTTCCTGAAGTCTCAGCCGTGGGCTGCTGATGCCCATGTGCAAGGCTCAGTCTTTTTCCTTCCTTTCTCTGGAAACACAGAGAGCCGAGTTCAGAGGTGAACTTCCTAGGTTTTTAACTCACTTTTTGTGACCAGCAACGATACATCAAACAAACAATCTTTTTTTTTTCTTCATAATTTTTATTGATTCTTCGTGAATTTTGCATCATGTGCCCCAATTCCACCTATCTCCTGGTTCTTCCATATCTGCCCTCCACCCTTCTAACCTCCCCCCAAATAAAAATTAAAATTAAAAAACAAAACAAATCCGCCACAAACAAAACAATCTCCCCTTGGAAGCTGGGGGGTGACACAGTATATATTTTTTAGTCCACACTTTTTTACTTGCAAATGTTCATTGACAAGAGTCATTGGTTTGACGTGAGGCCTCTGGCTTCTGTTATACCATCAATACTGGACCCCCACTGGGACTCCTCTCAGAGTCATGGAGATCCTGAAGCTTTGGTTCTGAAGGACTTGGACCTTCATGCACTCCAGCAGTTCAGAGGGTGGATGTTAGGGTGGGCCAGCTCAACGCCCTGGATCTGAGCCTGGATGTTAACTGAGTTGGTCAGCCCACACCACTGGGACAGCTCTCCTGTGCTCACACCATCGGGGTTAGCATCAAACAATCTTAAATGAATATTTTTTTCCATATACGTATGAGTCTGTCCATAAGATAAATTTATAGAAGAGGAATTGATGTGTCAAAAGGATTGTCAAATTGCTCTTGTTTTGGGATTATAGGAACTCTACTTGTAAGGGAATCTTCCAGAGAGAAGCAGGAATCAGGTATGATAGCCTTCCTTGTCCTTCTGTGGGAAACCCCTACGGGAAGAGAGAAGAAGCACAGTATGAAATCTACCTTAAGAGGAATCACTTTCCGGATTAGTTTCCAATGGACTTCTTTCTGAGACCTTTGGACATAAGAAAGGCCAAAACCAAACCAAACCAAACCAAACCAAACCAAACCAAACCAAACCAAACCAAACCAAACCAAACCAAACCAAACAGCTGTCATTTGCTTAGTAGAGAGAAAGAGAGGGAAGAGGGCTGTCACTATCCCCAGGCTGATGAGTAGTTTTGTCTAGTAGAGACTTAGTACCCAGCTACTGTGGTTGTAGCCAGCAGTAATAGGACATCTATAGATGTACTGCTATTGGAGAGAGTGGTTGTGGGACTGGGTGTACTGTGTGTAGCATAAATACCAGTGAGGCAGTTCCTACTGAGTCCTGAAAAACATGTGTGGGATTTTGGAAGCTGCCCCATCCTTGTTTTTGTTTTTGTTTTTTTTTTTGTTTGTTTGTTTTTTTTTTTTTGTAGCAGAGAAGGCAAGAGTTGGTAACACACAGACCACACAACTTATTCAGTGTTCAAACCTTTTTTTTTTTTTTTTTTTTTAAACTCCATGTATTTCCCCCGGGGTGGGGGAGTGGGTTGATCTTGGCTTTTAACAGAGACAAAATAATCATTCCTCCCTCAAGTCCTTGTAATACATCTCTAGCTAACCTGGGTGTTACCAAGTCATTTTTACCATCTGCTATTTGCATTTCCTGTCATTGATTCCCTGCCCAGCAAAGCTCCATCTCAATGGTCGTTGTCTCTGTTTAAGCAGACAGGCTACTATCTTCATGCTTACTTCCCCTTGAGATTGTGTGGTGACAAAGCTTTGTGTACAATCAGAACTGGGTCTTTCCTATCCCCTAAGGTTCGGGCCGGCTTCCTGCAGGGGGCTTTTGTCTCCTGTTCCACCGTGTCTTGCCTGTGTCATTCTTAATTCACAGGGCTGCGGTTCTGTCCTCACCGATTAACATTAATGAAAGGCCTCCTGGATGCATGGCAGCACAGAGGCTTATTCAGTATTCTGTTTTAGATATCAGGTGGCATCTTCAAATGAATTTTTAAGTATCTCCGTGATAATGAAGAAGATCAGAGACATCAATTAGGAACCAGGAAGACAAGTCTGAAGGGTTGATGCGAGCATCCCAACACATGACAAAGGTACCCGGTAAATTCATTATTCCTGGATGAACCCTGGCAGCCTTCTCTCTAGACGTCTGTCTGCCTTGATCATCTTATTTTCCTCTTCTTGCAGTTGTAATTTTCAAGGCCAAGTCTGAAAATTTTCCCTTAGCCTTTTCTAATCATCTCTACCCTCAGGGACAACTCTGCTTCAGACTTTCTGTTTCACTTGGAAAGCAAGCCCAGGATAACAGTATACTATTATTGACTAAATATATGTATATCCTTCTCAAGCATGTCTGGGTAATTTCTTTCTAGACTTTTAGAATTAGAAGTGTTAAGAAATATTCATGATGGGCAATAACCTATGCAAATAAGATGGAATCTTATTTTTATTTATTCTTTCAAGACCGGACTTTTCTGTGTATCCTGGAACTCACTCTGTAGACCAGGTAGAGATCTACCTGGCTCTGCCTTCCCAATGTTGGGGTGCATGCCTTTAATCCCAGTACTATGCAGACAGAGCCAGGTAGATATCTTTGAGTTCGAGGCCAGCCTGGTATACAGAAGGAATTTTATTTTTAAAAAGGACGAGAGGAGAAAGAGTGCTGAAGGACTGGTATTTGTGATTCAAAAACATGTGTTTTTTCTCTCTAAGCCC
The DNA here is from genome assembly GCA_030674055.1 of Rhabdomys pumilio. NCBI lineage: Eukaryota > Metazoa > Chordata > Mammalia > Rodentia > Muridae > Rhabdomys > Rhabdomys pumilio. Next base: position 37,502,350 of record JANHMN010000021.1, read on the forward strand.
TAGTATGTATGAGCCTGTTTTTTCTGGAGGGCGTCAGTGGGTGAAGGAAGATCATCAAAAGATAACGCTTGGCTTTGCTTCCTTAATAAACTTTATTTGAATCAGCCTACGTCGCATGTATTTTTGGACCTATCCTTTTTTGACTCAAGGCTAGCGTAAGGCTACTGTTGGTAGCAACTGCTTTTCAGCCGGGTACTCTACGACAATTTCCTTTATGGACAAAGAGGCTTTGGGTTCTGTCGTGCATTCTGGAATGCCAGGCACACTTTCACGTTCTGTGATGTCAGAGACCTGGAACCAAGGCAGGCTCTTGCAGAAGCCGGCCGCAGAGGAGCCCGGCTGCGGGGCTTGAAGTTCCAGGACTCGGCCACAGCCTCCTGGACAAAGCTCCCGCGGGCCCCGCCCACCGCAGCTCCGGTACCTTTATTGGCCAGCTCTCCGCCCGCCGTTAGGGAGCGGGACGGTGCCCTTACGAGTGCTGGTTGGTCTAATCGTAATGACGGTAAGGTTTGCCATTGGTCTTCAGAACCCAAAATGGGCGGAGCAAGGCAAGGAGGCGGGGCAGGAGGGCGGTGCGGAGTGCGCCGGCGCGTCGTCGGGGACGCCAGGTCCAGCATCTTGCTAGGGAACCAGTGTTGTCGCCCCGCCCCCTCGGGGCTTTTGGTCCCGTTAACTGTCGGCGGGGCTGGTTCGGTATCGCAGGACGACATGCCGGTTCGCTTCAAGGTGAGGCCCGGGGCTCGGCGGCGGGTGGCGGGGACGCCGCGGGGTGGGTGCGTGACGCGCCTGTGCTATACGGAGCCTCCTGGCCGGAGCCTGTGCGGGGCGGAGGATGCACCGGCCCGTGGCCCAGCGTGGAGGTGCGGGCGGGGAAGAGTTCGATGGGGGCCCCGACGGAGTCAGTCTGGGGTCGCCAGGAGCGGAGGCGGAAGGAGGGCCCTCGACAGTGGGACGAAAGGCTGCTGTGAGTGCGGGACACCTGTGGTCCTTCTGACACTGGCATCCAGCTCCTATCCTGCAAAACTTGAAAGCGCGCGGGTCTTTTAAACGCTTGGGAAACGGGCCCCAAGTAAGAGGAGAGCGTGGGTAGGTGTGCAGCCTGCTAGTTGTACGTTTGCTTTAGGGTTTGTTAACAGTTCCACATAGCGTGTCTCTGTCTAGCGCCTCTCCACGCAACAGGTGGCCACAGTGTTCCTTTTAATCCTTCACTCTTAATTCTAAAGTGCCTGTCGACAGAGTGGGAGGGGAAACTCGTCTTTCTTTAATTGCCTTTTAGTAAAAGGAACTAAGCAGAACTCATAACATTATATACTTGATGGTGACTTAGGATAAATCTCTCGTGGTGAGGACTTAGGTTTGTTACTACACTTTGGAATTAGAGAACCAGTTTATAGCGCAGCCTTGTTGAGCGCCAGACTCTTGCTTCCATCTGCCTTAGGTGGTGAGGATTAAGGGGCCAGGGCTGGGTAAATATTAGCTGTTATAAAGGAGCTTGTCTGGGGTTTAATTCTCATTCTTGGGCTTTTCAAAAACACTCCTCAGAGGTCGTGAAATTTTTTTTCTCTTTTTCTGATGCTGAATTTTAAATCACTCTTCGTTACACTGTGCTCAAATTGTACTTTTCGTTATAGGGGCTGAGTGAATACCAGAGAAACTTCCTGTGGAAAAAGTCCTATTTGTCTGAGTCCTATAATCCCTCAGTGGGGCGGAAGTACTCATGGGCAGGACTTAGGTCGGATCAGTTGGGTAAGTTGAGCAAACCGATAGCTATTATAACTGGAATAAATCTTGAGTTATGTTTACAGAACAATTAAAATGCACCCGTGTTGACTGACTAGATCATGTATCATTGACAAATATTTATTGATGCTGTACTGTGATCCCAGAATCCTCTAGGTACAGAAGAACAAAGAAACTCAGCGAATCAGGTGTTTCAGGTTGTATATAAAATAGCATGATAGCAAAAAGGTTGAAGAGTAGTTGTACGGAAGAAGAAACACCTAAGGTTGCTTGTTCTGGAAGAGGCTTTTCTGGAGGTGCTTGAGCTGAGACTGGAAAACGGAGAGGAGAAGCCTGGGGATGAGAACTTGCAAAGTCTTGAAGCATAGGTAACAGAGGCGTGACTCAAACTTGTCCGTCTTGACAGTGTCATGAGTTCAGAGACAATGCCCTTCTTACGTATGCTGCTTCTCCTGACCTCAAGAGAATTTGAGCCCTCGGGCCGAGGCTTCCTACAGCAGGTTGGAAAGAAAGGACTGACTTATTATATCTGCTGTTTCTCTCACCAGATAAGATTTTGGTGAGAGCCCTCTGTCTCCTTGTTTGTCAGTGGAAGCGAAAGGCGTTGAGACACCCAACTCCCTAGTAAAACTGAGTTTTAACTTAGTTTTATTTTTGTATGTATGCCGATACACCAGTGTGTATGTGCATGCAGAGGCCAGAGTGTGTGTTTCTGTGTGTTTCTCCTCAGGAAGGTGGCCCACTTCATTTTAAAACAGGGTCTCTCATTGCTCACCAGTTAGACTAGGCCTCCTGGCCAGAGAACCCCAGAAGTCCACTTATCTCTGCCTCCCCAGTGCTCAGATTATAAGAGCACACGGCCACGCTTAGCTTTTTTACATGGGTCCTGGCGGGTCAAACTCAGGTTTTTGAGCTTACAAGGCAACTGATCATATTATCAGCCCTAAAACTAGATTTTAAATTAATGAACACATCTGAATTTGGATATACAATAATAATAATCTTGAGCAAATCAAACCTGCCAAGTGGGCCTTAGGAAGCTACACTGTACAGGGTAGAAGGGGTATTGGTTGGTGAGGGTTTTATGTACATAGGTGAGTACTTAGTGTCCTGTGGATGATGTGTAAGAATGATGTATAAACCCCTCAAATGTTAGGTGAAAGCCAGGGAAAGACAAGCCTTACTGTGAGGGTCCAAGTCTGGGAAGGCAGTAAAATAAGGAATGTATTTACATCAGGTTTGGAGAACAGAAAAGAATGTGGGTAGCTCTTTAGGACTCCTCTGCTGCATAAAGAATCTTAGCCTGGTGCTGGACTTGAGAGACAGGATGTTTCCTGATTCTCAGGCAGCAATGCTGGAAAACCTCTCTGCTCATAAGTTCTGCACATTGGAGGGTTCTTTAGACCGAGAATACAAAATAAACGGTCTTCAGGCATAACCACCTCAACTGAAAGCTATAGGGGGGATATCTGGACACCAGACAACTGGTCAACCTGATTAATTGCCCTTTAGCATTTTAGCTGAGACCAGTTGTATTCAAGGGGCCAGTATGAGGGAAGCCCAGGCAAGGGAAGCCATTCTGGGGCAGGGCACATTGTGAAGAAAGTCATGGTATAGGGGTGGAAAGGCTACTAGGACATTTCAGTAAACACAGCCGATAGTACAAGAATCTCAGGCTGTTCAGCAGTGGAGGGTTGGGGGCTAACAAGGAGCAGCAGGCTTACCTAGAACTGGCTGGTCATTCTGGCTATACAGTGCATTTCCACCATCAGGGGCATTTGCTGGAGCTGGGAGGACAGAGGGCCCACTGACTGGAGAGTCGTTCTGTCTTCATGCTTCCTATATGAACAGAGGGCCTAGGGAGAATGGCTCTGGGCTTCAGAGCAGTGGTCCTCTTGCAGAGGATCCAGGGTTAGTTTCTAGCACCCACATGGCAGCTTACAACGCTCTATAAATATAGTTCCAGGGGATGTAGCTCCCTCTTCTGGCCCCTGAGGGCACCAGTCATGTATGTGGTATGCACACACACAGGCAAGCCACACATGCACATATGATATGAGTTAACAGAATTGGGAGGATAGCCGGGTGGAGTTCAGAGGCAGAGTACACGCCTAGCATAGGCACTGGGTTTGACTCCTGTGCTCCCCACAACATTAGGAAAATCTTGTTAACCCTCCTCTCACTTTCAAATTGATCTTTAGTTTTATCCTAAGCTTTTACAAGTAGTTTCAAAGGGTATAGATTTTGGTAGAGTATGTATATGTCAATATATATATACACAAACTTTTGAGCTGCCGTCTCTGCTCCTTCTTTTATGGAAAGTGTTCATCATATAATTTGCAGAGCCACGCTCAACACCAAACGGGCTTGCCAAATTAACTTTCTGTGAGCAAAGTCAGACTTTAGCCTCAATTCATATGCGGGTGTGTCCTTGTACTTCCCAGGCTGGCTCTCCACCCTGAACTTTGTGGGTGGGTGGACAAGCATGGAATCGGCTGCCAATTCCTTTGCTGTTTCTAGCCTGTGCCTTTGCTTTCCTGTGACAGTGTCCCTTAGGACACTTGTGCTTTCTTGTCTGTTGATCCCCCCCAGTCCTGAGTACCTGTACTGTATTCCCGTGAGCCAACACAGGCAGTGTGAGACTGCTTGAGATGTGTGCCTGTCTTTTGTGACGTGGAAGCAGGACTGTGGGGGTGGTAGCAGATAGACACAGAGATGACAGACAAGCATCAAGCAAGAGCACACATGGAATTCAGAATTGCCCCTTTCTGTTCACTCCACCCCCAGGATGTCTCTGTGTGCCTGTCCATTGAAGTCTACTAGTCTGGGAAGGCCCTGAGCCTGGGACCCTTGCTTCAAAGGCAGGCAGAGCTCAGAGAGAGGTTTGGGAGTAATGGCTTTACCTCATGTCAGCTTTTCTGTTGTCTCCTCTTCCCTTTGGCGGTCTTATTCTTCCTGTGGTGGGAGCAGCTCTCTTTGTATTTAAAGAATGGCCTGAACTAGGGCGTTCGCTCAGCCCACAAACCTCGGTATAAGGCTGAGGTCCTGTATATGTGCCTCCTGGACAGAGGTGTAGAGAAATTGTATCTCAGCTCTTGTTAAAAGGGTCATTCTTTTTAATTCTCAGGAAACCAAGGCAGAAGGAGGATCAAGGTCTAGCATGGTGACATCTCATCCCTTTTCGTCTTGGTCTGTTCTGCATAAGAGAAGCTTTGGGAAAAGTTCCAAATGTGGACAGACCAGGGCTTATTGTTCTGCTAAGTAGAACAGGAAAGTGACCAGAAATGGAGGCGCAGATACTTCCTGGCGTGCCAGGTCTCTCACCGTGTGACCCCTGTGACTTGTGTGAGAACAGTTTGGACGCTGACCTCAGCATTCAGTTTTAATACTTCTTTAAAGCAAAATAATTTGAAATTGAAAACTTAGGTTTTAAAAGTTAGATTTTGAAAGTCCTACAGTCTGGAGGAGTGTGTGTGCGTGTATGTATGTATGCATATGTGTGCACCACAGGGTATGTGTAGAAGTCACAGAACTACTTGTGGGAGTTGATTTTCCTTTCTACCATGGGGTCCTGAGGACTGAACTCAGGCTGTCAGGCTTGGTGTCAAGCGTCATCTTGCTCTCTCAACTGAATTTTAAACTCTATCTCTCTCCTCAGGTTTAGTTAAAAAGTTCTTCTTGACTGTGAACTTTGGTGGTAGCTACTTTCATGTTATATGTTTTGTAGGGATCACGAAAGAACCAAGTTTTATCTCAAAAAGAAGAGTTCCCCACCATGACCCTCAGATTTCAAAGTACCTGGAGTGGAATGGAACTGTCAAAGAGAAAGATGTGCCTGTCCCAACGGAACCCCAGACCATTCGAACTCCAAAGCCACAAGAGGCAGAGCAAAAAGAAGATGCTAACCAAGAAACAGTTCTCTCACGAGAGGCTTCCAGGGTTCCCAAGAGAACTCGATCTCATTCTGCAGACTCCAGAGCTGAAGGGGCTTCAGACACTGTGGAAAAGCACCAGGATGTAACCAGAAACCATGCACTGGTGAACGCAAGTATGGAGCTGAGACCTTCCACCAAACCTCTTTCCGAGAGCATAGATCCCAGGGTAAGAAGAGCCACTGTGTTTTCTTTCAAAAGTATATTTCTTTTTTTTTTTTTATTTGTCCTTCTCTTGTCTTGTGTCTCAGGCTGCTGAAAGTTACTGAGAAGGGCTCTGTTCTTAATGGTTGCTACTTTGTACTGAATGTACTAAGACATGCTGTCCCTACATGGGCAGTCTGCCTCTGGATTTTATTCATCAGAGACCGAGTCCCCGGGACGAGGTCACTCTGAGGCAGAAAGGGCAGTAGGCCGTTTCTCTTGCTGGGAGCTCAGCTGACTTGTACGTATCCTTGTTTGGCTTTCTTATTGTACCAACAAGAGAGCAAACAGAATCTCAGCTGACAGGAGGCAAAAGGAAGAGCCTTCTGGCTGCCTCTCAAAGAGCTTGCCATTCTGTCCTCTTATGTCACAGCTGGCTTGCAGCAGGTCCCCAGAAGCACATAAGCAGAGGCTGCAGGGTGTGGGGGAAGTCTCACTGCTTCCCACAGTTCCTTCTCCAGGCACTGCCCTTCCCCTCATTTCATCAGCCACTGCCTGCAAGCCTGGAGCCACCCAGGAGAGTGTGACTTGTTGAGGAAGCCAGGGCATGCGGGGGTCCATGGAAGGTGATGTGGGAGCTTGGTGGGTGGGGGAAGGGTGTCCACAGAGCTGTGGGATAGGGCAGGGGCCTGTGCTTGCTTCATTCATTTTGATATTAGATTTACTTGTGAATGACGGTAGAAAGGAATTGAGCAAATAGCTCTACTCTTTTTTTTTTTTTTTTTTTTTTTTGAGATGCATTAATAGCCTAATAGCAGGCTGCTGTTAATAAGAAAGGAATTTTAAATATTTAGACAGATTAAAAGTGATGATGTAAAAGTTAAAAGTTTGCCATACTATGAATATAGTTAGCAAAACTGTAAGGTGCACTTAAAATTTAAAGGGATAAAGTTTGTGTCGCATGCTTTATAGTACAATTTAGACTTAAAAGGAGTTTGTGTTAGCAAATTGTAATAGCTTTAAGTGGGTTTTTCCCCCCCAACAGTTGGATAGGCATCTTCGTAAGAAAGCTGGATTGACCGTTCCTCCCTCGAATAATGCCTTGAGAAATTCTGAATACCAAAGGCAGTTTGTTTGGAAGACTTGTAAAGAAACTTCTCCAGTGTTTGCAACCACTCAGGTAGCTTAACAGATGTGTTTCTGAGTGTTCTCACCTGACTTAGTAACACAGACTTGTGTGTTAGTACAGGCTAATGGAAGAAAGTGGGTCCTGACCTAGGCCTGGGTCGGAGTTCTGGGAGACAGAGCTTTGCTAGGCCCTGGCTCTCCCTTAAGATTTACAGGAGTAATGCTATACTGTCCTGTGTGATGGGTGATCAGCATTGCCAGCCACTAAGTAGGAGGCAGGCGGTGAGAACGTGGGGGAGGGTAAGTTCACATGGCAGAGGATCTTTTTATTTCACTCTCTTCTTAATCATCAGATTGGTTATGTTCTACATTGTTTATTTGACTGATGTTTTCCCGTGATGTCTATTTTTTTTTTTTTTTTTTAAGAAAGACTAACTGATTTGGATATTTATGTATTGAAAGTAGCACTCCATATAATTGTCCCCTTGAGTCAGTTGAATGGTGACAGTAATTGAGTTTTTTATTTGCAAAAATTCAAAAGGCATAATGGACTAATTTGTGAAACAAATTTCATTATATTTTGTGCAATTTTAGTATTTTATCACCTTGCTAGTAAATATTTCTGTTAAGTAAGGGCTACTGTCCTCTGGGGTACTCTTAGGCTGAATTTATTCTTATGTTTTTTACTATACTTTCAGCTTCAGAAGCCCGTGACAGCTTCATCTTTTTCCTGATTTTTTTTTAAATAAGTCTACGCATCCCTTTCTTTGTTCTTGTTTTTGTTTTTGTTTTTCGAGACAGGGTTTCTCTGTGCAGCCCTGGCTGTCCTGGAACTCACTCTGTAGACCAGGCTGGCCTCGAACTCAGAAATCCGCCTGCCTCTGTCTCCCAAGTGCTGGGATTAAAGGCGTGCGCCACCACCGCCCGACTACACATCCCTTTCTATGCCCTCAGTTCATTTTGCCTGAACTTGAATGGTCCTTGTGTACTCTGTACTTAAAATCTGCAGGAAGACTTGGATGCAGCAAAGCAGTAGCATCTGTGAGCTTCAGCGCACACTCCACTGACCACGTCAGTTGTGGAAACTGTGTTTACTTGTTATCAGAATACGTGTTAGGATCCTGTGGGGTGGAATGCACAGTGATGTGTCCTCTGTCTGTAACCGGCTAGTCTGAGCTGTGCCTCTGCTGCCCGCTCACAAGGGTTCCTTGGTACCAAGTGCTCCTAAAGATGCCCCTGCCTTGCTTGAGAATCATGTTTTGTTTTCGTAGAACATTCACGCTATGAGCTAGAGCCGATTCAGATCAGAGCCTGCCTGACAAAACTTACATGCCAGCGAAGGCGTGTGGCAGAAATGTTTCTTAGGTCGAGAAGAACAGTGTAAAATGTACGACTCTCAACCGTCTCAGTCGTGAGCCCATTGCTCCATGAGTGAGCCGTTCAGAGGGCTGCTTTGGGAGCACGTGCTCTCTGTAAGTTCAGAGCACGTCAGCTTTGAGGTCTGTGGAAGAGCTTGCTGATGAGCTTTCAGTGCCCTCTGAGGAGCCATCTGCTTTTACTCAGGTGCCTTACCTGGTAAGGTTGGCATATTAATATCTAAAGGAGTTGCACTACTTTTGGCTGGAAAACCCTTGAGGTTGTGTTGTCCCGAGAAGATGTACCATTTGGATTGGGTCTGTGCAGTCAGCGTTGCAAAGCAGGGGTCATGGCTGTCTTACCTGATGCCCTCTTTTCCTTGTGACTTCCCTGTCACCAGTGGCATAATGCCACCACATGGCAACCATATTGAATATTATGGATGAAAGGAAACATGTAAAAGAGAAATAGAGTTATTCTTGGGTGTCGTTTCTTGCCTCAGTGAAAATGCTAAATATAAGAAGCAAGAGGCAAGAAGAAATCCCAGTGTGAACATGTCAGGTATCATCTTAGGTTCTTTCAGAGAAAGGGAAATTCAGGCAGAGAGAAAGATTATTCATAGAACTGACAACAGTTACTTTAATAAAACTGATGTCTGTTCGTCTTATGAAAATATACTTACTTCATTTGTCTCATTACTAAACTGGTGGGAGGAGGTGGAGGTACTCTGGGAAGGAAAAATCAGATAAGGAGTATGGGGTATTTTTGCTTATGTAATAGTTTGATCATGATTTGACTGTTTACTCAAAGCATAGTAACCAGTGTAGAAATTTGACCATTGGCTACTAGTGACACATGTGACATCAAATTGCAGTCATATACAATTTTGCCTTTTTATGTACTATAATGTAGCTTTTTATGGGTTTCTAAGATCAGTTAAACACCTAAGTTCTGTATCACTTAATAACCAACCAAAGCCTTAACAGCTATTTTTTTTTGTTTGTTTTAAGGTTTTCCGTAATAAAAGTCAAGTTATCCCACAGTTTCAAGGCAATACATTCACCCATGAAACTGAATACAAGCGAAATTTCAAGGGTTTAACTCCAGTGAAGGAACCAAAGTTAAGAGAGTATTTGAAAGGAAACAGCAGTTTTGAGATGTTGTCTTCAGAAAAGAAGGTACCCACCAGCTCTGACCTGCTACCAGGCTCTCAGACTCTGCATGTCTTCCTTTGTTACCACCTGAAGCTCTCTTTTCTAGCGTTAATCCACTTGTTCAGTACGTGTCAGGTGTTTATTGACTCCTTAGTGGAGCCAGGTCCCGTGTAGGCACTGAGAGTACAGGATGCAGACACGCCAGGCTCGGCAGCAAGGCTGCTGGAGACAGATCCATAGATAGCTAACATGGATGCAGCATGACCGTACTTAGCAGTGCAGCAGGTAAGTCTCCCACTATGACGTCAGACGACTGGGCTTGCAGCAATGTGAGCTGCAGGGCAGCAGGAACCATAGAGATGTGCATTGTAAAGTGTCGCTGTTAAACATAGCACACACTTATCTTAAGGGAACATTTTATTATGCTAAATTATAGTCATTATAATTCATATCATTTACTTCAGTGAAAATAAGCATGTGGGTTTGTGTGTAAATTCACAGGTATTCTGAGTTATGACATGAGGCTAGAACCACCGCAGAGTGTACTTTGTAGCTTTTAAAAATAGCAAGTATATGACTAAAAGTAAAATTATGTGCCCATGGTGTGTGTGTGTGTGTGTGTGTGTGTGTGTGTGCATACATGCACACACATATGAGCTCATGTGCACACACATGCACATATACACACATGCATGTGCATACAGCACACATACTTTTGACCTATGACATTCTTGGTGGGGGGAGCGTTATTTTATATAACATTGCGATAATTAGCAAAACTTTAATTACTGTAAGACTTGAATATAAATTTAAGGGCTAATTAAAGATCTCTGTTCAATATGTAATAGAATTGTTTGCTTAATATTTTGATGATATTTGTTAATCTTTACATTCATCTTTTAAAAAAACTAAACCAACCATATGATCAGGGATCTAAACTCCTTGGTTTCCAAACTTGATTTTTTTTTTTTTGTTTTAGTAGCTAAAACATCTAAAAGAAAAAAAATGTCATAGAATCTCCAGGCCTACCTTTATAGCATGTATGTTTTTACTTTAATGTCTGACATCTCTAAGCATAAACACTCAAATTATTTCCATTTCAATATAATAAGGCAGCTGAGCCTTTAGACTTAGAAGTAGACATGGCGTCGGAAGACTCAGACCAGACTCCAAAGAAGGCTGCTCCTTGGAGACACCAAAGGCTTGGGTATGTATCTCATCAGGAAACAATCATATTTGGGTGGCCGACACGCTAAAATACTTACTTGCATTCTGTCTTTCTTAGAAAGGTGAATTCTGAATATAGAGCAAAATTTCTGAGCCCAGCCCAGTATTTATATAAAGCTGGAGCTTGGACGCGTATGAAGGAGAGCTTGTCAAACCAGGTGAGTGCCATTTCAGCGTTCTTCCGGCCTAGCCAACGGTTTCACCATGAGTTTCATTCACAGTTTAAAGGTGGATGATACAGTAATAGCACCCCAAATCCCACCATCTTAAAATCACAGTTGTCAGCTTACTAGTGCCTGTACTGTTTTTATACCAGTGAGCTCCGTGGAGATTGACATTTATTATTAAAGTCATTTTTTTTTTTTTTTTAAAAACCGTAAAATATCTGATAGTTGTAATGAGTTCAGTTTACAGGACTTGTAGCCTTATTGGTTGGGTTCTCATGCCATTCAGACCTCAATCTTTGAACTGAAGGTTCTTTATATCAATAGTGAGTGTGCTAGAAGGACTGCTACAGTTTGCACCCCTGCAGCATGTAGGAAAGGGGCATGTGCAGCCTGAGCTTGTCCAGGTTCAGGTTCTCTCGGGGTGTCCTGATGGAAGGGAAAAGCTGGGCATCTAAAGATGGGGCACAGGAGAGGGCAGTTATATCCTCCTGCTGAGAAGCGGGGCTTCTAGTCAAAAGATAAATGGTAGAAAGTTTATATTACTGTATAATTAGTGTCTTAAAACTGTATCTCGATACTTTTCAACCTTTCTCATGTGCACAAGCTAAATTAAAACATTGTTTTTGGTTGGATTATATAATAATAGACATTCTTTTTCGTCTGTCTTTCCAAAGAGGATAGATTGGATCTGGCCCTGTTGAGCTGCTGGTTCCTTTAGCTTGCCCCTCCCAGACAAGCGGCCTGCCACGCCCTCCTCAGCGCTCTGATTTTCTTTCCACTGCAGCTACTCAGAACTGCCTACCTGAGCCTAGCTTAGGCTAAAGGACAGGAGCAGCTAGGCAAGCACATAGCTCAGGCTAACGGACTGGAGCAGCTAGCATAGCTCAGGCTACATGGACAGGAGCAGTGCCATCCATCTGGGCCTTTGTCTTTTCACTCTGGTAAAATCAAACAACAATTCCAGTCTCACCAGCAGTCCTGATGGAAAAAGGACTGCGTCCTGGAAGCTCTTGTGCAGCTTATTAGTTAGTATTCTAGGTCTTGGCAAAGAGATGGTTTCTGGGGGATTGGACAAGGCAGAAGAAAATGGGAACACAGAACCATGTGGCTGCTGAGAGCCTGTGGACAGGGATTGAGGTCAGAGAAAGTTGCTTTGGAAAGATTCTTGGCTAGTGTGTGGTTTCTTTAAACCGAGGAGACTTGGTACTTAGGCCTCAACTCTAAGCATTTAATGCATGTGGAGGGCTGGAGTGTTGAAGTCAGGTGGAATTCTTATATTGATTGCCCCGAGGGAGGAGAATGCTGTGCAGTAATGGAAAGGCCGCTTTCTCAGTCTCACCTGAGGTGACATCTCCATGCCGTAACCTTCTCATAGATGTACTAATTGCTACTGGAAGTGACAGGTTTATAAATTAGGGTGAAGTTTACCTTAGCCTTTTACCAAAAAACCCAAATTTAAGTCGGCAAAAGAAGGGCATAGCAATTCTCTAAGAAGCCAGTGATCAGTTCTTATTAACCAAGTTACAGACATTTAATAGGGCCCATGTTTTGGCTAAATACTAGATTTTTTTTTCCTGGACTGTTGTTTGTGGTATGAGGCTGATACTGAGTGGCCTGACTATCAAGTGTTCTGCCGTCTCCTCCCTGCCCCCAGCATTTCGTGGTGTGTAAGCTATGTATGTGTGGTGTCTGCAGTGTGCATACATGGCTGTGCCTGTGGAGGCCACAGGTTGCTGTTGCTCCTCGCCGTCTTACTGTGTGTGACAGCGTGTCTCACCGAACTCAGAGCTCACTGATAGGCTGTGTGGCTGGCCACTGAGATCCCATGATCCTCTTTTCCCTTCCAGTGATGGAATTATACTGGGAGTAAGTGGGCAAGCACTTTATCCCACCGAGCCATCTCTCCAGCTAACACTGGCACACTTTCTGGCTTGTAGTTCAGATACTCACTTCATTTTCTTGAAGTCCCACGTCCTTACTCATGGGGTAGACATCCCCGTGAGTTGGTTTTGCATGTGGCCGTGTCTCCCACACCTACATCATTTCACGTCCACTGCTGCTTTAGAACGTTCGTAAAAGATTGCCTTTAATAACAGAATCTGTTTTAAGTTAATTTGGTTTTGGTTTTGAAAAGGGTCTAACCTTGACCTCGCTGCAGTCCTCCTGCCTCAGCCTCTCCCATGCAGGTTTCACAGGCATGTGTCACGATGGCTCACTGGCATGTATATCTTTTTGGCTTGGTTGTTGATGTGACTTTTGAGGACAGTTAGGACTTTGATTGTGTAGATCAAGATCGGCAATTGAGACACACCCTGTAATCAGACAGATGTTGTAAGAACCAGGTGTAACTGCTCCTCATTTGTTTTTTTGGTTTTCTTTATTTGATTTTTCTGCATGTAAGTTTTAAATGATTTGGTTCAAATTAGAGAAATAATTCAGGAATGAAAACATTCTACTTACAGTATTTAGATTGTGTGTGTGTGTGTGTGTGTGTGTGTGTGTGTATGTTTGTTTGCATATGTGCGCATGTGTCTGTGCCTGTGCCCATGGAGGCCAGAAGAGGGCATTGTCTCCCCAGGAACTGGAGTTATAGCCTTGCTTACAGGCACCTACTGTGGGTGTGGAGAGCTGAACTGGTGCTGTACAGGAGCAGCAAATGCTTTTAGCCTCTGAGCTGTCTCTCTACCCATGGCCTATAAAATATCCCGCCATTGGGTGACATCACTGTGTGGGTTATTTAGTTGGGAATAATGCATTCTTATCCTTTATTGGTCACTGGTCCTCGGGGTCATTTCTGGAATCTATACTCAGTTTTCCCCTCTTGCCCATAGAGACCTTCCTTTGAGAGACATCAGCCTCTTCAGTTTAATCTTTGTTTAGGACTATAGACACTTAAATGTAAAACTGAATGTTAGCACGGACATTTTTAGGAAGGCTGGCTGATGACAACTTCTGGAAGCATCGGTGTTCATAAGTCATTAATAACTAGAACTGAATAGTCCTAGTGAGTCTCTGTAAAGTGCCTGCGCTCCATCCTTTCGAATGGCTGTGGACAGAGGGTGCTCCTCCCATTCTCTTAGTCAGTAAGCACAGGGAGCTCCCGTGTGAACAGGCGGCAGCCTCCTTGGCTGGTCTTTCCACTGCTCAGCACTGAAGGCTGTGCTGATTGGAGCCCTTTGAACCTGCCCTTCAGTTCATGTCCCCGTTTTTCTGCTAGGGCACAGGCTGTGCCAGCGCCGGGGTGGTGATTTACATACAGGTTGGGCTCCTTTGTCTGGTAAGGCCATTGAGTGTGAGAGTAGGCTCTGGTCAGTGAGTCCCTCTGTGCTCAGTCCACACTCTGGATGGATATAGCTCAATGCTGCAGTGTGACCACCCTACCCGCTTTACATACTGCCACTGCGAGAGAATGAGACCCACGGTACTACATAAAGCATCTTCTCTCCTGTGAGGGCGAAACTCTTAACAGTTATACCTAAAATAAATTGTCGAGGGATAAAAGATTTTATAAAAGTTTGGGAACTCTGTTTTTAAAAATACAGTTATTAATAGCAACAAAAGTGGCTAAGTAAAGTAGACAACATTTTTAAAGCAGAATTTCAACAATTCAGCAATTTTTTTTTCTTTTTTTTTTTTGGTACTGTACAGGTGCATTTAGAGAAGCCAGTAGGTGGCAGTGTCATGTGTAAAATAAAAGGCTTCAATTGGTAGTTGGGTTCTTTTCATATGAAAGTGCATTGTTTGCAAATTGGAGAATTCAAAGTATTTTATAGTTCCTCATGATTTTAAAAAATCTTATCTTGTTGAGTGAATCACCATTATTTGGTAGGGATTTATTTTCAATTATATACTTAGTGTGTTTTTGTCTTTTCTTTTCTTTTCTTTTCTTTTCTTTTTTTTTTTTTTAAAGTTGAGGTTTTGCTGACTTTGGGGGAACCTGAGGGATTTGGAGAAAGAATCTCACAGTTGTTAGTGGGGTCTTCTGTAATAGGAGAAGCTGGCAGAAAGCTGGGGGATTAAGCCAGACTGGGAGTTACTGGCGTGTAACCACTCTTCCAGAGATGGGGAACGAGGAATAGCAATCAGTTACCTATCAGCAGCACCATCACAGCCAGAGATGGGGAGTGAGGGATGGCAATCAATTACCTATCACCAGCACCACAGCCTAGGTAGAGTATGGCTGACCCTGAGCAGTGTTAAGATGTCATGGTTACTAAGTTAAATATCACTAAGGATACAAGAAATGTAATTGTATTGACAAGTTGGTATATATTTAGAAGGAAGAATAATATGGTACAGCATCTCATTGATTCCCAGTAGTGATCATTTACGGCATTAACCTGTCATTAAGTGTGTCTCTGTATTCCTCCCCCAGGGTTCTCTAAATGCCATGTGGTATGCAGAGGTTGGTTGCTTTTGAGTTCTTAAAAACTATAATAATGCATAGAATACTTGTGTAATTTCAGTTGGAGTAAAAAAGTATTTGCCAATATTTTTCTTAGCTACTACAAATGTCTCATTGCCTAGTAGTCTGGAATAAAATAGCTGCATTATGCTTTTGCTCAATTGTTTTAATTTCTGCTGAAATGCATAGTCTGATGAGTGTCTGTGGCTGTGCTGTTGCCTGCCTTTCTCATTGGACGGTGGCTGTATCTGAGCTTTGGCTTTCTTAGGTACTTGTCAGTGTTTGTAAACCAGCCTTGGCAATAATGGAAGACATCTGAACTCTCCTGCCTAGGTTAAGGAGCTCCGAGAAAAGGCTGAATCTTACAGGAAGCGAGTTCAGGGAACACATTTTTCTCGGGACCATCTGAACCAGATTATGTCTGATAGCAACTGCTGTTGGGATGTCTCCTCGATCACAAGCTCGGAAGGCACCGTTAGTAGCAACATCCGAGCGTTGGATCTTGCCGGGTGAGATGTTCTTTGTGGAAAGTGAGAAAGTGTATTGTAGCTTGTGAGCATCATAGGATGACATAGGAGAGTGACCCAGCCTGTGAGCATCATAGGATGACATCGTAGGATGACATAGGAGAGTGACCCAGTCTGTGTGCATCATAGGATGACATCATAGGATGACATAGGAGAGTGACCCAGTCTGTGTGCATCATAGGATGACATAGGAGAGTGACCCAACTAACTCACAGTCTGCTGTCTAGTCAAATGAGTCTCTTTATTTTATTATTTAACACTTATTCTCTGTGGCAAATACAGCTAGCTATATTATACTTGTCCTTTGTTTTTCTATATATATAATAAATAACTCTGGGCAGCTAACTTTTGCAATATTCTTTGTAACAACAGAACTAGAATAGCCATAAGATAGATGTAAAAGGGCTTTAAGAAGTTAAAAAGCAAGTTTAAGAAGTTAAAAAACTTATCTCATAAGATATAAGTTTTTATGGGATATAAGTTTTTATGAGATATAAGCTAGTGGTATGTGTCCATCGTCATTCATTAATGAACTTGTGGCTTGTGCGGAGCTGGGCCTCTAGTTGTAGGGAATTCTCTGCTGTTTTAAATTTTAAACTGAACACAATTTAACTCTTTGTAAGGGAAATTACACATTGACTTGTAACTAATAAAATAGAGCGTTCTCACGTAGTCACAGACACCGAATTCATTTATAAATTAATTATGTGATCTTGCTTTAAAAGTTCACAAAATACTCCCAAATAATATTTTGGAAAAATGAATCTAAAATATAAAAATTTGAGTCTGCATGCTTGTGCATGAGTATGAGTTTAGTTACGACAAATCAACCGAGCTGGAGTTAGTCCTTTTCATTGTGAGGGTAGCCTTTTACCCCTTTGTCACCCAAAGTGCGAATGTAAGTATGTGAAGGTAGTAACTGTATCACTCTCTGGAATATTGAGTGGACACTGAGCATAGCTCTCACTTACCGTATTGCACGATAACTGCAGTGCCCAGACAAGGCCCTCGGTATGGAAATCAGGACACAGAAAGCCACACACTCACCAGCCCAGTATAAACTAAGACACTCAAATGCAGATTTACAATAAAACTGTTCTTTGGAATGCAGAGATCTTACAAGCCACAAGACCCCCCAGAAACATACTACCAAACTAGAAGAAAAAAAAGTTGTCTCGGCAGATCAGCCCCTGAAAAATGCCACCAGGAGACTGGAGCAGCCGGAGGCTGCCACCACAGTCAGGAGGAAGTTGGCTTGGGATGCTGCAGAGAGCACGAAGGAAGACACCCAGGAGGAGCCCAGAGTGGAGGAGGACGACGGGAGAGAGGAAAGAGGAAAGGACAAGCAGATCTGTGCCGGAGAGTTAGAGAAACTGGACACACAGACGTCTAAGGCAGACAGACCGACAGAAGGGTGAGACATAAGTTCCTCAGCATATAGGACATTCTAGTACATAACTAATGCGTATTTCCTCCATCACTGGGTATATGGTTGCCCTGACGGCTCTGGGACTGACAAAGAGCAGTGTCGTAGGGGCTGCCACATAGGAGGTGCTGGGATTCGACCCTGAAGACCCTTGAGTCACACTGAGTGCAGTAGAGCTCTGAAGCACTGTGCTCGGCGTGGAGGAATCAGATAGCTCTCACACGTCCTGTGGTGAGGAGTCACCAGATTTGTAGTGTGTCAGAAAGAATGACTTCACAGGGGAAACTGGGATTCATTAATATCAGAGGCTTCTGTCAAGAAAGGCCACTCTCTTGTAATATCTTTAAAAATGGTTTCTGAAATCACCATTAACAGTGGTTTTGTGTGCAGACATCTTCGGGGAGTGCTTCTTTGCTGTTGCTGATGGTCTACTTTGTCTGTAGCCAAACCCTTTGTTCATTCTTGGGCGTAGGTAATGGGGAATGTGGGTGCCGACTAACTGGAAGACTTCTTCGTTATGGACAACTGTCCTACAATGGCCTCCCTCCTTTCTAGGCTTAGTTTCTCTAACTCCATGTGGGTTAAGAAGTTTTAAAAGGATTGTTCTTAAGTAGCGACTTTCCTGTATAGCCAGAGCGGGCTTGGAACTCATGACTCTCCTAAGGCTGCCTTCTACACACTGCGGTTATAGGCTCCCTGCATTTTTTTCAGAAACAGAAGTAGACTTCTCTTAGATGGTTTATGTTTTATTACTTTACTACTTAACGGTGATGGTGCAGCTTTGATCATATTTTCTGGAAGAAAGGCTTCCTAATAGATTGTCTCACTCTTTAGGTCGGAGACGTCTTCAGTTTCCTCAGGGAAGGGAGGCAGGCTTCCTACACCAAGGCTGAGAGAACTCGGGATCCAGCGGACTCACCATGATCTCACGACACCAGCCGTTGGTAATGATCAGCCCTGCGACACGTTGTCTGCCCCTTTAGAATGTAGCTTAGTGTGACTGACTTGTGGTTTCCGTGGGATTTTCCAGGTGGGGCAGTCTTAGTGTCTCCATCTAAAGTGAAGCCACCGGGCCTCGAGCAGAGGAGGAGAGCGTCCTCCCAAGATGGCTTAGAAACTCTGAAGAAAGACATTACTAAGGTAGGTATTTATATTTCAGAGGAATACCTCTTCTTGTGTTCCCATAGTGTTCCCATAGTCTCAAATAACATACAGGCTCCGACTTCGGGAGATCCCACCTATGCCTGGAGAAGTATCCCTGTTAACTCTTAGTAAGGCAAGACCAAGGCACTGCAGTTTATTTGCTTATTTCGTTGGTCTTGACATTGTATTGCTGCTGATACTCATTCAAATATTCTTAGTAGTAACTCATCGGGAAGGAAGAAAAGTGCAATCTGTTGTCTGCTAGTTGTGTTCCAACCACATTCCAGGCACTGTGTAGCACTAGAGATAAGAGCTGAGACCAGGGCTCATCCAGCCTTCAGCCTAGTGGAGGGTGGGGCCACAGTCATGATGTCAGAGGTAAAACGCAGCAGGTAGGTATCAGTGCTGTGAGAAAAATAAGCAGGGGACGAGCAGGAAGTGGTCAGGGAGGTCCTCGCCAGCAAGGGTGTGTTGAAGCAGAATCTGAAACAGATGCAGGACTGATCTGGACATGGGAGACGGTGTTCTGGACAAAGAGAACAGTGATGCAGAGTCTCTGAAGTGAGAGGACCAGTCATGTGTCCTTGTGTCAGGAACAGAGAATAGTCTGGGCGGTGGGCTTTGAGACGCAGTGCTGTGCTGAATTGTGTAGGGCTTCGTAGAGCATGGAGAAGGCACACATGTTCTTCTCAGTGAGACAGTTTTAGAAGGGCAGAGCAGTGACTGGATTTGACTCAGGCGTTTTCAGTCCCTCCCACCATTGCACTGAGAGTGGACAGCAGGGAACACGTGTAAGGCAGCTAGCAGTCAATTACCAGACCCAGGGAGACTGGACGGTGCTGTGGACTGTGTGGTAGGTGGTGAGGGTCTTCTGATGAAGTCCAGCTCTGCATGTACACTGAAGGCGTGGCTGCCGAGAGATGCTGAAAGGGGAGACGGCATGGGAAGAGTTAAGGATAACTGAAAAAACTTTGGCCCGAGCAAGAGGAATGGAATTGCTGTTTAACTGAGATAGGAAAGATGGGTAAGAAAAGACTTGTCAGAAAATAGCAAGAGTTCTCTCTAGGACATGCTCAACTTGAGAAGCTTATGAGCTGTATGAGTGGACATGTGGACGGGAGCTGACAATGCACATTTGAAAAGCTGGGTGGAGAGAGATACAGGATGTATGTATGTGTATATACATGTGTGTGTGTACACACACACCACTGAACAGGTATTCGAAGACTTAGGCAATCCAGGGAGTAAATATTGATGGAGAAGAGTGGGTGTAGACACGCCTGGGCCCCAGGTTTTGGTATTAGGGAATTGAGAAGTAATCAGAGGGAGGAGACCGTCAGTGAGGCAGTGAGAGTCACAGTGATGTCAAAGAGACAGGGGCATCAAGAGGCTGCACTGGAGCTTGTGGTGGAGTGTCTGTGTCTACTGTGCATGGGGCCCTGGGTTCAGTCCTCAGTACTACAGCTAAAATGGAAGATAGATACATAGATAGATAGAAAGAAAGAAAGATAGAAAGAAAGAATGAACCTTCCTCTGGCCTGGGGAGCAGGTTCAGTGACTAAGAGTGCTTGCTGCTCTTTCAGAGGACCAGACTTTGGTTCCTAGCACCCAGGTGACACGGCTAATAACAGCTGGTAACTCCAGCCCCTGGGGATCCAGTGTTCTCTTCTGGCCTCTGGTGTTAGTCCCACAAATGGCATTCACAAGTGCACTCAGGTGTTCAGATACACACACACACACACACACACACACACACACACACACACACACACA
>JANHMN010000021.1:37522481-37562284 GCA_030674055.1 Rhabdomys pumilio
CACACACACACACACACACACACACACACACACACACACACACACACTTACACACTTTGTTCAGTTTCAGCTGGTTTTATTGGTTCAGTTGCTTGGTACTTCTAATCTCCTGCCCTTCCCAATACTTTGTAGGGCAACACCCTAAATCTTCCCTCAGCTTCAGTTGCTCAATTACCTTTAGTTCCAGCTCAACTCCCTAACCTCCCACCTGGAGAAGCGGCATAAGGTTGGTCGCTCACATGGCTGGTCACCTTTCCTCCTCTGACGCATGGTAAAAGTTCCTCTTCTCCATTGCATCTCCTCACCTCCTCTGAAGGGACCTGGAAGTCCCACCGCCTTCCTTCCACCCAGCAATCCTTGCACTTCAGATCTCTAAGGTGCCCCCAGCACCATCTGGATGACACCCCAGACATCTTTACTGATAGATCAAGAGCCAATTGGGGAACAGGACTTTCACATTAGACCCGCCTCCTACAAGCGCTCATCAGTTGATGACGATAACCATACAGAAAAGCTTCACTCACATGCTGTGTGTTTCTCTCATATTTGCTCCTCATCGCCCTCTCTTGCTCACCTCCCACTCACCCCCTTCCTCCTGCTAATGCCCCTTCCAGCCTGCCCTTCCTTTCCTCTCCTTCCCTCCTTCCCTCCTTCTTACCCCTGTGGTTTTGGTGTGGCCCCACAGTGTTTTATTAGGGTTTCTTACAGAACCCTTTGTGAGTAGGTTTTTATAAGAGCACCCACTGCCTACCAGCCATGCTACTGAAGAAAAAGGCCTCTCCCTTCCCAGAGACCGTAACTGTCTACAGATACCCAAGGAGGGATGAGCCCCTCCCCAACAGCTACCACTGTGTATTTGTGAGTCCCCAAGGAAGAGTGCTGAGTGTCGGGGGTTGGGGGGTAGATGTACAGGGGAGGCAGGAGGGAATGAGGCTGGGAAGGCAGGTAGGGTGCGGAGCTTGGGTGTTCTGATGGCGTTGGGAGCCATCGGAGATCAGGTGAGAGATGAGATGAGATGAGATGTGCAAAATGTAGTAGAGTCTGACTCACAGAGAAAACCAAGTCACTGGCTGCTCCGAGGAACCCTCTTCTTCAAGGAGAGTTGGAACAGCGTGCCAGCAAAGAGACTTGAGCTGAGGTTCAGAATGAGACCAGTTTCATTCAGCCCGAGGATCCCTTCAATGAAAACATTTTGTCTTATTCAGCTCCTATTAACAGTAGTAAAACCGAGACAACAGAGTGTCTAAGCCATATAGGGAGAAGAACGCAACTGTTGTCTAGTGGGACTTGTGATTTCCTAAGTGTACAGGAGAGAGGGGAAGCAAATGGGAGATTTATGTTCTTTTCCTGGACCCTAAGTTCTCTTGGGAGGAAGCCCTCAGCTCTTCAGTCACAGATCTTTCCTCTTGGAAACTGTAAATGTCGCATCCATGGGCTCAGATGAGGGCACGGTGGAAGTCCAAGCAGTGATTAAGACGGTGGTGCCTGTGTGTGACTTTGCTACTTTGCCATCTATCAAAAAGTACCATCAGCCAGGCAGTGGGGGTTGCATGGCTTTAACCGCAGCACTCAGGAGGCAGAGGCAGGTGAGTTTTGAGGCCAGCCTGGTCTACAGAGCTTGTTCCAGTACAGCCAGGGCTACACAGAGAAACCCTGTCTCAACACCCCCTCACACTCCCCTCAAAAAAGAAAAAGGGAGATCAGTCCTCAAGAACCCTCAGGGTTCAGCTGTACTGTTGCTGTGGAAAGCTGAAAATACGGATGTGAGAGAGGACTGTTCACACCGACGCTGTGGCGAAGGTCACCCTTAGAGGACCTGAGGGTCTTAGTGACAGTGCAGAGATACATGGTAACTACAGGCAAGGTTTCATAGTCTCATTTTTTTCCCTCTTATTTTTTATATGCTAGTTTTGTTTCAGTTTGTACACATCTTTTTCTGTTTATTTTTCCCTACTGAGTTCTGCTGTGAACATATTTTTGCATCATTAGGTATCACTTATTTTAAGGACAATATGAATGCTAGCTGTAGTTTAAAAGTTGTAAACCAGATACTGTTGTTCAAATCTAATTTTCAGATTTGTATCATTTCACTTTTATAAAGGATACATCTGTCAGCTACGTTCTGGTTCATATTAGTGTGATTATCTCATGTAAGTGTTTCTTAAGTATCAATACAGCGTTCAAGTAGACACAGATACGAAGCTTATGCTGGGTTTTGCTGGGCTCTCTGAAAGAGCGAGCTCCTGGGAAGCCTGTGGAAGGCTCCTGTTTTTCTTCATCTTTGTCGTGTCTGCATATTCTATTTAATTTAGTTAATTTCTACAGGTTGGTAAGTGAACAGTGCTTTTATTCTGTGATAAAAGATTCTGTGATTCTTTTATTTCAGTGCTTTTATTCTGTGATTTAAAAAGGCTAGTGAGGTGGACTGGTCACTATACTTATGTCTGTCTGAATTGCTTACCTATGCCCTTTTCTGCTTAGTAATGAAGCTTAAGGCTTATTGCTCTAAGGGGATGTTTATTGTAATGATAACTCTGTTGATGTCTCTGCATACTTTGTCACTTCAGTGCATTGTTAATGTACATTTTACTGTTACACTAGCAGGTCTGTTTCTGTCCGTGGCTAAGCCGTCTCTCCAGGGGCGCTGTCACACCTTCTGTGACGTGTGACTGGTTATATCTGAATGTCGATTTGTTCTCTACTTTTGCACACGTGTGCATCTTTTTTTTTTTCCCCCAGAAAGGAAAACCCCGTCCTATGTCTCTCCTGACTTCTCCTACTGCCGGCATGAAAACAGTTGATCCCCTGCCTCTGCGAGAAGATTATGATGCCAGTGTGCTCAGATTTACTGAGGGTGCTCTTCCTGTTTCGAAAATTTTGGACCATCAGCCCACCACCCCCGGGCAGCCTTCTCCCTGTGCACTGCCTTACTGCCGCTCTTCCAGCAGGATCCAGGGCCGTCTGCGAGACCCGGAATTTCAGCACAACAGTAAGGATTTTGGTTTTCATTTCTTATCTTTTAAAAATAAAAATGTTATACTGATAGACCCGTGCTATGAGAGGAACCACTTGCTGGTGAACTCTGTTAGGTGGTTTTCGTTTTTTTTTCTTTTTCTCTTTTCCTTTTTTCATTTTAATTTATGATGGATTTCCCTTTCTTCCCCCTCTCTCTCCCTGTCACCCCTCCCTCTTCCTTAGTTTTAATTTCCTTCCTTTCAGCAGGGTCTCACTAGGCAGCCCAGGCTATGGATTTCTCTCGTGGATATGGGACTGTGCTGCCGAACCCAGGTTCACAGTTCACCCCATAAAGCGACAGGCGCGTCTCAGGTTCTCACCAAGGCACATAAGGAGGCTGACCAGGTGCCAGTAGTGCGTCTTTTTCAGGCAGGACAACAAAAATGGTCCCTGAGCATTGCTCAGCGTTGCTCAGATATGGAATTCAAGATTTGAGCATTCAAGGAAATTCTGGTTTCTTTAGGTTTTGTTAGACATTGCTCTGCTGGTTGGGGTCTTCCTCTGTCACAGCTGAGAATTCTCTGGCAGCTTTTGTCCTGTAGCTTTTGTATGTGGTGGCGGCTTCCTGAAGGCTTTGGGATTGTCTGTTCAGACACATGCTGCTGATACTTAACCGTGATGCTTCTTAGAGGTGTCTCCCCACTCATCCCTGAAGACCTTGCCACCGGGTCAGTTCTTCCAGGAAGTTTCCTTACGCAGTAATTGCTGCCTTATCTGTTCCTCTGTCCTTGGATACAGGCCGCGTGGTCACAGGAGCTCTCAAAATCTTTAGGCGTATTTTTGACGCGCTCCTGGGAGAGTGTCTCGAGCACTTATATCCCATACTGTCAGTTGATTCTGACAGGAGGTGCCTTGGGAATTATGACAGACAGGCGAGAGTCGAGATCTGGTCTTTCAAATGCTTTACTTTCAATATTGGGTTCATACAAGAAAGTCACAGTGTCATATAATAGAGTCACAGCATACATGCAAAACCAAACTAGGGAGGCACATACTAAAGCTATGGCTGCTACTATCCACATCACTCAGTCACTCATAAATAACGACCTATTCTTGGCTCAGGTTCAGGCTCGGACTTCTCTGTCACCTCTTTTGGCCTTGGCTGTGGCCTCAGCAAGTCTTGCTCCGCTGGTAATACCCAGTGCAGTGGGGTATTGGATGATCATTTGGGTCTCATCAGAGTCCAGACTGGCGTGGAGTCGGTGGCCTAGTCATGATGGACTCTTGAGAGTGGAGTTTCTCTGGGGAAACTCACTTTTTTAAGCTCACTTCCAACCAGGGAATGCCCTGGGGCTTCCCTATCTATCTATGGCACTCTTCACACACCACATATCTGGTTTTACTCTTTATCTAATAGTTAGGTTCTGTCCCTCTGGCCTTTTGCTAGGTCATCTAGCCTATGCTGGGTCCAGTCAGACCTCACAAGGATGCTCTTTACAGAGAGGCAGTTAGCCAGCTAGGTAACTTTGGAGACGGAGCTGTGCTCTAGCCATTGCATAAAAAGGCTTTCAGCGTCCCCTACTTCATCTTATCTTCACTACGTCTTGCAGGAAGACTGAGCAGTCTCCAGCCCTCTAACCCCCATCCCACACCCCCATCACCTGGGGACAGGTACAGGCTGCTTCTTAGTTCCTCCACTCTGCTGACGTAAGGCTTCTGCCGCCTCCAGGTAATTCTGTGTTTATCTGTCCCACTTGCTTTCCATCCTCCAACTTAGTTACTGTTTTCTAGGCTTTCGTTTTCTTTGTTCTATAAGCTTCTGGTGTCTCTCCAGATGTGGATATTTGAGTTTTCATCTCTCAGTGGAAGCCTACTTTATCTCTTTGAGGTTACATCAGTGTTATCATTGGGCAGAATTCTAGGCACCTAGTCATAATATATGTACTTGCTAAACATATTACAGTTACCCAGTGGCCCTTTGATGTCGTAATGTCTATTAATATACAAACTTAACTGAAAAAATTTCTGATGGTTTACTTTCATGAATAGTTTACTGATTTGCTGTGTCAGATTACCCGAGATTGGCCAGTGTATAACTCGAACAGAGATGAGTGTCCCATGGCCACGAGAAGCTGGGAAGTGCATGACAGAGGGGCTGGCATGTAGTTCTCGCTGCATCATCTGGCAGGAAGTGGAGAGGAGGAGGGGCAGACCCTCCCTGATATGGCCTGAGGTCACAGCTTGTCCATGTCCAAAGGTCCAGTCTCCTCATGTGATCACGGCGGCAATTCAGTTTTCCTGTGAATGTTTGGAGGGGACAGACATGCAAACTGTTCCACTAATGTGATGTTTAGTAGCTAAAGAATAATGTCTTCTGCCTTTTTATTTTCAAGTTGGAAAACCAAGGATGAACAATTCGCAGCTACATTCGCACGATGCCTTTAATGATGAAGGTATTTAGTAGTTATTTAAGGTTAACATTGGCCCCTTTGCAGGGCAGTTGCTAGCAGGCTCATGTTTGCCTAGCACTTCCCAGGCTGCAAAGTGCTTCTGCAGATGTTCCCACATTAGGTTCTGAGACCCCGTGACAGGGATGCAGAAGTTCCTGTCTTACCCAGAAGGCCCCTGGGCTGTGTGCTGGGGAGTCTTTCCCCTGCAGTGGGTACCTTGCTCGGCAGAGCCTTGTCCTGCCTGCTTCTGCCTGTCTGTCTAGGAAAGTTGGCCTGATGTGCCATCTATATTTTTTTCAAATGCCTTATATTCTTATTTTTCATCTCTAAAAATATGTGTAATTGATGGACATGGACTCTTTTCCTCCGTATAGTCTTCATCCTGTCAGATTTTTTGATTTTAATAAAGGCAGGAGGAGTTTTGAAGTCTTGAGGTAAACCATCAAAATGACTATTGTCCCATCCTAAGAAGCGTGTAATCTGTGACATATCAATAATTCTTGAATTTATTGACTTTGGGTTGGGAAATAAATTTAAATGTAATGCTCTTTCCATTGGATGCTAAGTATGTTAGAAACTTTTTCTCTTCTAGTAAGTTTGTAGCTCTTGATTCAGTGAACTGTAAAGCAAATTATGTTTTGAAATACAAATCTGGCCACTTTGAATCTACTACTGCTTTTTGTCTTGATGATAAATAACAGTTTTTGTAAATATGTGACGGGTTTGCTCACTCAGAATATGGAATTTCAATAGTGAAAAGGGTAGCATATTGCCAGATATTTCTCCTCTACATCTAGTGAGATTTTCCAAAAAGTGATATAATAAACCATGTTAAAATATAGCATTTTGAAAAGATTTATTTTTATTACTTTGATAATGTGTATGTGAGCATGAGCACATGTATGTAGGTGCCCCTGGGCCAGAGGCACGGGAGTCCCCTGGAGTTGGAGGTGCAGATGGTTGTGAGCCACCCAACATGGATGCTAGGAATTGAACTCTGGTCCTCTGGAACAGCAGCATGTGCCCTTAGCCTCAGCCATCTCCCCAGACCCAGCATTTTGCTTTTTAAATTGAAAACTTTTTTTTTTCTCCACATAGTTGTACTTCTGAAAGTAGGATGGCTTCCCCTGATAATACTGAAATCAGAGGCTGTGTTGAATTAATGACATCATGGGATTCCAGTGGTGTAAAAACGTTCTCATCCCATTGGCACGTTTGACCTCTGATAAACTTGGAAAATGGCCACGAAAGATGTTGAGCCAAAGGCTCCATTGACCGGGTCCCGTGTTTCCTCATAGACCCGACATCAGTATTAGGTCTAGATGGCTTCACTTTCCTGGCAGTGTCACATTAAGCATGATGTTGTTATGTAGATGTTTCTCCATGGGTGTAATCCTGGGATTCTCTCATTACAGATGCAGATAGACTGTCTGAGATCTCTGCCCGCTCTGCGGTTTCCAGCCTCCGGGCTTTCCAGACTCTAGCCCGAGCTCGGAAGAGAAAGGAGAATTTCTGGGGCAAACCATAAACCTGCTGATCTATCTAGAGACAAATCGGCTCACCTTTTCTTACTCACTGTCTTAAGATTTTCAGAGGGTTTGGATTTTCTTCTGACACTTCTGACTCTGATAATTTGAATTTTCAGTGGCTCATCTTACCAGAAAATTGTAACGTAACGTCGCTGCGTCTAAAGTTTAACTCCTGTGAGAAGTCCTTTGCACTTGTCTGAGTGCAAAGGCATGGATTATGTAGTTCTTTGCACACTCTGCCTCTTGTATCGGGTGTTGTGAGTTGCTGGTAGGAGTGTGGAGGTCGTCTGTCAGCAGAGTATTCTAAAGGATAAAATGAAGGCAACAGTAAGATCTTGCAACTTAATTCCCCCTCAGATTGACTTTTTAGGCATTTTAATAGCCGTAGGTGTCCTGAAGGGACACTGTCACTGTTTTTATTAGCGCCTTCTGTATACACAGGTGCAGTGCTAAGATGATTGGACTTTGAAAATCTGGCTGTACATATTTTTCTTATTTATGTAACAAAATTTGCTGAGAGAATATGTATATTTTTGATCTTTTTATGTATTTTGTTTGTATAATAACTGGCATACATTTAAATAATGTCTAGATTTTGAGAAATTATTTGTGGAATGGAGAATTAAAACTCTGTAGACATTTAAAAATGAAAATAAAGTGTGCTTGGCTTCTTCTGAAAGCTATCATGTGGAATAAATGTCTTCCAGAAGCATTTTATTAGAACTGATAAATCAGAAATCATACGACTACTGCAGCTGCTAAATGCAGTACACCCGAGTCTACAGTATTTGGTTTTCACAAATACAAGGTTTTAAAAACAGATTCATTAAAAAATTTAACACCAACTTGGTGATTCTGTTTTTCTTTACAGGAGATATTTAAGTGTTGCTTACAAATCAGGATAGATTTAAGTTTCTAATAAGAATGGGTTTCATAAACACCTTAAGCACAATCTTTTAATAGTGCGTGTAAACTGTGTGGTATGGTTTGGGTTTTCTTCTTGTTGGTCAAGAGAGGGTTTAGTCTCTGTTTCTAAGACTGTCCTCAAACGCACTCACGATCCATTAGGATTCTCTGTGTTAGCCTCCTGAGCCTCGGATTACAGGCAGGTGCTATCCTGCCTGATGAAGGTTTGCACCATCAGTGACATCCCTCCAGATGGTGTGTGTTGGAAGGTTGGAGCCCATTTGATAGCACTGTTTGGAAACCGAGGAGACCAGGAGGAAGGCAGGCCTGGCTGCAGGAATGAGCTCACTGGGGGTCTGCCTTTGAAGGGTGCATTTTGTCAGCAGGTGTTGACCTTTGCTGACCTATGCAACTGTGTTCATAGCAGCCTTATTTATAATAGCCAGAAGCTGGAAAAAACCAAGATGTCCCTCAACAGAGGAATGGATACAAAAAATGTGGTACATTTACACAATGGAGTATTACTCAGCTATTAAAAATAATGAATTCGAGAAATTCTTAGGTAAATGGATGGAACTAGAAATTATCATCCTGAGTGAGTTAACCCAATCACAAAAGAACACACATGGTATTTACTAACTGATAAGTGGATGTTAGCCCAAAAGCTTGGAATATCGAAGACTCAACTCACAGACCACATGAAGCTCATGAAGAAGGAAGACCAAGTGTGGATGCCTCAGTCCTACTTAGAAGGAGTAACAAAAATACTCAAGGGAGCAAAGATGGAAACAAAACGTGGGACAGAAACTGAACGAGGGGTCATCTGGTAACCATTCTACCTGGGTATCCATCCCATGTACAGTCATCTAAGCTAGACACTGATATGGATGGCTGGAAGTGCATGCTGTCAAGAACATGATATAGATAGCTGTCTCCTTAGAGGTCTGCCAGAGACTGACACATTCAGAGGACAATGCTCACAGCTAAGCACTGATCTGATCAAGGGTTTCCCAATGGAGAAGTTAGAAGACTGAAGGAGCAGTCTTCTGGGTTTGTGATCCCATGAGGAGAGCAACAATACCAACCAACCAGAGCTCCCCAGGGTCTAAACCACCAGCCTGGGAGCACATAGGGAGGGACCCATGACTCCAGCTGTATATGTAGGGGAGGATGGCCTTGTCGGGCATAGGTGGGAGAGGAGATTCTTGGTCCCATGCTGAGTAGGGGGGAATGTGAGGGTGGGGGGAGGTGGGAGTGGGGGAGTAGGTAGGGGCACAGCCTCATAGAAGCATGAGGAGGGGGCATGGGATAGGAGGTTTCTGGATGGTGGGGGGAAGTGGGGTAAGGGGATAAAATCTGAAATGTAAATATAATACCCAATTAAAAAAAAAAAAAACAGAAAAAAAAAGGACCTGGGATTTGAAGACCTTAAAGGATGAGCTGACTCCAGTCTAATGCTGAGACAGCCTCAGTGTCAGTGTACTTATGTACATGAATGTGACAAGGGACATGATGCTCCAAGGAAGGCTGAGCTCATATAACCACCAGGAAGGCATATTAAATACTAACAGCAGCCCTTTCTCAGGACAGACCAATTTAAACACAATTGCCTGGCACTTAGATTATATCTGAGAAAGCATGAAATCAAGGCAGAAGGCTGTGTCCAGACTCAGGATACCCTGAGGACAGCCCTCCACATGTCCCTTCGCCAGATGGGGCTCCATAGCTCTGATCTGACATCCAACAAGAATGAGCATGTCTCATAAGTTGACTGGAAATGTTTAACACAGGAGGCATAAGATCACATCCAAGGACAATCCAAGGAACAAAATGCAGTTGAAGTGAAAGGCCTCTGTCTTCTTCCTAGAGTCTTAGTAATGAGAACAGGCCATGAAGTTTCCCAGTATCTAGAAGGAACTGTGAATTTGAATTTGCTTTAAATCAGTTTCATCTAGGCATACTTTAACAAGCTGATATTGTTGCGATTATATCTTGATGAGTTTGGACAGATTTCCACATTTGAGTCCACCAGTGCAGGCACCAAGGTTCTATCTGTCTGGTGTTTCCTGATCCTTAAGGTAGCCACGACTCAGAGTTCAGCAAATATTTCTCTGGATTTCACTTATATTTTTGAGATTGCTCATGTTTTGGTGTGGATGTTTCCTTTTAGCTTATTCACCCACTGGTAAACTTTTGGATGGCTTGCAGTTTGAGGCTATACCAAACATATTTGCTACTTGCATTGTGAATCCTCGTGATGGGCTATGCTTTCTGCTCTCTTCAGAAACACTCCTGCCTTTACTTACCTTTAGTGCTAACTTTTTTCCCACCTGTTGGGACAGTGTCTCTCTGTGTAGTCTTGGCTGGCCTGGAACTCACAGACATGCACCTGCCTCAGCCGTGGGTTAGACATGTGCCACTATCTCTGACTTTAATATACTGCTTGTATGTATGTATGTATGTATGTATGTATGTATGTATGTATGTACGTATGAATGTGTGTATGTATTTATAGCATATGTGTTAAAGTATGGCCAAATGGGTATAATAACCTGGTGACTTTGTGTGTTTGAATTGGCATTTCATGAGCTAGACTCAGGAGTGAACATTTAAATTGAAATCTCCGCAAGAGATTTCCCCCAAACACACCCTCTCCTCCTCTCTCCAACCCCATAGCTACTCCAGGAGCTGACTTTCTCAGTGTTCCCCTGGTTGAGAACCCAGAACAAATGCATATGTGTGCAAACGTATATGACACAGTTTGCATGCTAATCTTTGGTCAGGAGTCTGAATTCCAAGTTAAGAACATTTGAAGAACAATTAGGAACAGACCAGTATGCTTGGTATATTAGTAGGAAATGGCATGAAATTTGAACAGAATCATGTTCTTTTTATAAATAAAACAAATTTAATAACTTGGCCCAAGACCCTATTGGCCAGTGAGTTAAATCTAGGTCTTCTTACTTGAATTCCACCTACACTCCTTTCTCCGAAGTGTTTTTGCTCACACCTAATATCTACTATGAATCATATTTCTGGTTGATTCATTTGGGAGTGAGTTTTTCTCCTTGACTTCTTGGAAGATAAAATATCTTTCTTTTCCAGTCAGGAGAACGAGAGCGTGGGCACTGGTTATCAGGCGAATGGACTCAGTCAGGATGAAAGCAAATTAATACAACACGAAGTCAGTCTGTCCTTCTATGGAGCAACGTCAAAGCTAGCCTTCCTGGGCGGCTAAAGGATACACTATGTATGCACCTTTGCTGCAGTTGTGGATACATATGGAAGACACAGCATAGTTACAAACTGTGTTGATCTTTCTGGAGGTTTAACAAAGGAACAGTCTAAAATGGTAGGTGAACATAGCGTTGATCACATTAGATCTGGGAATATGCCTAGGATGCTTTTCCATGTGCCGGGTTGTAGTCTGACTGTGTTTGGGGCCTAGGTAGTGTTTGTCAAGCTGCCATAACATATTCTGTTTCCCCAAATAGAATGATTTCTCTGCCTGCCTCATTGTAGATCATCATAGCTCAACCGTCCAGTTTATCCTGCAGATGGAAAGCAGGCCCGTGGGCTCCTCAGCTTTATGCTGATGGGCTTCCATGGCAGCATAGACATGGCTCTTTCCTGTGGTGTGTGCAGACACAGAAAGATCTGCCTCTCACTCACTTTCAGAACCAAGCTTCCTTAGTCCCGTTTCATATTTCTTCCTGCTGTGGTGCTCCCAAGCAAGGGATAGCTCCCCAGTCCTGAGAGTACAGACATACAGCAGGTGAAAGCAAGCAGCTCCCCTTAAGGTGGTACCCATTTTCTTTCTGCCAGTGACTCATCCACTAGTCTAAGTCACAGGTTTATGACACCCCAGACTCTGTCAGAGTATTTCCTTGGAAACAGTGAGAAATGAAGATTTGGGGGACACTGAACTACCTTTGAGAGTCAGGTCCTGATCCCAAATAGGTAGAGTGATATTAGGGAGACTCCCATCAATTCAAGCCAAACAATGAATATTTAGATTATGCTGTGAAATTTCTCCATGTATTCTATGTCTGATAGTATGTTAGAGCTAGCTTATGGGCCCCTTGTTAATTACTCATAAATTTGTGAACAGGTTGCTAAACCATCAACAATTTGAAACTGCCCCCGTCAGCAAGCCGTGCCAATCAGAGCATTTCTGACCTTCCGAGAGGCAGTGTACCAGCTCTCCACTGCTGCGCGAGATCGGTCGCTGCTGTTCTGTTTGTATCATTTCTCTGATGGGGAAAACATTCATTCCAGGAGATAAGCAGCGTAGTCCACAGTCTAATCTCAGTTCCTCCTAGAGCAAGTCTGTTCAGCTTTGAGCCTGCGTTCCTCATCTTGCCCCTGAGCCCATTTAGTCTGAAGGTTAAGTGGTGTGATGGCTTGTAAAATAGTTTTACATACGCCGTCTCAAAATATTTTGTTGGCAAACTTTTTAAATGAAAACAGGAGGCGAAAGGGGCTCATCTCAGGGTCACTCAGGATAAGGCTGGTAAACAGGGGACACAGTGCCCTGAAACGAAACTATGGCACACCTCAACACAGACCTATCTTTTCTGACCTACATTCTGCTCACACGGAGAGGCAGTTTTGGGAAGAGATGCTGAAATGATTTGTCTGTTTCCGTTATGTGGTTAAAAAAAAAAAAAAAAACCTGATTCTGACTACAGTGTTGTGACTCAGCGATTGCACGGGGCAGAATCAATTACCTGGTGTGTGCAAAGTATATTAGCGTAACCGTGAATTGGAGATGTTATCAGGCCCCAGTCAGGAAATGCAAGATGCAGGAGCCCTGGAGACTGCTGATGGCAGAATGCTGACTGGCAAGCTTGCTCCGTGAGTGAGTGCATATCCAATATCAAAGGCTTCCTAGGTGTGCTGCTCATTGTTTCTAAGACCAAAAACTAAGCTCTGCAATCTCAAGAAGAAAATAAAAGCTAACCTCAATGCCTTGTATTATGGGAAAATGTAGATGACTCTCTCAGACTTCAGTGAGAGTCTGGGTTTAACCCTGTCTTCACTCAGGAAAATTGCCCACAATGACTACCTTAGCGTGTAATGTTCCCATTCAAATTTGGGTCAAGACAGATGATGGGGAAACCAACACAAAATTGAAGATGGGTTTGCGCAACAATGCTTAGCCTGGTTCTATACAGGACCCGTCATCTGAGTTTGCCTTGTAATTTTGCAAAGATAGAACCTATCAAAGTACATTAGCCATAGAGAAAGTACACTTGGGATTAGCAGCATTCAAACTGGCTTCTGCCATGTTCTAAGACCCAGCCATTTCTTCTGGTCAGTCACAATCCCCGGTGAGGAGACCAAGGGAAGAAATCTGTCCACATTTATTTTATAATTTGGAGCGGTTGAAGCTCAGAGCAGTAGACACAACATGCATACATGTACTTCTACAGGGGCCGTAAGACAGTAGTGTGGGGAGCTCTGATGCAGAGCGTTTGGAAAGACTGGGTATCTTAAGAAGATTCAGGGGTGGTTTTCACTCATTGACTCATTCGCTCATTCATTCATTCATTCATACACTGATTCATTCATTCATTTATACAGATTCACTCATTTATGCACACATTCATTCATTCATTCACTCATTCATGCACACATTCACTCATTCACTCATTCATCCATTCACATATTCTTTCACTCATTTACTCATTCACTCACTCATTCATTTATTCATTTACTCATTCACTCACTCATTCATTCACTTATTCATTTACTCATTCATCCATTCACTCACTCATTCACTCACTCATTCATTCACTCATTCATTCACTCATTCACTCATTCATTCATTCACTCATACTGCGTGCAGAAGTTCCACAGACCATCAATGTGCACAACAGCTAGTTAAACCTTGGCGGCAAGTTGAAAGTCTTACAGATGTCGGCTTCTAATTTTTTGTCCACTCTGTCTAAGGAGAAAGACTGCTTTCCACTCATACTTGATGGATTTTTGGTGACAGGCAGTTTCCATTTCCTCCTTGTCCCCGAAGGATAGCAAAGCCGGAAAGTCTCACTTTTTCCTGTGTCGAATTCTCCTTATTAAATGGTTTCCTACCCGCTGATGACAGAAGTCCATCTAAGCCACAGTCTACGCCTGGTTTGAGTGTGTGAGAACATGTTTGAGTGTGTGTTAGTGACTCACAACTCTCTCCTTTTGTCACCCACCACAATCGCTCTAAGATACACACGCAAAAGTAAGATAAAAAGACAATAACCATGCATTCATTTTCTTCTGCCAGTAGTACGTCTGCTTTAAAGGACATGCACTTTGCCCATCAGAGCAAAGTTTCCCTCTGAGTCTCAAGATACCAATCAGTTGCTTTAGGACTCTAGAAATCACCTTTCCTCGTCTTCTGAAGGACCATAAAAGCCAGGCGTGGCGACGGCACACCGTCAGTGAATTTAGAAATGCATTGACTTGTCACCCTCTCTCCTGGATGGAGTCTCCACAGCCTTCTTCAGAACAGTGGTTCTCAGCTTGGGGGTTTTGACCCCTTTGTGGGGGTCAAATATCAGATATCCCGCATATCAGATATTTACACTATGATTTACAGCAGTAGCAAAATTACAGTTATGAAATACTAAAATAATTTTATGGTTGGGGGAGGTCACCACAATGTGAGGAACTGTGTTAAAGGGTCACAGCATTAGGAGGGTTGAAAACCTGCTGGAGCAGGTTTTCCTCAATTATGTGAACAGATCACAAAAAAAAAAATTGAGAGTGGAGGAGGCATGGGGGGGGGGGCGCAGAAACAACCATAATCAGACAATGGTGTGTGAAGCTGTGCGATCCTGGGCAAGTTACTTAACTTTTCTGAGGTCTTGTGCCTGAGTGTGCTAACCGTAGGTTAAATAACCCTAAGCCAGCTCAGAGAGTGTGATCAGTAAACATGATGGCCCATCTGGATGGTCGCTTGACCACATCTGGAATCAACTAAAACCCAAGTATCTGGGCACATCTGTGAAGGATTTTCTTGATTGGGTCATTGGAAGTGAGAAGAAGCATCTGAAATCTAGACAACACCTGCTGGTGGCAGCTTATATAAAAAGACCTGTTGTTGTTGTTGTTGTTGTTTGTTATTTTGTTTTGCCTGTTCTTCACTCTCATTGGCAAGTTCATCTGTCCCATTCCTGAGTCATTCCTCCATTGGTGTGTTCTAACCACTACTTTGGTTCTAACTACTACTAGTAGTTTCTACTACTTCTTCGGGGGGTGGGGGTGGGGGTTTCTATGTAGACTGGAAGCCCGCAGCTCTCCAGGACCTCGCTAGGACTCTGGCACCAGATCGAGATTGCCAACGGTTCCGTCCACGAGACTGAACCATTACCACATCCTGGACCCTTCTGTCAGGAGACAGCCATTGTTGAGCTGTTCATCCCGCAGCCTGTAGGATAAACAAACCTTCTAATAAACCCTTTGAATGCCTGTATATGTTGTCTTCCTGAGCTCTGTTCCTTCAGAGAACTCTGACTAGTATAGATCTGCCGTACCAGGAATGGTTCTAGAGAAACGGAGGATGAGCTGGTTAAGTATCTGGAACAGGGTTTGTACCTCAGCAGCACAGTCACTCTTCTGGTAGCGCGGAGAAGACTGAAAGCTCATGGTTAGACATATTTAAGGGCTTGCTGTGGGGAAAGGGGGATTTAGTGACTATAGCTAAGAAGTTTGATAGTTCATGGAAACATAGGGAAAATAATGATATTGGCCGGATGCTTCTAGCATTTCTGGATAATTTGACAAAAGAAAAGAATGAACTCGGTGATAAAATTAACCAGCTCTGGCATCTCAGGATACTGGGACAAAGGACTCAACCGATACAAGGCCAGCAGCAAAACAATCTAAAGGTTTCTAAGTGTGCCCTGGAAAAAGAACCTTCTTCCCAGCAGCCACAGAGCTCAGGTTGTTGAAAGTCAAACCAAAGCTCCTTATTATAAAGTTGACTTATGGTGAAAATTCAAATCCTAGCCTCCAGGGTATCGGTGATTAAAGTAAGGAACGTGATTAGTAAGAAAGGGGATCCTGTAACTTGAGATGGAGATGGGGGTGTCAGGGGACCTTACTGAGACTGAGGACTTTGAACCCTCAGATTTGAAAAGGTTTTTAATCTCACCAGAGGAAATAGTCTCTCCACCCTCAGCAGAAGATACCCCCTCAGTCCCTCTGCAATATTGCCCTCTTTGCCTCTGACTCAGGGAATTAATCCTTAATTATCTCTCAAACTCTTGGTGACCTTCCTTGAGGGAGATGCCAGGCAAGACAGTCCTGGTGTCACTAATAGTCACCTTTAGACCTATAATAACCAGAGTTAAGGCAAAGAAGGTTCCTAGCGGGAGGTAGAAAGTTTGGTCCACAAGGTGTGGTACACTACTAAGGAGTTTCATGAGGTTGCTAATTCATTCAAGCATAACTCTGGGGAATACTAATAACAATGAATTTTAAGGACATGGAAATAATGGTAGATGAAACGTAAAACTGGATCAGGCTGAGTTTATCAACATGAACCTTCTGAATGGAGACTCTAGGTCTAATATGGAAACTCACACAGTAAAAAGGGCGTCAAATGTTTCAGTGGCTGGTGGAAGCATTCAGTCAAAAGATGGCCTACTGAAAAGGAGTTGAAGATACCTGATCTCCCTTGGCTTACTGTTGATGAAGGGATTTTATGGCTCTAGGAAATGACAATATTAAAATGGGTACTATGTGTAAAACCTAATTCTTTGAAAGGGAAGACCCAGAAGACGCTATAAGGTGCAGAGTGGAGAGAGGTATCAGCGTATCTGAAGGGCGTTGCTGTCACCGTTTTCCTTGTGTCAGACCTCAGGGTTGGAGATGCTGTCGCTCAGTGGCATGAATTAAGATGTGTTGTGTTTAATTGGGCACCCGAGGTAGCAGGAGCCAGGTGGTAGCACCTAATCACCAAAGACAAGGTTATTATAGCTATTTTCATGAAAACAGCATAACTTACTAAGTCATGAGCTGATTTGAGACAGTGTCTTACGTTACATCCTAGACTGGCCTAGACCAGACTGTAGTCCAGGCTGGTCTGTAACTCATACAACACACATATCTTCATTTCATGAGTGCTAGAGTTACAGATGTGAGCCACCACATGTGTCAGATTTATGGTATTTTGTATAGAGGAGAGAAGAAGCCCTTCTCTCAGGCCCTCAGGCCTCCCAATGAGAAAGAAATGTATTCTGTCAATCCTCTGTCCTCTTACCTATAAAACTCACACTTTTTTTTTATTTCATCAATATACTGCAGTACCCGGGTTTCAGTATCACCAGTGACTTTGTGAGGGCTGCGAGGTGTCTGCGGCTGGATGTGATGGAAGACAGTTAACTTGCTAGGCAGGGCGAGCGTTTGGTGGGATGTGTGTGAGCAGAGGTGGTTTTTGCTTTCTGAGGATATTCGGAACAGTTCCTAGAAAGGAGCCTTCCTGGGGTGGGGTGGGGACATTTATAACTCTATGCTACCGGATGATATCCAGGTTGAAAGTCTTATGCTTTATGGCTGTCTTTTAGAAACTCTTAAAACTCTTCACTGTTTTTTTTCAAAATAATGTAAGCCTGAGAAAGAAAAGTGAACTTGCCCCTGAATTTTGCCTAACGAGCTCCCAAAACCATTTCTTCTTGTTTACTAAATTCTCAAGAAATGGCCACTGGGGTGGGGGTGGGGCGGTGCTGGCAGATGCCGCTGCCACCGCCTCCCCCCCCCCCCCCCCCCCACCCCCCCCCCCCTGTAGCAGCAGTAGCAGCAGCAGCAGCAGCAGCAGCAGCAGCAGCAGCAGCAGCAGCAGCAGCAGCAGCAGCAGCAGCGACACTGGCAGAACCAGCAGGACATATGCAGATGCAATGGTTCCCATTTCTAGACATAGGAGCTGAAGAGGCTCAGAGGATAACAGATCTTTTGCTCTTGCAGAAGACCCAGATTCAATTTCCCAGTGACCGAATGTGGTTCGCAACCATCTGTAATTCTACTTCTAGATCCAATACCCTCTTCTGACTTCCTTGGGCACCAAGTACACATGTGCACATAGACATGAGAACAAAACACTGCTACATATGTATCGGGAGCCACGAATCCCTCCATGTGTACTCTTTGGTTGGTGGTTTAGTCCCTGGATCTCTGGGTGGTCCAGTTAGTTGATATTGTTCTTCCTATGGGGTTGCAATCCCTTTCAGCTCCTTCAGTCCTTTCCCTAACCCTTCCACTGGGGTTCCAGGGCTCAGCACGGCTGGCTTTGAGCATCTGAATTAGTCAGGTGCTGGCATCAACGGGAGGAGAGGTCCTTGGTCCTGTGGAGGCTTGATGCCCCAGTGTAGGGGCATGAGGATGCTAGGGCGGTGAGGCAGGAGTGGGTGAGTGGGTGGAGGAGCACCCTCATAGAGGCAAAAGGGAGGGGGAGAAAGAAAGGGGGATAGGGAGATTGTGGAGGGGAAACTGGGAAAGGGGATATCATTTGCAATGTAAACAAATAAAATGTTAATAAAAAAAGAACAAAAAAAATGACAATAAAATATTTCATAATCCAAGGTTAAAACACTCATACACATAAATAAAATGAACATATTTATTTTTAAAAAGAGAAATTTCAAGCCACATAAAATGGATTTGTGGGCTTGCCATCCGAGGTTGCCTTCCCACAAGACATGCAGTAGTGGCTGCCTCTGCCTGCTGCTCTGTTTGTCTTATCTCTGCATGCCAGCCAATTGATTCCTTCAGAGCCCTGAGGAAGTTAGCTTAGTGACTTCAACCTGTGCAGGAGCCAGCTCCAGCTGCCAGTGCGTGCCTGAGGGAGGGTGAGCTGAGCCGGAGGTGGGGGAGGCAGGAAACCCTTTGTTCTTGATATTACAAATCTCAGAGTCACTTTCTCAGTAGGGACTTGGCTTATTAATCACCAGATTATCTGTGGTTTGTTTCGGGGCACCCTTGGTCCCCCCACAGTGGGAATACTTCCCTCTTTTTTCTCACTGTCTTCTCTTTGGCCACTTAGCTGTAGCCATCCTCTCTCTTCATCTTCCAGATGAGTCTGCTGTATGGAGGTCCTCAAACTTCCTCATTAGACATGTTTGGTCCACGTCTAAGAGCAATGGAATCTCTTTCCTCTTCTTGTTCACAAAGGAAATACATACATGTATAAATACACACACACACACACACACACACACACACACACACACCCCTACAATAAAATGAAATAAAATAAAATATACCCATGAACTGAAGATCACCTGCTGAGAAAGCCACTTTAACTGTTGAGTGACTCTCAATATTTTTAATGCCGGTTAACTGGTTTTTATTCTATAAAAATGGGGTTATGTTCTGTATATCACGTTCGTATGCTTCTTTCTTTACTTGGGAAGTCTACCCAGCTTCTTCTTGCTGAAATCCCCTTCGTGATGGTGTAGACAATGTTTTGGGCCCCTATTACTTCCAGTTATCACCTAGCTTTGAACCACATGATACAGGGCAAGGGACATTGAAGTAGGAAGACAGAGCCCTGTGCTTCTAGCATAGTCCCGCCACTAGCTCATGGTGTCAACTAGACACGGTCCTCAACCTTCTTGTCCTTAAGTTTTCTTTGTCAGTTAAAGCCCTGGCTCTTGACTTCGAAAGTGTCTCCCAGAATACAACAAAATGGCATCCAACAGATTGGGAAAAGATATTTACCAATCCTACATCCGACAGAGGGCTAATATCCAATATATACAAAGAATTCAAGAAGTTAGACTCTAGAGAACCAAATAACCCTAATAAAGATGGGGAACAGAGCTAAACAGAGACTTCTCAACTGAGGAAACTTGAATGGCCGAGAAGCACCTAAAGAAATGTTCAACATTCTTAGTCATCAGGGAAATGGAAATCAAAATGACCCTGAGATTCCACCTCGTACCAGTCAGAATGGCTAAGATCAAAAACTCAGGTGATAGCAGATGCTGGCGAAGATGTGGGATTGCAAGCTGGTACAACCACTCTGGAAATCAGTGTGGCAGTTCCTCAGAAAATGGACATAGCATTACCTGAGGATCCAGCTATACCACTCCTGGGCATATACCCAAAAGACGCTCCAACATATAACAAGGACATATGCTCTACTATGTTCATAGCAGCCTTATTTATAATAGCCAGAAGCTGGAAAGAACCCAGATGTCCCTCAACAGAGGAATGGATACAGAAAATGTGGTACATTTACACAATGGAATACTACTCAGCTATTAAAAACAATGACTACATGAAATTCGCAGGCAAATGGATGGAACTTGAAAAAATATCATCCTGAGTGAGGTAACCCAGCCACAAAAGTACACCTATGGTATGTAATCACTGATAAGCCTCAAAACTCGGAATACCCAAGATACAACTCACAGGCCACATGAAGCTCAAGAAGGAAGACCAAAGTGTGGGTGCTTCAGTGCTTCTTAGAAGGGGGAACAAAATACTCACAGGAGGAAATATGGAGACAAAGTGTGGAGCAAAGACTGAAGGAAAGGCCATCCAAAAACTGTCCCACCTGGGGATCCATGCCACATACAGCCGCCAAACCTGGATGCAATTGCAGATACTGGGAAGTGCTTGCTGACAGGAGCCTGATATGGCTGTCTCCTGAGAGGCCCTGCCAGAGTCTGACAAATACAGAGGCAGATGCTTGCAGCCAACCATTGGAGTGAGCATGGGGTCCCCAATGGAGGAATTGGAGAAGGGACTGAAGGAGCTGAGGGGGTTTGCAGCCCCATGGTGGGAGCAACAGTGTCAACCTGCCAGATCTCCTGGAGCTCCCGGGGACTGGACCTCCAACCAAAGAGTACACATGGAGGGACCCATGGCTCTGGCTGAGTAGGTGGCAGGGAATGGCCTTGTTGGACATCAGTGGGAGGAGTGGCCCTTGGTTCTGTCGGGGTTCAATGCCCCAGTGTAGAGGAATGCCAGGGCAAGAAGTAGGGAAAGGGAGGGTGGGTGGGTGGGAGCACCCTCATAGAGCCAGAGGTGGGGCATGGGATAGGGGATTTCTGGAGGGGAGACCTGGAAAGGGGGTAACATTTGAATGTAAATAAATATCCAGTAAATAAATTTTTAAAAAGCTCAATGAATTTTAAAGTTAAAAAAAGAAGGAAAGTTCCTCCCAGTTCTATCAGGTTGATGGAGACCCGGTATGGATTACGATGTTTCAGGTACTGATCTAAGAGCTGTGTAACCAGCATGAGAGAAAACACCCTTCAACTTTCTTAGCGTTTTCAATACCAATGCTGGACATATTCCTCTATGACCAGCACAGCCAGACTTCCTAAAACAATCTTGTCTTCTCTCCTAAGCTCTTGTTCCAACCATTCCCAGGAAAGACACTTAACAAGTACTGACCGAGGCCTTCAGTTGGTGCAGTCCACTGGATTCTACCCAGACTCCCTTCTGCTTAACTGGACCGTGAAATTTAACGTGATTGTTTGCTTTATCCTTTTACTAAGAGTCTCCCTGGCACTGACATGTCTCGAGAATGCCCACTCTTTCCTTTGAATGTACATACGGTCAACTCATTATGATTCTGTGTCTGAACTAACTCATCTCTGCTAACATTAATTTGTAACTCTGAAATCAACAGGGATGGGACTTTTGGGGTTATTTGCAGAAGTGAATAGAGCACCGAAAACTGTGAACAATCACATCTGGGCTGAATTTGTTTCTTTGTTGCGATTAAATACGCTGACAGAGACTACTTAGAGGAGGGAGGGCTTACTTTGGTTCATGGTTCAGGGCTCCTTGGCAAGAAAGCTAAGGCAGTAGGAACCAGAAGCAGCTGCCATGTTGATTCCACACTCCTGGAGATGAAAGCAATGAATGCTTTCAGGCTGTTCTCTTCTCTTACACAGGCTGGGAGTGGCCCCATCCTCAGGCATACCCAGAGGCCCATGTCCCAGATCATCCTAAACTCTGTCAAGCTGACAATATCCACCACAGCACTCATTTCCTGCCTTCTCATTTCAACTCTCAAACTATAAACAATACATTTTTTACTTTCTTCTTAAAAATTGAGCTGTTTTGTGGATGTGTTGCACATTTTGATTTTTTTGTTTTGTTTGTTTTTGTTTTGTCTGTGATTTTATTATTTAAGATGCTCTCACACACACACACTGCAAGTAGTATTTGGAAAAAATTAAGCATAAGAAGCTGTCCTGTGTTTTATGGAGAAAAGACATTCCAGCTCTTACCAGCAGTCAGGACTTCTGTGCCTTTACTGTTTTCTACTATGAGGCCAGAGAAGGCGTTCCAGTAACACCTTAGGAAACACACACTTCATGCCTCCATGGGCCAGACCTGGTGTTAGAGATCAATACATTTGGTAACCCTGTGCACAGTTATACACATTTGAAGGGAGACTCAAAGGAGACAGAGACTCATGGGTAATGAAATTCTAGCTCCTGAGTACTGGGACATCAGATGCACTCTTTAGGATGCAGTCCCTGGCTACTGTGCCAACTTCCTGTCTCCATTCTCCAAGCATCCTGTGTTCTTGCTTCCTTCCATACCAGTCTCTGGAGTGTTCTCTGCTTGTGCTCTTGTTCCCCTTGTCTGCCTGGTGGGCATTTACCAAACTGACCACACTTGGCTTACACACCATCTCCTTGAAGAAAACTTACAGACTTTCCAAGTAAAGCTGACCATGGCCTCTCTGTTGACCCCCGTTCCCTCTGGGGCATCTCTCAGAGCATCGCTTTACCACATTTGCTGTATAAATATCTCCCTCCCAGGCTTCCTCTTTACATGTAACATGAACTCACCCTTGCTCAGGACTCTCTGACCACCAGTATGACGAGTCCCTGATTCAATGCTGTGGCTCGCTGGCCTCTGCTTCAACCCTGCTCCTGCCCTCCATTTACCAAAATGACATGAACTAGTTACCAATTTTCTTCCCTTTCTCTGTTCTCCCTCCAGATGCCCAATGAAGGAAATCCCATTGGCCCCCAGTGTTCAAGCTGGATCTGTCAGCTCTCCCCTACCTGTCTCCTCATATCCGTCTGTCTTTCAGTCTGTCTAGCTCAGTCTGATTCTCTCCATCCTTCGCATTCTTTCCATCCCAATGACCTATCCCAGGCTAGCATCTCCCATGCTGTCGCACCAGCCTGCTGACACGTCTTTCTGCCTGGTCTCTGGACATAGATCTCTTAATCTTTCTCATCAGAACGCTGTCCCAAAGGTGCAGATGAGACCTCACTGGTTTATTCTGTTGTCCTCCATTGACATCTGGCTAGAACCTGTAGGATGAAGTGTGAAGTCTGAGAGTGACTCAGGCTTTTTGTGCCTTCATGCTTTTTCTCTTAAGCTTCATCTTTCTCTGCCCGGTCCTCTGATGTAGCACAGGCCTGCAGACTTGCTTGCCTATGTATTCGTCACCAGGCTGCCTTTGAGCCTGTTGGTTCCTCTGGGGCTGACTGCATCCCATTCCCCCCATGGCTTGACCCAGCAGATCTATTTAGCTTTGGTGTCTCCTCCACTTTCAGAGAAACTCCCTCTCTGATATTTCACATTATATCCTTTGAATACCTGGAAGGTAGGAGCTTTCCATAACCGTAGCCTAGTGGCCAGCAAGGTGAGGATAAGATTTAGTGATTTGTTGAATGATGACATTAGCTCAAGAGTTTCAGGTGGTTGGTCACGGATACTGCTGACCCAGTACATATCTGTCTGACCAGTGGGCAGGTTATGTCAATACCCGGTAATTTTGACCACACTGGGGGTGCGGTTCATGGAAAAACTCATTCCTGGAATGTAGTTATTCTTCCTTTCTGGGGTCACCCTTGTAAGCTCATCTGCGTTTCCTCTCACCCTCTGAGTTTTACTAATGTCAACCATGTTTGAAGAAATTCCACATAGCATAAAGCAGGCAACCAATTGCCTTTTGTGTTATGTGAATAATACAAAATATTTCTATGTCACTTCATTTTTCCTGGAGAAAGA
Source organism: Rhabdomys pumilio (assembly GCA_030674055.1). Lineage (NCBI taxonomy): Eukaryota > Metazoa > Chordata > Mammalia > Rodentia > Muridae > Rhabdomys > Rhabdomys pumilio. Next base: position 37,546,315 of record JANHMN010000021.1, read on the forward strand.
GTGAGTTCACAACATTAAGACCATGTGTACAGCAGGACCTTATTTTTGGCCTGGTACGTAGTGAGAACACGGTATTTGGTGAATGAATTGGAAAGAATGAATAGGTGGATTCATGAATGAATGAAATTGAGTTGGAGACATGGGTGTAGCCAAACAGGGAAGGTGCCTGGGACTATGTCCAGGAACTCAGACTTGCCCCAAAGGGCAATCGAAGCTGTCATAAGTTTTAAACAGGTTGGTGGCATGTCACCATGTTACAAATGCGGTATGAATAGTCTTACACAGATTTGAGATATTTGAACTTCTTTCTGGTACCCAGGATGACTCATTCTGCAATGACAAAAGACCCCATTCTTGTTTCAGTTGAAGATGCCCCAGATAGGTCATTGGGATGGAAAGAATGCGAAGGATGGAGAGAATCAGACTGAGCTAGACAGACTGAAAGACAGACGGATATGAGGAGACAGGTAGGGGAGAGCTGACAGATCCAGCTTGAACATTGGGGGCCGATGGGATTTCCTTCATTGGGCATCTGGAGGGAGAACAGAGAAAGGGATGAAAATTGGTAACTAGTTCATGTCATTTTGGTAAATGGAGGGCAGGAGCAGGGTTGAAGCAGAGGCCAGGGAGCCACAGCATTGAATCAGGGACTCGTCATACTGGTGGTCAGAGAGTCCTGAGCAAGGGTGAGTTCACGTTACATGTAAAGAGGAAGCCTGGGAGGGAGATATTTATACAGCAAATGTGGTAAAGCGATGCTCTGAGAGATGCCCCAGAGGGAACGGGGGTCAACAGAGAGGCCATGGTCAGCTTTACTTGGAAAGTCTGTAAGTTTTCTTCAAGGAGATGGTGTGTAAGCCAAGTGTGGTCAGTTTGGTAAATGCCCACCAGGCAGACAAGGGGAACAAGAGCACAAGCAGAGAACACTCCAGAGACTGGTATGGAAGGCAGCAAGAACACAAGATGCTTGGAGAATGGAGACAGGAAGCTGGCACAGTAGCCAGGGACTGCATCCTAAAGAGTGCATCTGATGTCCCAGTACTCAGGAGCTAGAATTTCATTACCCATGAGTCTCTGTCTCCTTTGAGTCTCCCTTCAAATGTGTATAGCTGTGCACAGGGTTACCAAATGTATTGATCTCTATCACCAGGTCTGGCCCATGGAGGCACGAAGTGTGTGTTTCCTAAGGTGTTACTGGAATGCCTTCTCTGGCCTCATAGTAGAAAACAGTAAAGGCGCAGAAGTCCTGACTGCAGATAAGAGGTGGAATGTCTTTTCTTCATAAGACACAGGATAGCTTCTTATGCTTAATTTTTTCCAAGTGTTACTTGCAGTGTGTGTGTGGGAGCATCTTAAATAATAAAATCACAGACAAAACAAAAACAAACAAAACAAAAAAATCAAAATATGCAACACATCCACAAAGCATAGCTCAATTTTAAAAAAGCAATCTATCCTAAAAGACCCTATCTCTAAGGACATGAGAGGCTATCATAAACTTTAAACGGATTGGTGGCATGTCACCATGTTACAAATGCGGTATGGATATTCTTACACAGATTGAGATAATTGAGCCTCTTTCTGGCACTCAGGGTGACTCATTCTGCAATGGCAAAAGACCCCATCCGTATCTCAGTTGAGGATGCCCCAGTCTTCCCCCGGAGCTGGAGTAGCTTCAGTGCTTTTACATTAAGGTTTAAGTACTTGACAACTTTCAACCCCCACAGGGTGGGCACACATCATTCGTGCCTGCACATGCTCCGCACGTGCACAAACAACGCATACACCACACACGCGTTCACACAGAGAAAGAGTTTGATTTTTTCTCCTACATGATAGGCATTAGATGAGGGATGCCTACATAGCAGCCACTCAGTAAATGGCCACAGAGCAACTGGCTTGTGTAGCTTTTTGCAAACACATATAAAGAAAGTCTTTGCAGATAGACCGGGATATCTGAGCAGAAGGCCCCTTTAGCACGGCAGAACTTCTAATTTCTTATAATGAACAACCCTTTGCCAGTCTGACTGTTATCTCCTTAGTTCACGAAATAAATCACCTTGCAACAGGGTAGCCGATGGAGATCTTGAGCAAGGTGGATTATCTGCAAAGATCAAGGCACTTTGGTTCTATCTGTGGGTGCAAAGATACGACATAAGGAAGCCTTTGTGGCTCTTGAGGTGAAGTGATGTTAGTTTCCAGCTCTTTCCCTCAGCCCTCCTTAGCTTATAGTCATTGTCGAGAATACTAAACCACCAGGGTGACACAGGGGAAATCCTACGAGTGACCGTGACTTTAACTCATATTCTTGGAGCAGTCCCTGGAAGAGATTTTCTGGAGGGGTCAATGATGACTCAGTAGGAAGCACATAAAGAGGGCTCCGACACCAGTGTGGTGCTCCCCAACAATCGGTATGGTGCTCCCCATAAAATGCAACCTCCCATTCTAGGATATCAAGGAATATCTACTGTTTCTTTTTTTTTCCATTGTCAATTAGTATGCTTAAACATAGCTCTTTCCAAAGAGATCACAGAAACGCCATGAGAGAATCAGAGGATTAGGGCTTAGCCTAAAGGTCAGAATAAGAGATGAAAAAAAGTAGCCAAGGGACAAGTGTCTTATCCCAATCCTGTCATTGTCCTCCACATTTCTGTCCATTGCTCCTTTGAGCTGTGACGCCCAGGGTCTTGCAAAACCACTCACACCTGACTTTTCCCAGCTATTATGACCAGACGTGGATTAGTTGGCCGTTAAAGTCTCTAGGACCTGGTGTCATGTACAGTCTTTGATAGGATGTAGTGTCTAGACCCTAAGCAGTGGTTCTCAACCTCTGGGTGGTGACTCCTTTGGGGGCGGGGGTCAACTGCCCTTTCACAGGGGTCACCCGAGACCATCAGAAAACACAGATATGTGCATTGAGATTCACAACAGCAGCAAAATTACTGTTTTGCAGTAGCAGTGGAAATAATTTTGTGGCTGGAGGTCACCACCGAGTGAGGAAACTCTGTGACAGGGTCTTAGCATCAGGAAGGTTGTGAACCACCGCACTAGAACATAGGGTGCCGTGCTGGGAGTATGCTTCACCTGGGGGAAACTCTGAATACTCTTAGAGGTCAGGGTACCAGGGCTGGCTGAATGGCAGAGGGGGAAGGGGTTTCCCGTGATGAGGGCATGTGGTGTCAGTGTGTTTTGTGTCTACGGTGCCCTGGAGGAGACCTGTGACATTCACAGATAGCACTGGGGAACTCGGGTCTCCTTGGGGGCAAGCATGCACGTTTAGATAAGGGAGAATTGGAAGCGCTTCTTGAGGCAGACACTTTCCTGATCTAGGAGTGGCTCTCCCAGGCCGTGAGTCTGGGAGATTCATGGCACAGAAAGGCTGTCTCGCACATGTGAGCACAGGGTTGGCCCCTCACTAAATGGAGACGTGGGAAGCTGGCTTTTCCCAGTCAGCCTCGGATAACACGTGCCACTCCCTGTTTATCTGTCTCGACGCCCTGTCCATATCTGTTTCTAATGGATGGGAAATTTTTCTATTTAAAAAAAGTGACCTAGGATCATTTGAATAATCATATAATTGGAAGTTTGGCAGAGTGGTCATATTATCATTTTCTAGTCTCTTTATTTTCCTTCAAGTTATTCCGGGCAAAGAATGAAGGGGAGAAGAATGAAAGCAAGAGGAAGGGAAAAGGGGACTAGGAGGAAGTAATGGTGTTGATGATGGTGATGATGGTGGTGGTGGTGATGATGGTGATGATGGTTGTGATGGTGATGATGGTTGTGATGGTGATGATGGTGATGATGGTGATGATGATTTCCTGGAATTACAGAAAGAAGCGCTTACAGACTGACGTCTCCATGCCTCCTGCCCTGACAGGCAGAAATGGGGTCAGAGTATTTTAATTACAATTGTTCTGTTCTCCATATGGTGGGAGCAGGCACAGGATTCTGTGCACAGTGGGGGTGGAATAATTTCATGAGTTCCAGCGAGTCTCCCTTGCATACCAAGTACGCTCCTTGGCCAAGCCCAGAAGAGCGAGTGCTGAGCTAAGTTCCTGGTGGAAAGAGCCCTCCGTTGACTCTGGACCCATCTCTGTGCAGCAAGCAACACAATCCGGAGGAAGTCGTGTCGTCTCTCTGAGCCTCGTATTTCTTACCTGTGGAAGTAGAGCTACATGACCTGACAGCTTATTATAAGGATCAAACGAGATGAAATCTAGGGGGCCGCTTGAAAATTATGGCTCGTATGAATTCTGTGATTTATGACAGTCTGACTATGCAGCAGAGGAGGCAGAATCTTCAGGTGACAAAATGAATGAATCCGGGGGAAGAGACACAAAGTCCTCACAGCTATCCTGTGTTGCTCTGTGGCTTTGCTTCCAGAAGGTCCCACTTGAAGATAACAGTCATGCAGAAATTCAGACAATTGCTTCTAATGTTCACGGAGAAATGGAAAGAAAGACCAGGTGTGTAGTCCAGCCAGTGTCATGGCCCTGCCTACAAATACACTGTTTTCCTCCCAACTGTGACTATGACATAGTTCACGTAGTTAGTACGTTGTGCCTGTGTGGCTCACATGCAAAGGCTGTGTGTCGTTTACACAAGCACACCCAGGAGAGCATTCATGGATGCCAGAGAACAGCCTGAGCATTTGCAAGCAGTGAAGGGGGAACTAGACCCAGAGAGCAAAATCATAGCAACTGAAGACGACTTTCGGGCAGTTCTTAGGTTGCCTGAACAGACAATTCATTGTTCCTGGAGGGTTGGGGGTGTGGAAGAGCTTGACCACGGGCTGCAGCTCTGATGTTTGTGTGAGACAGAAAAACACATCAGACCAAAGGCTGCCTTGGAGCAGGCACAGCTCTTCTGACTTCTTCTTTGGATTAAGTCTTACTTTAAGGCGAAGTTGGCTACAAGTTCCCTCCCCGTGTGTTTATCTCTGTTGACAGTGTGGGCAGTGTGGACAGTAACGGGCAAGGAAGTGGCAGAAATCAGAGTCTGTGACTCACTTGGCTCTTGTCAGCCTCTGTTGAGAAATAGAGGAATTTTGATTTTACTCTGTATGTGACCTTGCTTGGGCTCTGTCAAGACAAGATGCTAAAAACAAGATTCTGCCAACCAAACATCCTAGCATCCTCAGGCTTAGGTATGTGACCTGTGTCCATTGGGGCTATCTCAGTCAGGCTTAGGTGTGTGGCCTGTGTCCGTGGGGGCTATCTCAGAGTCAGGCTTAGGTGTGCAGCCCACATCCACAGGGCTAAGCCTTTTGTTTTTCCCTCAAACTTAGAGGCTCAACAGCCCCCATAATTCTTGTTTCCATTCTTTGCCCCCCTCCCCGTTCTGTGGGGAGGATGGTACAGGATTCCTTCTGCTCTGGCTGGCTCCCCACCTACCATCTTAGCAGAAGCAGAAAGGGATGTGCGGAGATTTTATTCCCCCTGGGTCCAGTGAGTCTAGGAAGAAAGGTCAGTGCAAAATATCCGGACTAACGTAGCTGTTGTCAGTCACACGATTCTGTTTTCAGATTGAGCCAAACCCCGCTTAGCGCCAGCAGATTTTATCCCATGAGTCTTTGTCTAGGTGCTCTCTCCTTTCTCAGGGACATCCGTGGACCACATGTACAATCTGGATGTGTTAGTTAGATGTTGGGTCCCTTGAACTGGTCATGTGCACTCTCTGGGGCTGAAACATTTTCTAAAACCCCTTCAGGTTGCTCAAATTAAGGCCAAGGGAAAATGTTCTGTGTCACAGGTCATAAGCTAGGGTTAGCTCTAAATTTTGTACACCAGTGGCTCAAGTATTTGTAGGGCAGTGAGCATTGCTACCTTCTCTCTTCACAGATGCTGTTAAGGACCACTGAGGCTGCTGCCACGAGGCTGGTGGATGCTAGGCCCATCTATGATTAGGCAGTCTCTCAGGCTTGTCTTCTTGTCCTCCTTTTCCCCTTTCTACCCCTTGTCTTCAAAGAGCTGTTTGGTAGTCATTTTATATGCCTCAAAGCCAAAGACAGCACTAATACACAGCAGATGCCCGTTAGTAATACACACTGTGTATGATAAAGTTAGTACTAGCATGCTTGCTGAGATGAGGCCTCTCACTAGGAGGGCCACGTAGACCCCTGGTGTCCCGTGGTTTAGCCATGACCTAAGAGGAGACTCCTGAACACACGGTGAAGATCAAGTCAGACCACTTCCTGGGAGGTACAGAAGGAGAAGAGAAAGCTCTGGGGCTATAGCCTAGTTTAGAGAAAAGGAGGGCAGGGAGGCCCCTGAAAACGTTCGATTGATTCTAAGGATCACCCCAAAGATGTTCAAGTGTGAAACACAGAGAAGAGCTAAAAAAAAAAAAAAAATGAACACACAGTCTGATGACTTTATTGTCAGATAAACACACCCATACAATCAGCCAGCTGAAAAAAACATCCCAGGAGCCCCCTCTCCCCCTGTTCATGGCTCTGCCTAACCTAGAGTTAACCACTTTGACAGATTGGTTTCACCTGCTTTTTTTGGGGGGGGGAATATTACACGAACTTCATTACAAGGCTTGTATTTTTCTGTTTGACATTTATGTTTAGGAAATCCATCTCTATTCTTGCATGGTGAAACAGAATACATTTTCATTGCTGTACGATATTCTAACACACCCGTTACGTTATCTGTTTCAGTGAGTTCAGTTTAAGGTGATTAGGAATGATGTTGGTGTGCGTATGTTATGTGGATGTGCTCTTGGTAGGCAAACTCATTTTTGTTGAGTGTGTGGCTAGAAACTGCATAGTTGAGTCACAGGCTTTGTATCTCATGTCTGCATTGCTTCAGAAGACGCAAAACAGTGTCTGAAAGGATTACTGTATGAGAGAAAAATAAATTAAAATAAACAAAAATATTAATAAAAAACCCCAGCAATATTTCCACTTGCCAGAAACTAATTATTATAAAATATAATCAATCAATCAATCAAGCAATCAACCAATAAAAGAGAGGCGGTAACAAATTGCTCTTCAAAGGGCTTGTTACGGTTTCATTTTCCCTGATACTTGCAACAATCCTTTTAATTTAAGTGATTCTGGTGAATGGCTTCTTTCCTTCTATTTATTCTGAGACTTGGTATTATGTAATGGTCCAGGCTGGCCTTGAACTTACTATGTAGGCCAGGGTGATCTTAAATTTCTGATCCCCTTTCATCCACCTCTGAAATTACAGGCATGTACCACTACATCTGATTCAGGCTTCTTGCTTCATAGAACAGAATTTTACCAAGTGAGACACACTCCCAGCCAAAGTATGTAGCTTTTGACTTTACATTTCCTGGTGCTGATTAAATTAATCTCTTTACCTCTGTCGGACAATCTCCTTTGCAAAGTGCATGTCCAAGCATCTGCTTTGTTTGTTTTTCCTCATGGATTTACAAGATTTTTTAAAAAATGTATTCTGGATTTGAGAAAGGTACATTGCAAATATTCCTGGGGTAATTTTGAACAGAAACTTACTTGTAGCGGCTCTCCAAACTGGAAACCGTTGGTGGATATTTATTGTCCAAAAGAAAAAGACTGCGGGTGTAACCACGGTCCTTAGCGCCACAAGAAAACGTTATGCTTTTTGTCAGAAAAAAAAATGTGGAACAGTTCCTGAATCAAGACATATTTCGAAAGAAGAAAGAAAGGAAAGAGGATAATTTGACAAGAGAGAGTGCAGACTTGTGCTAAGGTTTCAAGTGAGCAACAAGGCTCAGCTATTGAGCAGATCTGAGCTACGCAGACAGAGCTTCCGGTTCCAGTTCCGGTGCTGATCTCTAGCTTTCGACTCTCGAGTCCCCTGTCCCATATCTTATTCCTAAAGAAGCGCCCGTGAATGTCACAAGTTTCTCAAACATTATGCTTGAGGAGCGACCTTGAGAAATATATGCACAATGTCAACCATTCCAGAAGGTAGGTGATGTTATAGTAATCCGTTTATATAGAACAATGAGGGATAAAAACATAGAATTAATAAGAGAACCAGGACATCAGATCCAGGCAGAGCTGAGAGGGAGATTGAAAGAGAGAGCGCTCCACATTCTCTATGGTGCTTCCCTGCAAATATAAGATCAATCTCAGACAGACCACAGGACCTTCTTGTAATTCCAAATAAATGCAAGCTTCTGGCCAATGCATGGCTTGCGTTGTTCTTCATCAGAGATCGGTAGAGGACGTAAAAGGGAAGAGATAGATGGTCACTGAGTTATAAGACCTGAATTTAGTTCGAGATTTTTCTTGATGGCTAGTCAGCTTTGGGAAAATTACAAACAAATTTAAATCTCTATAACTATAAAGAAGGGAAAAAATATTCACCTTTACTGCAGAGTCTGTTTGCAATGACATAGGGGATCAGAGTTACATTTTTAATAAATATCCAGTTGCTCTTTCAAGATGGGGGTTGTTATTAAAAATTCACTGGATATCAGCCATCGCACAGTGAGCTCATTAGATGGGATGGATCAGGAACAGGAAAAGGACAGCCACCCTAACTTTCTTAGTCAACATTCTACTCGAGTGTTTCATGAGAACAATAAGAGAAAGAAATAAAGAAAGAAAAATAGAAAGGAAGAAGTTAAATATTTCCCAATTGCACATGATATGATTCTACAATTTAAAAAAAAAACCCTAAGGACTCCATCGATAAGCTTCTTGTTCTGATAAATATGTTGTTCATAATAAGATAGGAAGTCAGTATGCAAAACCAAATTTCTTCTCTGTAGGAGGAGCTAAGGTGGGAGGAGTAAGGGAGGAAGAGGAGGAGTAAGGGAGGAAGAGGAAAAGGAAGAGGAGGAGCTAAGGGAGAGATGAAGACGAGAGAGGCGAGCATGGAGGCGGATGTTCACGTGTCTCTGCAAGTCAAAGGTAGTTGGTATATCTAGGTTGGGTATTGGTTTACACTTCTGATTGTATGGGCATCTTGTTATTGATCATTCCCAAATATATAAAGCCTTTGGATGATCTAAGCTTTAGAGTCTCATCTGTACTGAGCCCATGTGGTTGGTGGGATGGTCCGGGCACTGCCCAGCCTTGTGGAGACAGAGTGGAAAATTGGCAGAGCCATCTCCCATGCTGGCGTTTGTGGGTGGCAGGTCTGGTGTCTCTGGCTGGCCGTTTCTAGCTGCGGCATGCACGTGGCCTCTGGCCACGTGGTTGAGCTAGGCAGAGCCACTGCAGCCTAGACAGTCTGCTTGACCAGCGGCCGTTTTTAAATAATTATCACAATACTTGTCTACATATGGATAATGAACATGCCAGGAAATAAATGTGGAAAACAATTTCATTTACAATAGATTCACAAGAGACCAAGGAATAAATCTAACCAGGGAGAGAAAACAAACAAACAAACAAACAAACAAACACCTCTACAACAAGAACTTTTAAACCTTGGAGGAAAAATGAAGACATTCAAAGACAGACATTTTATGGTTACAGATCGACAGAACTGGTAGAGTGAAAAATGACTTACTAGCCAAAATGACTCACATTCAACACAACTCACGTCAAAATGCCAATGAAGGAGAAAAAAAAAAAAGAAAACAAACCAAAATTTTATACTAAGCACAAAAGATACAGTAGACCTAGATCAGCCTTGGAGAACAGTGACACTCTAGTTGTCAGAATGCCTAATCTCAATTTTCACTACAGAGCCATAGTAACAAGATTTATAAGATAGTAACATGGAAAAAGACACGTAGACCAATGGGACACAGGACCCGGACATAAACCCACACAGGTAGAACCAGCTGGCTAATTTTTGACAATTGTGTTAAAAAAAAAATTAAAGAAAAGCCAACCTCTCCACAAAAGTTGCAGATAAAACTACAGTCTTGCTGGGTATAGTGCTTCACGCTTTTAACCCCAGCACCAAGGAGGCAGGAGGAGTTTAAGGTCAGCCTACTCAGTTAGTTCCTGGCCATGGGCAGCTAAACAGTGAGTTCCTGTCTCAAAACAAAGGAATAAGAGAAAAAAAACCCAAACCCTTGAGTATCCACATGTAAGAGGCCGAAACTACATCCATATCTTACCTTGTACATAAGACATAATACATAGTAAAGATTGGAGAGAATGATAGAGAAATCTGGACAGGGCAAGGACTTTCTGCATAGATGAGTAGCCTAGGAATATTAGCGAGAATCAGAAAACATGACAGCACAAATACGAAGGCATTCATACATCAAAAGAGACAATTACCACAGTGAAAAGAAAGTATCTATAGAGACAAAATCTTTTGCCAGATGCTGACCTGACAGGGGATTAACAGCTTGAATATACAAATAACTAAAATCATTACTCCTTCTCCCAACACCCCTTCTCCGCTCCAACCCAAATAACAATCACTCAGCCAATGAATGGGAAAAAAAATTGCACAAATAGTTCTTGAAAGAAATAGAAATTGTCAAAAATGCATGGAAAACTGTCCAGCATCCTTAGTCATCAGAGAAATACAAATACAAATTACTAAACCTATGCTGGGAGTCCATCTTGCCCCAGGTGGAATGATTCTCATTAAGAAATCAAACAACAAATGCTTATGAGGATGGGGGTAGAGGAAACACTTACACATTGTGGTGAGAATGCAAATCAGCACAGCAATTATGCAAATCAGTATGGAGCCCCCAGCCCCCAAACTAAAACACATGTACCATATGGCCAAGCTATCCCATACCTGGGCATATACCAAGGGCATATACACACAGAGACACCTGCTTATCCAGGCTTCTTGTTGACAGCATGTACAATTGGGGGGTTCTGGAATCAGCCTTGGTGTCTGCCAACTTATGAATGGGTAGAGAGAGAATGTATTACTCAGCTATAAAGAACAAGCCTGTAGTATTTTCAGGAAAACGAATGGAACTGAAGACCATCACGTTAAGTAAAACAAGCCAAGCTGTATGGCCACCACTTCAGGTAGTGACATCATCGAGATGCTGACAACCATGTGACTTTACTGGCACGTTTGCTAATACAACCACATGGCATAAGCTAAAATGGTGGTGCCCATATGTCTTACTGTTACCACTGAGAACTCTGGAGATCCTCCCACCCTTTGAATTTCCTGTGCCAAGGGCATTCAGTCACTTCTCAGTCCTTCTCACACCCCTCCCCCCTAGTTTTTAAAATCTTTTTGGTTTTCACCTTCCTGGATGCACATGGGATCATGGAAATCAGGCAGGCTGTGGTAAGGTCAATGCATTTCCTATGTCACTAGGGACATAATATCAGACCTCAATTGTGGATTTAGAAAACAAAGTGGGTACTTTTTTTTTGCGTGGTGTGTTTACTGGTTTCTAAAGGTGACTAAGATTTTCCCCAGTCTCCCCAGTCTCGTGCTGTCAACACTAGATAACAACCAGTGGGTGCTACTACTTTGGGCTGGGTAGACTACAAAGCTTATGTTAGTGTGCAGCCGCTGAGGCCAAGTCTTGGGAGAATTCAAATCCCAAGCCTGAAGCGTACATTGCCAGTTGCTAGACAAGCTGCTGCCAATAGGTCAGTCTGCCCTGGCTGGAGGCTGGCGATGCGACTCCTCTGGGTCTTAATGCCTGCCACTTCCGCCTGGTGTCTCCGCGTCCGCTTTTCTCTAGCTGATATAGAATATTCATTCTTTCTTTCATTGCTGCCTGTTCTTATTTCTGCCCCATTGAGCCCAAGGTACCCCTGCTTTTGTTTTTTCTTCCCAGTTACAGAGACATAGTTGGGCTAAGAGAAAAGAGTTTGATGTCATCTCTTTCCAGGTTCTTTTAAATGGTATTGTTTTCTGTGTTCCTTTTTCTGTAGATTATGGGTACTTAATCCAAAGTTAAACGAAGTCAATTATAATATTGACCCTCCTAATCTAAGGCATCCTGACTGATAGCCTTTTTAAATGGAGAATTCACTCTGAGTTCTTACAGTGTTTGCTTCCAACTTAGACTGGGAAACACAGTAGGGACTGACGAATTATAAATGGAGGGCAAGGGTCAAAGACAATGTTTAAGGGAATATTGGAGGTTTAAGTCACCAGGAAGATGAACAAAGAAACAGAGAGAAAAAAATTCCGTAGTTTCAACCTAAAGCAGGGAAGTCCATACCTCTTCCTACGAATTGTCATTGTGAAACCTAATTTAATACAGTTTTTTGAAGTCAGGTGATATGTGAGACTTATTTCCCGATGTGTGAGTTTTATTTACTCCAGAGGACTCTTTTCAATGATGGATCCTGAACAGGTGGGATACGACTGACCAGGCAAAATGCAGAGAGAATCCATCATCAGCCAGACTAAATGCAGAAAGAATTCACTAAAGGCGCAGGGTATTAAAGAGTCATGTCAACAAAGATGAATAATTTGAATAGACTCCCCTTCTTTATGACTGTTTAAGAGGAGACAGAGGATTCAGGTGCCCAGGACCAAATAGGTAAAAGAAGTCACCAATATCATTGGTGGCTCCTTCTCTCATTAACATAGAATCAAGATCTAGGAAAATCTCCACAGGATGCTCTGGAGAGGACGATAAAGAAAGTCTGGAAGATGTTCCAACATATTGTCTCCTGTCATACGGATAGTATCAGCCAAGGCTCCCCCAGACTGTGTCCTTACCCGTTAGCATCTCTCAGATCCACAAGACTGAGGAAAAGAATGGCCGTTATTTTTCTACATTCAAGCTTAGACGAGTTGCTAATGGGAAAAAGTGGCCTCTAATGGGAAAATATCAATTAGAACATTTCTTTGTCCTACAGCTTGGTCTCTTCGTAGTAAGGAGGGTATTTATTAAGCTTTTCAGGTCACCTTCATTTTACAGACACAAACTAATCAATTGTTGGTATAATTTAAGCAGCTGGTCATGCCCGGTCTAGCCAGCGAGGGTCCCAGGTTAGATACTGGTCAAGGCAGGTAGTTCTGTTGTCTTGATCTCCCTTGATCATGGATGCTGATTGCCACTCATCCATGATCCTATAAGGATGCTATCAGAGGGCAGCCCTTCAAAATCAATTGTTCTGTCTCCCTTTTTTTTAATTTTTAATTTTATTTTGATTTTTAAATTTTTAAATTTTTAATTTTTTCATATTTTTTAATTTTCAAATTTTTTATTTGTTTTTAATTTTTTAAAAAATATGTTCTGTCTCTTATAGGACTCTACAAGGAAGAACGTGTTTCCTATCCCTGGTCAGTTCCCATTCCCGGCACACAGTTGACAAGACACATTTGGACAAATCTATACAGGGTTATAAGGAGGAGAGATGCTGTGGTTGCAGCTGGTTATCGCTGGGCTCAGTGGTTAGCATGTCTCCTGCCCAGTAAGGACCACTCTGCTCAGCTGTACTGAGAAGCAAAGGTCTTCCGTGCAGACACTACACTGACAGGCTGCCGTGTGTTATCAGAGGTCACTGGGAAGCTGGCTTTGGAAATGGGATTTGTCTCTCCTGCTTCTGACACAACACGCTTATCTCAAAATGTCCTTCGAAGCCCCCCTTCTGAGCCAGGCTGTCCCTCTGATTCTGTGACAGGGAGAAAGGACAATAAGGGAACAGTGGTAGAGTAAAGGGATTGCATTCTTAAGGGTGGCTAAAGGGCAGGAGGAGTGGGTCTGAGGGGGAGGAGAGATGGTGGGGAGGACTCAGAGGAGAGGGGGGAGGGGAAACTGCGGTTGGGTGTAATATATGGACGAAGAATAAATACATGATAATAAATGAATACGTGTTTATGATGGAGATGATGACAACGTATCGTGAAGTACAGATACTATTTTTTAAATATTGTTCACCAAGACCTGCTACTAGGAAAATGTGGGTGAATATTAGGGAGAAGTGGAAAGTACATATTAATATGATATATATGTGTGTGTGCATATAATATATTATATATACACAAAAAAGGCGAGTGGGTGAAGGGCACACTATTTCCAAGATAATATAAGCAATATAAGCAATTGCTACTGCTTACCTCATGACAGAAGAATGACCACAGTAAAGCAGCTGAGATGCTCATCTACAGAGAAGACAGAGAACACCCTCCATCACCATCATCACAACCATCACCATCACCATCACCATCACCATCACCATCACCATCACCATCATCACCATCACCACCATCATCATCATCAACAAACTTCAAGCAATAACTCCATCATTGGACTCTTAACAGGGTTTCCTTAGTTGATCTCTGCCGTTTCTTAGTTGATATTTTGCTGTGTGTCTGCTGCTTCTATCTGCTGCCCACGCTCACTCAAAACCAAAAGCACTAGATTACTCTCTGGACTGTATTTAAAAGGAATTTTGACTGTCTTGGATTTTCTTTAAGGTTTACTTGGAAACTTACTAAGTCCATAATTTGGCCGACTTTACGGGTTAATGTTAATTATGTGATGCTATGTATATAGTTTTGATTAAACTCTTTTATTAATATGGTGTGCATGACACTGTCTTCTAAGCCAGTCAGCTGCCTTCTCCTGACTTCAGCTATGTCTGTCTCTCTGTCTGTCTGTAAAAGATTGCCACGAAGTTGGGCTTTTAGACATTAATGCTCCTTCTTAGAAGGAGGGCGTGGGCAGGGTAATTGGACCTCACCGCAGACGCTCCTCAAAGCCAGAAGTACTCAATTCTGCCCTTGTTGTATGTGGCCTTGAGATCTTGTGGAGAATATAGGTTGGGGAAACTAGGGAGAAGGGGCTTTACCTATGTTGCTATGGAGATGCTATCATCCAGACTGAGTGAAGACTGTCTGTCTAGTGTGTCTGCTTTTACATCTCCTGTGCTCTCCTCAATAACCCCTTACCCATGTTCTGTGAATAAGCCCAATGAATTCACTATCTCGTCAGGGCAAACACTTGGCAGAATTGACTATTACTTTGTCACTGGGGCCTTAGGAGGAGGAATAGACGTTGTTTAGTACTCAAAATCACTGACAGAACAAATGGCAAAACCAACAATTTGTGTCTGAAGATTAAGATGGTTGGATGTCCCTGAAATGGGGAAGAAATCTGGAAGACGTACACAAGTTACAAATGTCTGAGTAAATGATTTAAGATGTGTGAAAGACAAGACGTAGAGACGATGTGTGTGATCTCACAATGTCTACGATCAAAAGTCAACCAAACCTCTGCTTAAGCCAGTGGAACCATTGTCCTGCTCTTGGTAACAATTACATCTGGCCCGAAGAACGAAAGTGTGCATCCAATCAGAGTTCACTTATAAGTTTGAATTTTGACCAACCTTTATCTAAATACTGCACAGTGTTCCTGATGGCTGTGATTGATCTTCTGGGTATTCAACGAGACCTTGAGACCCCTACTGCCGTGGACAGGGCTATCTAGAGGAACACTGTTGTGACATTTGCTCTCCAAGGTCAACAAGGTCCTGGAGGGGGGTCTGTGGGAACGACTCTTGAGATATGCTGTAACTGTGGGATGTTGCTTGTTCAGGGAGGCCATGGAGACCACACTGCATGGATCTCACCAGTGTCCAGTCTACAGAGAGACGGGTCGATACCGAGGGAAAAGTTCCGCAGCACTTCCTATGAGGTCACGGTTAAGAAAGGCTTTTGACTTGTCCTCACATAAAGGGAACAAGAGAAAGATGGTAAGAGATAGAGGTTAGAGGATCCAGAGTTTCTTCTCGTGCCCATGTGACTCCTAACAATCAAATTCCCAACTGACTTTGATAAAAAAAAAATAGAAAGATTAATTTTGTCCATTTTCATGGTGTTAAATACCCAACAAAAAAATCTAGCCAAAGATTAAAATGTTACATATATATGTATGTGTGTATGTATATATAATATATACATATATACATATACATATATACATATATACATATATACATATATACATATACATATATACATATATACATATATACATATATACATATATACATATATACATATATACATATATACATATACACATATACACATATACACATATACACATATACACATATACACATACATATACACATATACACATACATATA
>JANHMN010000021.1:37562294-37576250 GCA_030674055.1 Rhabdomys pumilio
ACATATACACATATACACATACATATACACATATACACATACATATACACATATACACATATACACATATACACATATACACATATACACATATACACATATACACATATACATACATATATACATATATACATATATACATATATACATATATACATATATACATATATACATAAATACACATACACACATACACACATACACACATACACACACACATACACACATACACACATACACACATATACATATATAGTATTACAAGCCCCAGATGTGAATCTTAAACCCATATGAGATGTTATTTGGGCAGTTTCCCACTAACGACTTTTTTTCTGATAAGGAAAATACTAGTCAGATATAAGACTCTAAGACAGTGGTTCTCAACCTTCCTATGGCTGCGACCCTGTAATGCAGATCCTCGTATCATGGTGACCCTCAACCATAAAGTTATTTCCTTGATACTTTATAACTGTATTGTTGCTACGGTTATGAATCAAAATCTCAGTATCTGTGTTTTCCTATGATCTTTGGGGGTCAGGACCATCAGGCTAAGAACCCCTGATCTAAAGACTCCCCTTGCCATGTGGCTGCTGGCCTCTGTGCAGGCCTGGGTAGAAGCAGTGGCTCTTTTTCTTATGAGCCCCATCCCTCTTCTCCAGGCAGCTACTGAGATTCACTGCTTTCCTGATCTGTTTTTTAAAACTCTGGTAAAAATGTCCTTAAACTTTCTATTGAGTCCATTCTTAAATTCTTTTGTCAACGAGACTAAGAATTCCAAGAGGGGACCCTGACTTCCCCTGGATTGCTAACACACAGATTTCACTTTTATGAGTTTGTAGAATAATGCCACCTTTCCAAAGAACAAACTGGGGTATTTAGTAAAAGTTAATAAACTTATATTCATAATTCAGTGGACCTACTCTTGGGTAAATATTTCAAAAATGCTTTACATTTTTATTATTTATTTCTATGTGTCTTGGCGTTTTCCCTGCAGGTACATGAGTGTGTTATGCGCAGGACAGCAGTTCCCACGGAGGCCGGAAGAGGCAGTGTTTCGCCTGGGATTAGAGTTACAATCACTGTGACTCCATGTGTGTGCTGGGAATTGAACCCATGTCCTCTGGAAGAGCAGCCAGTGCTCTTAACTAGAGCTATCTCTCCAGCCCCTTAAAAAAGTTCTTTTCAAAGTACGTTGAGAATGGCTCAGATGAGGTTGCTTAGTGTTGCCTGTCTGCTTTCTGAGCTGTTGGAGGCTATTTAGGCACTTATCACAGAGAAATGAGCAAATAAAATGTCGTGCATACATAGTATGAATCACTAAGCTTGAAGCAGGGCCTACACATAGCAACACGGATAGACTGTGAGACCATAATACTGAGTAGCAAAAGAAGGCAAGGGAGAAAACTGTCCAATAAAATAAAATAGCTGTACACACTCAGTAATATTTATCTTAGAAGGATACGTGCATAGAAATGGAAATTAAACATGTGCATGAATTAGTATGGAAAAATGATGATACGCGTTGACAAGAGAAATCTGATGAATATTTTTACCTGACATGACGAAAGGCTTCCTTCTCTTACAGAGAGTTGTATTTTAAAGATTGCATTCCCAGCTGCAGAACTGTATGCATCTGTCAATGAATAGAAAGTAGGTTTATTCATTAAGTCAGTAAAAATGTACTCATCACTTGCTGTCTGCCAAGCACTATTCTCTGTGGTACAGAGAACAAAACAGCAACAGCAGACCTTCTGGATGGGGACCCTGGTCAGCTCCTCCCAGCATTAGACCAGGTGAATTTAAGATCACCCGTGAGTAGTCTGTCTGGGATCTGGGAACATGATGCCGATGTGATTCTATTGCGGGTGACTTGAAAATTCATGAAGAATCCACTGAAGAGAAAGCCTGTTGTAATCAGAAATTATTCAGTACATTTGCCTCTTGCTGCTGTTTTTTTTTTTAAAAGCCACCCATGTCCTACATCTTTAATCTATCCTGACAGCAACCACTTTTGAGATTCTTGCTACAACTGTTCAGAAACCCACATACAGCCCCAGATTACATTACATTACGTTTCGGTGAATCTTAGTCAAACTCATGAAATCCCCGTATGTTAACACTCACATCAGCGGGTTGTTTATTGAGAATATGACACATGGAAGACTATGCAGCAGAGATATGTTGCTATTAAATTGTTTTGCAGGTTTTTTTTACCATTATATATTTTTTTCTCCCCTCACAGTTATTTTATTCCCTATCCAGAGACGAGAATAAAGCTAGTAAGTAGAAACAGATCAAAGTCCAATTTTAGAAGAGCCAGGAAAGCAAATTACTTCTATTTTACCAATGATAGTAAATTATTTAAACCACGATTCTACAGATTCATTTAGTATGCTTTTAACAGTCCCCTCCTAAGGGTGTAACATTGCTAATAGTCGGAATTACAAAGATGAAAGAGGCAGACTCTTCTCCAAAACATATAATTCAACGGTGTCAAAATTTTTTTTTCCAATGGCAATAAATTTATGTGTGTTTGTCAGCTTCCCAGGCCAAATAACAAAAGCCCAGCTAACCTCTCCAGAATATGCTGAGGTGGAGTGCTTGCGTTATCACACAGAAATCTGCTCAAAGATCACTGTACTTCATATGCTAGACAATCCGATATGGAAACGTTGCCTTAGTTTTTGTCTTAGGATCATAAACGAGCCCCTAAAATGTCTATCACTTGTTCGAGATTCTTCTAATTTATGAAAATATCTCTTAAAATGAAAAGCAAATCTAGCATATATTTATAACATGGTATTTTGACTATGCAGGAACAGTTTGTGGAATGGCTAAGAAGAGCGAATCTCAGCATGAACCAACGAGTAAGCCTGAAATCTATGCCTTAAACATCTCTGAGCTTATAATATAGTGTCAACAACCGAAGTCTGCTGCTGTACACACAGAGCTCTTGAGCACACGTTCCTCCATCTGTGATTTTATGCTCTTTGATTGCCTTCCCAACCTCTCACCTTCCGTCCCTGACGACCACCTTTCTACTTTCTGCATCTATGAACTTAATGTTTTAATCTTTTTATTAAAATATTCACACAATTAATGTTTGTGTATGACTGTTTCATCTACATCTATGCCTGTGCACCAAGTGCTGCCTGGTGCCTGGGAGTGGGGGTGGGAGTTGGTAGGAGAGGGTGTCAGATGTCCTGGAGCTGGAGTCATGGATGGTTGTGAGCCACCATGTGGATGCTGGGAATCCGACCCAGGTCCTCTGGATGTGCAGAGAATGCTCTTAAACACTCACAGGCATCTCTCTCTCCAGCCCTGACGTTAGTGCTTTTAGATTCCACACCGAACAGAGATCATATGGCTTCATTCACTGCTACCTCCTGTTTGCTTCTCTTTGCTAAGGCGACACCAAAATGTCCTCAGCCTGCTGTGACTCCTTGAGTCTGCGCCTCTCAATAGATCAAGATTCTACAGTAACCCGAGCCCCTTGTCCTGTTCTTTGACACTTTTGATCTCAATTAGCTGGAAGGAGAAAAATCTCATCAAAGTGATTTTCATGACTTGGCATTCAAGTCTAGATGTAGGCATTGGCGTGTTACAGCCTCTCTTCTCCCCTGCTCCCTCTGCTTAGGAAAGACTTCCCTAGTCTAGTTGTAAGGTGCTATCTGGGACTCAATGAATTCAAGTCAACAGGCAAGCAATCCCTGTATTTTCTAGATTCTCTTCTTCAACTATTCATCTGTAACTTAGAGTTATTGTTAGATTATTTAAAAATAATATTTCAAGACTTGTGTCTGCACAAATAAGATTTCAGAGTGAATTAGTGAATGAATAGTGTTATCTTATTAAAAATCTATGCTTAAAATGTCGACAAGATTGTTTACCACTTTTACTTCCAAACTTAAATTAATCTTGGCTATAATTTTATCAGTAAAACCTTTGTGTTTGCACCTACCATAATTGTTTGCTCACTTAAAAATAGTCTCTTAATGAGAACATTTCTGTGGGAATGGGAGCTGTGAGAAAAGCCAATGTTCTTATTTATTTTTAAAGCTAGTTATAGTTTAGGATTCCATATACTAAAAAAAATGAGATATAATTATTTTAAAAAATTAAAATTATCTCCAAGTTTTCATTATTGCTTATTTGAAAGCACAAAATATAGGACACGGGTCTTCCATTTCTGGTCACTTCTGAAGAGATAAGAATCTATGAAGTTGATGAGAAAATGAGCCGTGACCAAAATGCTGACTCAGTAGCTGCAGGAGATCAAAGGCTGTTCTACTCAATCAGAACCCTACTACGACAAAGCCATTGCTTTCTTTGAAAACCATGTAGAGTTTAGAAGATTTCTGGGATTTGTGGGCAAAAGCACCTTCTCCGCCCTAACAGTGACGTTTTAGGGAAGACTTCGTATCTCAAGGTGGGAAGGTTCGGAGGTAGCCCTTTGTGGCCTCCTATGGTGGTTAGGTACTTCTCAGAAGACGGGACTGGAAATTAGATAATGTCTGATGTCATATTGTTCACAATACAAAAAAAAAAAAAAAAAACCCACCAAAAAACTTGGTGTCCCAATGGCTATAAAAGTAGCAACTTCTGCCTCTCCTATCACAAGCAGAGACATCTCAACAGGTAAGCACTTCAGACTGGTACAGAGAATTGATCTGCTTGGTGCCATGCTACCTGACGAATGTGTGTCCCTGATGTGTTTGCCTCTTGTTCTCTTGCTAACAGGTTCTCCTCCCAGTTATCAGTTCTTGACACTTGTGAGGTCTATGATGGCTATCCTGCAGAAATCTACGAGCTTTTCCCTTATGGGGACTTTGACTGCCAGCTGCCTGCTTCTCATTGCCCTCTGGGTCCAGGAGGCAGATGCACTGCCCATCAACTCCCAGTGCAAGCTTGAGG
The DNA here is from genome assembly GCA_030674055.1 of Rhabdomys pumilio. Classification (NCBI taxonomy): domain Eukaryota; kingdom Metazoa; phylum Chordata; class Mammalia; order Rodentia; family Muridae; genus Rhabdomys; species Rhabdomys pumilio. The sequence continues at coordinate 37,567,209 of JANHMN010000021.1, forward strand.
TGTCCAACTTCCAGCAGCCTTACATTGTCAACCGCACCTTTATGCTGGCCCAGGAGGTACAGCTGCATCTCTCTCTCTCTCTCTCTCTCTCTCTCTCTCTCTCTCTCTCCATACCTACTTGGGATTCAAGTAGGTCTTGCCATTTTCTTTGAAGCACTTATAAACTCTTTAGGGGGACTTGATCTCCATAAGTCTCTACCTATGTTTTCTGTTTCTTCTTTAAGGACCAGATCTATTTCTATTTCAAGGTTTCGGGACTTTTTTCTACTTTTGGCCTTTAGGATGCCTATATCAGATTTTAACTACAGAGGAGCATTTAGAGAGCTACCTATTACTGTAATACTTATCATCTCTGGACTTTCTTTCTTCTGAACACATACTCTCAGTGGCTGCTCATGAGACCTACTGGGGACATATATCTCTACTTACACATTTTTCTCTAACCTTCATGTCATCCAGACACTTAGGGTTTTTTTCCTCTTCCAGGCCAGCCTCGCAGATAACAACACAGATGTCCGGCTCATCGGGGAGGAATTGTTCCAAGGGGTTAAGGTAAGTTCTCATTGTGACGAGCAGGGAGCATATTCCATCCAGGGTTAGCTGCGGAAGCTGATGGATCCTCTGTGATGCTCTGCAATGTGACTCCTGATGTTTCTTGTCTGCCTGCAGGCTAAGGACCAATGCTACCTGATGAAACAGGTACTCAACTTCACCCTTGAAGATGTTCTCATTCCGCAGTCAGACAGATTCCAGCCCTACATGCAGGAGGTGGTGTCCTTCCTGACCAAGCTCAGTAACCAGCTCAGCCCCTGTGTAAGTCTTTCTCTTGGCTCTATCGACCTGTGCTCATCTTTCTTCCTCTCCTATTCCAGCTAGAACCTGTGGTTCTGCCCCCTCTCTCTTCACAAGAGTTAGGAGGGCCTCAGCAACACCACCTTCAGAGGCCACTTGAAATAAGTCACAAAGTGATCGCTTTGGCTTCAATTGAATAATACTTTGAGTTTGTATGAGTGAAGCCTTATTTGTTTTACCTGTGGAAAGAAAGCAACTCAAGTTCTGTATGATGAGAAAGATGTTGGGAATTGTAAGAAAAAAAAAGGCCTAGATACAGAAACAGATCTACTGAGTACAAGTACTTATGGGGACGGAGGTCTACTGAGTACAAGTACTTGTGGGGAGGGAATGGCACAGAGCAAAAGTTGAAAGACAGAGGGAGATGGAAAGGCCTTATGGTCGGGGGTGTGCAAAGCTCACTCCTTTTCGATGTGATGGAAAGTTAAGAAAAACCAGTGTGTGAGTTTGATGCTTCCAGACATCCCAGACTATGAAACATAGCCATGGAGGAGCCGGCACATTGAGGGAGGCCTGGCGTTTAGGAAAGGCTTCACTTTTCATGGGAGAAATGTCATGTTCATCTCTTGTGCTACATTCCCACCTTTGATGAGGTTCAGCTCAGGTTTCGTTTCTACCGTTCTTGCTACCGGTGGAAACCTCAGCAAAGATTCCCCATAGAGGACAGCTCTTCTGTAAGGGAGGGACCTGGATTTCAGTGTCCCAGAGAACGAAAGAGCTCAGAGAATCTAGGTCACCGTGAAATCTAGGTCACTGTGGGCAAAAATGACTGAACGCCTCTAGTCCAGGTGAACGGTCACGTGCCTCAGATGCACTGAGGTATTGGGCTTCAACCGGGCAAGATTCTGTTAGTGAGTCTGCTTTTTATTTTGCAGCACATCGGCGGCAATGATCAGCACATCCAGAAGAATGTCAGAAAGCTGAAGGAAACCGTGAAACAGGTACTACTGACAAGCCGTAATACTAAGCCATTCAATAGGAGAAGCAAGGGTTTCTTTCTCTGCTTTCCAGGCCCTTCTACTTTGGAACATTTTACTTGATTTGTCTACTGTCTGGTCCATTACTTGCTTAGCTGCACGTGCGTCTAGCCGGCTCTATAGATCTTTCAATCTGTTTCTAAATTTGTAAGTCACAAATTCTAGAGCTAGCAGAAAACTTAGTTCAGCCAGTCCTATGCGCATGCGCTTGGAGGACGGCTAGTGGCAGAGCCAATGCAGGAAGGCAGCATTCCGAGTCCCAGGGCTGAGAGTCTTTAAGATACAAAATAGTGGGCTTGGGCATCATCACAAAGGAAGTCTGGGAAGGCAACATGTGAGAGGAAGGCGGGAAAGGAAAGGAGAACAGAATGTAGAGGATTTGAAAAGCTACAAATCCTCCATGAGGGGATTTTTATTGGAACAATCTAGAACGAGGGTAGTGGATTCAGTGGATTCCAGAGGGATGTGCTTTGCTATTTGAATCGGTTTTGTTTTGTTTTGTTTTTTGTCTCTCCATTGAGGATGAGAGTCTCAGCCTTTTCACCTTCTAATGGAGGAGGGACGAAGGGATGTTATAACTTGTATCTGGACTTTTATTAGTTTAAGCAACGGAACAGACACTCCAGACCACCTCTTCACAAAAAAAAAAAAAAAAAAAAAAAAAAAATGGAAACCTGTTATTTGTCTTGCTTTTTTCCTTTGACTAAGAAAGCAAACACAGGCAAAGCCTGACACACACATGGGTCCATATGTGTGTCTTTGAGTCAAGGCTTTCGAGTTGAGCACTCATCAGTAGTTGATCGTGGTCAGGTGGAAGGCTCTATGTCAGGTCAAGCCCTGCTGGCTTAGCCCTTAGCATCTCCGGGTCTCAGTATGGCTTTCTGCTGCTTAGCACGGTTAGGAGTTGAGCAAACCTTTTTTTTCCAACCCCCACTAAAATTTACTTTGAATTGACAAATGACTGTATAATTTGTGGGGTACGGTGTGATGACTGACCTGTGTGTGCATTGCGCAAGGTTCAACGGAGCAGATTAATAGGTCCATCAGTAGCTTCGTGGGTGTGAAAGGCAAGTGATGTAGATGGCTGTGGTGTCCTCAGGTCAGAAAGGCATCATTTTAAGGTCTTTGGCAAACCATATTATGCTCATGCTAAAAATTCATTATGTTGATTATTAATCTCTTAGAGCAGGCTGATACTTGGTTTTTGGTACTCAGTCAGCGAATGGCGCCATCTCTTTCTAACGCGTTCCTCCTTACGAAATGACGCGTGCTCAAATCAGTCCGTGTTCTTATTTTCATAGCTTGGAGACAGCGGAGAGATCAAAGCGATCGGGGAACTGGATCTGCTGTTTATGTCCCTGAGGAAGGCTTGTATCTGATCGAGAGGAGCAAGAATATAAATAACTGGTCCTTCCGGTCTGTCAAAAAGAACAATAAGATTCCTGAACGGACTTTTTTACTAAAGGAAAGTGAAAAGCTAAACTCCACCATCCATTAGAACATTTCACATGAAACCTGGCTCAGTTGAACAAGAAAATCAGCGTGACGTTGTCCATGAGACCAGAGGTAGACTTGCTAACCACCAAGATTCATTAACATTAGTCACTGATGATACAACAGAAAAATAATGTATTTTAAGAAAAATGTTTATTTCCACAAAGGAGATTATTTCTCATTCCTTTAGAAAAAAATGCCTATGTAACTTCATTTCCATAACCAACACTTTATCTATGTAAGTTTATTTATTATAAGTATACATTTTATTTATGTCAGTTTATTAATATGGATTTATTTATAGAAACATTGTCTGATATTAATATTTGACTATAAGGCAAATAATATTTATGGTATTAACTATGGAAACAAGATATCTTGGGCTTCAATAAACACAAAAATATCATACATCTTCTGTCTTGTAATTTTTCTTCCTTTAATATCAACACTATCATCCTTTGTGTCATTATCCAATCATACGCATGACTTCATGCATGACCCATAAAAATTAGGTAGCTATAGTATTATACTGTTAAAGTTTGTCCCCAGAGGCCTGTGGTTTTGTGTGAGAGTGTGTGTATATGTGTGTTTGTGTGTGTGTTTGTGTGTGTATGTGTATATGTGTGTGTGTGTATGTGTGTTTGTGTATGTGTGTATGTGTGTTTGTGTGTGTGTATGTGTGTGTATGTGTGTATGTTTGTGTGTGTGTATGTGTGTTTGTGTGTGTGTATGTGTGTATATGTGTATGTGTGTGTGTGTGTGTGTGTGTGTGTGTGTGTGTGTGTGTGTGTGTATGGCCATGCATGTGAAAGCCAGAGATGGATATTAGGTGTCCATCAGTTCTATCAGTTTCTGACTTATTATTCGAGACAGAATCTGTCCCTGAACTGGAGCTAGGCTGACCAACAAGCTCTATTAATTCTTTGGTCTTTGTCCCTGACATCAAGGAGCCTACAGCCTCGTGTGGCCACACTTGGTTTTTACATGAGTGCTGAGGAATCAAACTCAGAGCGTCATGCATTCACACTAAATGCTCTTACCCTCTGAACTTTCTCCCCAGCCCTGCAAACATGCATTAAAAGCTTAGTTTTCAGAACAACGGTTATTGAGAGGTAGTACAGCCTTTAGGCCTGGTGGGGGCTTTTCATGTCAAGTGGGTAAACCCTTGAAGGAGATAATTGGACGGAAGTTCCTTCTACTTCTCTTGCTTTTGCATCTTGGGCATGACTTTGTCCAATCATGTTCTCACACACTGTGACAGGTAGCCTGGCTACAAACCCAAATGTGGTTGATCCAGTTGGCCATGAACTGAAATCTCTAATATGATTGATACAATTGGAAAAAAACTTTATCTCCTTGTAAGATGACTCTTTCTGACAGTTGTTGCAGTGCTATGAAGCTAGCATGCACACCACACACACACACACACACACACACACACACACACACACACACCACAATCTATCTTATGAATAAGAATGTATAAAATGGATTTCATTTTATGGAAGGAATCAGAGACATATGAGGAAATGTCTTGTGAGCGTAGTTAACTGTTTCATTTCTAGGGAGGGCATTCCTCAGTCTTCCTGAGAAGAAAGTAATGTGTTATGTTTGGGTGGGCAAGTCTTTGTGACAAGTGGAAATATTGATACAAGGCTTCTGTACCAGAAAATGGGAAGTATGTTATGAAACACACAGAGAGAAAACTGTATTTTCAAAATCCATACTGTAGTACCGAGGAGAGAGATACAGAGAAAAAACAAAGGTTAAATTAGGAGACATGATACTAGCACAGAGAAGCCACTAGGGAGAGGGGAAATTATTGGTTGTGTATGTCTTTTTCTAGAAGATGAAAGTCACTGGGTATAAAAAGTTAGAGACTGTCTGTTTAAAGTGTTTTCTTCTTTGATCTGGTGCCATGAGTCTATTCCTCGGGTCACTTGCCAGTGATCTTCCTTTGCCAGCCTCCCATAGTGTGGGGTCGTGAGCAGAGAGCCTGTGTGTGAACTGTCCCTCCCTTAGGAACAACGGAAGTTAATGCTTCTGTGTTTGCTCTGCAAACGTGAAGAGATGCAGCAGGAAACAGCATGATGGACTATTGAACTGTCATTATTTTCAGATAAGCTGAAGCCGTAGTTTGAATGAGTATTATGGCTGATGACTTTGGATGATTGGTTCCATTGTTGGTAGAACTGTTTTGATGATATGGCCTTAGAGGAGTTGGGTCATTGGGGGGTTGCCTTTGGGGTTTTAAAAACTCACATCATGCCCAGCCCTGCTTTCTCTGCCTCATGTCAGTCATTAAGGTAGCATCTGGCAATAGTTCTCTAAGATATTAGAAGAACAAAATGGCGGCCTCCTGTTAAGGCCTCCTGTTAACTCTCATTCAGTGGTTACTGGCATAAAATTCCCTCACTGGGCTAAAGGCTTGTGAGAGCCATGTGTTTGTCTATGGTCAGGAATGACAGGCTGGCTTTGTCTATGGTCAGGGATTACTGGTCTACCTCACGGTCTTGGTCTTCTCCTTTGTCAAAGAGCCAGGTTGGGGTCGTGGGCTGATGTTTCCTTTTCTCTGCAGGGCCTGTCTGTTTCTCTGTGTGTTTCAGCTGTCCTGTGACCTCTTCTGCTATTTCCAATGCTCTTTCCTCTGTATCTTAGTTATAAAGCATGCGCTATGCTACTTGAATACCTTTCCTTTTTTTTGGGGGGGGAGGTTGTTAATTAGTTTGAATTATTTTATAACACAAACATGTATCACAAACTGTAACACTGTATTTGAGAAATACATACAATTATTACTGGTCAATTGTTTATTTTTGTTAAGCCCATACCACCTCCTAAATTTCTCAAACAATAAAAACACCTTTTAAAAAAATTGTTTTACATATATATATATATATATATATATATATATATATATATATATAGTCAAGGTCTTGCTGTGTGGCCCAGGCTGTTATTGAATTCACTATCCTTGTTCCCACACAGCTGCCTCTCTACCTCTCAAGTGCTGGTATTATAGGTGTGTAACTCCGATCCAGATATTTGTGCAAAGGCTGAAATATTTGTCTTCCAGATCCCAACCTTTCAATGGGTAGGTGGGGAGTGAGAGACTTCTAATTAATGAAATTTCCACACTAATGAGATGGATGTGGTTATTTGTATGTACATAAAAAAATTAAGTCTTGGCTGAATTTCGTACTGTAGAGAGCAGAGCATCCCAGTGTTTCTGATATTCTGACTTTATCATCATCAATGCTAAGACTGACACTTTGTATTGTATAAAAAAGGCAAAAGCATCTCTAAGGCCATTTTAGAAACTGTAGGAAACTCTGCTCTAATCCCAGTCTGTAGTTCATGTAATGATTGTTTTAGGAACCCAAGTTACCAATTGAAACATCTTTTTTTTTCCCGTATCTACATACCTTTCTTTACTTGAATGCTTTTCACTCATAGAGTCTTGTAGAGAGAGTCTTTAAACTGCCATCTTTGCCCAGAAATCTTCCAACCTAAGACTTTTACCCTAGACCTTAAGAACAGCTGCTATAAGGAAAGGAATGGTAGAAACTTTCTATTAATTAGCTGTCATGCTTTCCCATCTTCTCCTCTATGAAGAGTACTTAAGTGGTAGTATTTATTTTATGTAGAAATCTGACCACGTTGACATCGTGTACAACTGCGGTAGCTGATGAAACTCCAAGAGTGTCCTGTGTTGGCGCATACTTAACTTTTCCTTCTTCCTTTCAGAGACGAGGCTGGGCGGGCGCTGTGTTGAAGGAAGAGGAATTAGGCTGTTTGGTTTCTCTAGCTCTTCCTCTTTCTTTCCCACACCTCTTTGTGTCCAGTGTGATGGAAACAGACCGACTTTACCGACATGCTCACTCTCCAGATTTTGTTTGCTCTTGGTTTATGGACTAGGTTAGCAGGAGGCAGAAGAGTGAGAACAAGGTCAGCACACTGAGCCCCTGAAGCCCGTGCTGGGTTGCTGTTCACATCAGCAGTACATTTCTCTGAAAAGCCAAAACTCCCTTGGCCTTTCTTTTCATCGCTCTTTCTGCCGTTGTTCTGGTAACTGCTCTCAACCTGTCCCCAGTGGGCTTTGAACTACTGTGAGCTCCACAGAACCGCAAAATTTGCTACTGCTTTCCCCAAACCCTTTCTACAACACAATAACAAATGTAAACTCCTCTCCATTGCCCAGTTTGACTGTGTCATGATTTTCATGGAGTCTCTGTCTGGTGTGCCTGTCTCCTTTCTGTTCCCCAACCTTATTTCTGCTGAAGTTTGGGAATCCGGATAAGATCGTTAACAGACAATTGCAGCCAGTCATTAACATAACAGAGTTGTATGAAAACTTTCAACTTGCAGAACAGAACAGAAATGGCAGTATTTTTATTGTTAAAATTAAGCATTTAGTGTCTTTCTGTTGTTGTTGTTTTTTGAGGCAAGTCTTCACCTGTCTGTGTAGCCATGGCTGTCCTAGAACTCGCTCTGCAGATCAGGCTGGCCTCAAACTCACAGGGATCTGCTTGCCTCTCTCTGTCTCCCAAGTGCTGGGATTAAAGGTGTGTGCTACCAGCTCATGGTTAAGTACTTGGTTTCTCAAGTTTCCCCCTGTTGCTTCAATAAGGCTTTATGCTGGGAGGTAGAGACACATAGGTCAGTGTGCACTGTTTCCTAAGGGAACCTAAGACATGTCTTCTCCCTGCTGGCCCAGGAGTTCTATTGATCCTCCACTTGGTGGCCTTTTTTATTTTCACAGCTAATTCTTGAGGACACTTACACATCTCTATTTATCCCACCACATCCCAGCATGGAGTTAGTTACTTCTTACCTGCTCGGCTCTCCTTTCTCTCTCCCCTTTCCTTGTTACAGACTGCAAAGCTCTTCAGAGTGATCACATATGCTCATGTCACCTACAGTCCTTTCCTTATTAGCCACGAACGAGGATCATTCTGTAAACCTCACCTTAGGAGCCCATGCAGTTTCACCTCAGGGCCACCAGGGCATCAGCCAGATGAGCTCTTACAGGTGGGCTCTGGTCCTTCGAAAGGTCCGTGTACCATGAGAACCTGGGTGCTGTTTATTTGTGATGCCTGCATGCTGAGAGGTGATTTTGTGAGCTGCTTCTCACCTGTGGCATTCCCCCCTTGCTAAGGCCGTAAGTGCTATTTTTCCACACGATGATTGTCGAAGAATTTTGTGCATCTTCGGTTGCCGTTTGCCTGTGTGAAGACTTTGTCAATTTCAATTGGATTTAATTCTGTCACAGGCTATGCAAGACCCTGTGTGACAGCAACCATAATATTTAGATGCTGTCTGCAAGGAGTCTGTGACCTTGTGGGGATGACAAGGGGTACAACTGCACAAGTCACAGACAGACTAAAGTTCAGTTCTGAAGAGGTTCCGACAAGATGACAGTTGTCAACAGAAAGGGACTCTTTTGAGAGGTGGAAACTATTTCTTCAGATTAAAACATCCCCACTGTGAAATGTCCCTGTTCTCCTTCTGCTCAGTGAGGTGGCACAGTAAATGGCTTCATCTACAAAGTTGAGTTTTTCCATCTCCCGTCACACTGGACAGACTACATTTTAACCATTTGTGACTTGGACACGTTAAGAGCTTTTCGAGGACAGAAACTTGTTATTCCTGTCCGTATTCCTGGCACGGCAATGTAGACCACTCTAGTTAGCTCCGCCCTCGATGTAGACCACTCTAG
>JANHMN010000021.1:37581004-37592551 GCA_030674055.1 Rhabdomys pumilio
CACACACACATACACACACGTACATACACACACATACACACACACATACACACACATACATACACACACATACACACACATACACACACATACATACACACACATACACACACATACATACACACACACATACACACACATACACACGTACACACACACATACACACACATACACACACACATACACACACATACATACATACACATACACACACATACACACACATACACACACACATGCATACACACACATACATACACACGTACACACACATACATACACACATACCACACACACATACACACACACACACACACACACACACACACACACACACACAGATGTCAATAGGAATGTAGGTGGAGAAGGCCAGGTTCCAGTTCCTAATGGGAGTGAAAACTCTATCAAGAAGTAGACTAAAGGCCGTTCATGTTATACTCCAGCAAATAAGTTGTCTGTTTTGTTCACATCTGGAAACTTTGAGGAAGTCTGAACTTAGATAACAGACTAAGGCAGTGGTTCTCAATCTTGGGAGTTGATTGACTTTTTCACAGAAGTGGCCAGCGACGGTTGGAAACACAGATATTTATCCAACGACTCACAACGGTAGTAAAGTTACAGTTATGAAATAGTGACAAAAATAACGTTACGGTGGGGGGTCAGCACAACGCGAGGAACTGTATTAAAGAGGGTGAGGTGTTGGGAAGGCTGAGAACCACTGGTTTTGCAGGGGATATTTCATGACAGTGTAGCATTCAGGAAGTGGCACAAGGCTGGTAACTTTTAGATGCATTTATAGTAAGAATCTGGAGTAAAAAGCAGAGTGGAAGATTTGCAAAGTGTGCATGGTGATCAGGAGTTGATTTTGTAGACAAGGAGGAGGTGACTGCTAAAGAGATCAACACTGCTGAAGGGAACCCGGGCGATGTTAAGTAGGACAATAGGAGAGACGCTTTGAGGGGGTTTCCAGAACTGACCAAACTCTGTCCATTGTAGGCTCAAGGTTGCAGAACTGTAAACTCTTATGTAAAACCTTCACAGCCATACCTTGCTTGCACAGGGCCATCCAGAGAAATCAAGGCACCCAGAGGCCATGTTAGCCGTTGTTCAGGAATGCATCGGCCACTGCTCCAGCCTGGAGCTATAACTTGGCATCACAACAGGACACTGGTTTTACAGGTATGCAGAGTGCAAGAGTTACAAAGTCTACCAAAGCTTCAAGAGAAGCCTGGGAGTCAAGTCAAAGCGTGCCAGGGTCAGGATCCCTGCAGGTAGCTCCTGAGACAGTGACCAAGCCAGCTCAGTCAGTCAACAGGGTCGCAAGGGAGGGAGTGAGGATTGAAAAGAAAAAGACAATTAGTCAACATTAGAACATGATTCCAGTCAGTACTGAGGCTGAAGCAGCTTTGTTTTTTTTTTCCCCAGTGTGCTTTTATGTCAATCTAGGTACATCCAAAAAAGCCTGGTCAGCTCTTAGATCAAAGACAAAGAGATCACTCCTGGTAGTCATCAAGCAAAGCAGTAAACAATGCCTCGTGGTCACTGTTTCTAATATTCTTATCTGAGCCTACTTCCTTATCCTAGCCAAGTGACAAATGACAAATTTCTAGAAGCAGCACCAAAAGCTCACCCCAAGAGGGAAATGCTTAAAGCTTCGAGGGTGAGCACAGACTGCAAGTAGAAACTGGAGTGGGAGATATTAGAAAATGAACCCACAGACTTCCCATGCTACTGCGGACTACTCTCGGCCTGCCAACTCTCCAGCAGGGCCGGAGCTCCGGTGCTGATTCCACCGGGCTGCTCTCTCTAATTTGCCCCCATAGTGACCAGTCACTGTGCTTCCAGCTCCAGTTCACTTGTCCCTGGAACTACTAGTTCCTACACAGCCATAACCACCTGGTTGTCACCGGACTCACCTTCCAGTAAGCCAGTAAACCAAAACTCTAGATGCTTAAAGATTAACCAAAGAGATTTATATATCAGCAAATACTCAATACAGAAGATGGCCACACAATTAGAATTGTTATCCCATTTATCGAACTTTGATATGAATAACTACCTGAGATTGCTAGAGACACGAGGGTAATATCTGCCGCCATCTCTCCTCGCCTCTCTCTCCTTCCCCTCCTCCCTCTTGTACCCTTCTCCTCCCAACTCCTAGCTCCGCCTCCCTCTTCCCGGTCCAATGACAGGGCTCTCGCTGCAAATACGTTGGGCAGAAAATTTCTGCCAGAAGAAACCTCATGGTGTTGGAGATGTCAATAACGTGGAATGTTTCATAGGACAGCCATAGTCAATAGGAAGAAGCCATAAGGGCTACAGGTAACCAAGTTGTAGAGACAAGGCTGTTTGAACCTGTTGGACCTCACATCAGTACAGCGCATGCTCCTGACGGGCAAGCATGGAGGAGAGTTGTAGGATTTAATGCTTCCTCTGCTGAGTTTCAGTCTTGCTTCTTTCCGATCCTTCCTTGTCATTTACCATCCCTCCTTTCTGGATCACGCTTCTCTCTGATCCATCCTCTTCTTCCCTATCTTAGCAAGCAAGGCTTTGGTGCGTGGCCTTGGGGAAGATTTCAGACATGAGTCACAACAGTCCTTGTATCCAGAGATTGTTTTTAAAAAGTCCATCCTCTTTGTTTTGCCTTTATTTTTTTTCTCAATAGTTTGCTATGGAATGTGTGCTGCCATTGGGAATTAGTCCCCGAACCATTAACTTTAACCATTAAATTAACTTCCAGATAAGCGTTCTCTACTTTTATGGTGACAGATCCTTATACTATCTTTTTTTCCTAAGACATTTATTTTTTTTCATGGTTGTAGCAGGCTACCCAGCCTCTCATCACTATAACGTAATCCTTGACACACTACTGATGCTAAAAAGATGGTTGATCCCACTGATCTGGCCTCTGATGAGCACGATGGGTACCACAGTGCCACAGAAGCACTCACAGAATCGAATGGTCATACCTCAAACTGGAGCAGAAAGCAAAAGGTCACACCAGACTCGCTCTGTGTACAGTAATCCAGAGAACTCAAGGGGCCTTTGAATTGACCAAGGGACCTTCCGAGAAATTCTCAAACTCAATAAACTCCAATGAGGCCCTACATCACGTAAGTTCTACCACACAGACCATTAAAGACTCGATCTGGGGACCAAGGGTTATTATCATAACAGACCTTTGGTAAACACTTAGGTTACATTCAAACACAGTATGTATACAGCTTATGACATACTTTATTACCCTCTTGTTATTTCTTTTAAACTATTTTTATTTATTTTATTTTTTTATATTTATATCCTGTAATATATATATATATATATATATATATATATATATATATTTTTTTTTTTTTTTTTTACACAGTTCTGTAGATTTATATACAATATACATGCATTTCAGTGTGTATGGGGGGTTAAGTCATGGCACAGATGTCAAGGTCATAGCTCAACCCATGGAATTAGTTCTCTCCTTCCACTTGATCCAAAGGATTTAATTCAAGTCATCGTGCTTGGCAGGCAGTGGCCTTAGCCCTGAGCCACCACGCTGGCCCAGCTTTGTTATTTATTGGGCCATCTAGCAGTATGTTTGTGAGAAGATGTTTGTCCGTTTGTTGATTGGTGCACCCTAACCTTAACTAGAGACTAAAAGCTCACAAGCACTCTGTAAGTGATTGGGGTAAATATTTCACCGAGGAAGAGTTGAAACCTACAGAAAACAAGTGACTGCATGCAGACTCATGACTCAAACCACGGGGAAGGTCTCAGAGTCGTATGCCCATCTCTATGTGCCTTCTTTGGGTCTAGCTGCCTGTCTCCCTTCTGTCTCCCTGTCTGATTCTTTTACAGCACCCTTCCTTCTCTCCTACGTTTTTTTCCTTGTCTATGTTAAGAGGGTAAAATAGGGTTTCTGGGTAGGGTCACCCAACAGAGAGAGGCAGACCTCTTCTGGAGAACCAAACCCCAAATGTCTGTATTTATGACCAGCAGAATCAACTTCCTTTTTTCTTAAGTAGACCGTTGGGTAAATACTAGTGGGTATTTACTGGTAAATACTGTTATACAAGTATCATAAATACTAGCACAAATGCCAGTAAATACTCTTGGGTGAATGTTAGTGTGATGAAAAACTGGCTAGACATTTGAAAAATAATATAAGGAATTTATCATCTCATATAACAATGTGTTAGTTACCTTTTGTTGCTGTGGTGAAACACAAACACTCTCACCAAGGTAACTTATAGGAGGGACAGTTTATTTGTGCTTATGGTTCTGGATATATAAGCCTCCATGATAGTGGAGTCATGGCAATGAGCAGCAGGCATAGCCTCTAGCAGAAAGCTCAGAGCGCATGCAGTGAACCACAAGGCAGAAGCAGAAAGAGCAAGCTGGTGATGGTATACATCTTTAGACTCTCAACCCCCCCTCAGCCAGTTCCTCGGGTGTACTGGCTGGTTTTGTGTGCCAGCTTGATACAAGCTAGAGTCATCAGAGAGGAACAAAGTTCAGCTGAGGACATGCCTCCATTCGTTCCAGCTGTAAGGCATTTTCTCAGTTAGTGATCACTGGGGAAGCACACAGCCCACTGTGGGTGGTGCCATCTGTAGGCTGGTGGTCCTAAGAAAGCAGGCTGAGCAAGCCATGAAAGTAATGCAGTGTCCGTCCACAGCCTCTGCATCAGCTCCTGCCTCCAGGTTCCTGTCCCGCTTGAGTTCCTGTCCTGACTTCCTCCAGTGATGGACTATCGATCTAGAGGTGTAAGCCAAATAAACCCTTTCCTCCTCAATATATCTTTTGATCATGGTGTTACATCACAGCAATAGAAACCCTAACTAAGACAAATTGGTATCAGTGTAGTGGCCACTGTGACAGACCTGACCATGTTTTGGGGAAGATTGTGGAAGAACTTTGGATCTTTGGGCTAGAAAAGCCACTGAGTGTTGAGGACTCAGCGGGATGTTCTGTGGGAGCTTGGAGGATAAGAATATTGGGGGCAGTGCAGAAGATGGAGGCCTGACCTGTGACATATCAGAGGGAACATTAAAGACTCGAGCAGGACCGTTTCCTAGTTTGACTTAAGTCTATGGTTCTGGTTAGCTGAGGCTGAAGAATCAGCTGTGCTTAACAAGATACCAGAACTACTAAAGCGAAACCTTTGCATTAATGGAACAACTGATGCTGGTTAGCTGGGGCAAAAAAATTAGCAGTGATTAAGAAGGGACCAGCATCACTGAGGTGAAATCTCCTGAGAAGTGGTTTTTTTGAGAGCACAGAGAAGCTGTGTTTCGGAGGCAGCCAAGGCTGTACTTCCAACTTGCAGTTGAAATTGGTAATGTGTAAAGTTGCCCGGGAGGTTCTGGCTTTGAAGTCCTGGAGAGCAGCTGAGTGTTGGCACTGTGAGCGTTCAGGAGAGCCCAGGAGAGCCCATTGGTGAAGGCGCAGCCTCAGTGGTAGTTGAAGGCCTAGGACTGAATGGGTCATGCAGAGAAGTTGAGGCTTGGCATCATGAAGAGAGCCTATGAGAGGCCATTGGTAAAAAGTGCAGCCCAGTTGTAGCAGAAGACCCCAGCTTCTTGCAGATGCCAGTACCATGGGATGGCCACCAGGAACAGCAGCAGCAGTGGAGTGGAACCAGCTGGAGCCTAGAAGACACACAGTGTGCTACAGGGGGCAGAGCTGGAGACCCAAACCCTTGTAGGAGCCCAGAAAACGGTGAGTGAATCCCAGACATCGGATGGTTGGAGTTTTGATATTACTTTGATTTGCTTGTTACTGTGCCCTGAATTTTTCCCCCTTGATGTGAGAAAGCATTTGATTTGAGCCCACAGTTGGGAGACTTTGATTTAAAAATACTTTGGATTTAAAAGATTGGCTATTTTAAAAGAGACTGAAATGTTGATGTGTTTGAACTTGCAAAGACTATGGGTCTTTTAAAGTTATTCCTGTTTTAAATGTGAGATCCTGGGGATGAATAAGAAAGGGAGGGTTATGGCTTGGTAGTGATGTTGTGTGTCAAATTGACAAGGGGTGGGTTGAGTTGTACTGTTTTTTTTTGTGTCAACTGGACACAAGCTAGAGTCATCAGAGAAGAAGGAGCCTCAGTTGAGGAAATGCCTCCATGAGATCCGTCTGCAAGGCATTTTCTCAATTAGTGTTCTATGGAGAAGGGCCCAGCCCATCGTGGATAGTGCCATCACTGGGCTGGTGGTTCTGGGTTCTATAAAAAGGCAGATTGAGCAAGCTATGTGAAGCAAGCCAGTAAGCAGCACCCCTCCGTGGCCTCTGCATCAGCTCCTGCTCCAGGTTCCAGCCCTATTTGGGTTCCTGTCCTGACTTCCTCCAGTCATGGACTGTGATCTGTAAACTGAATAAATCCTTTCCTTTCCAATGTGCTTTTGTTGGTGTTTCATCACAGCAATAAAAACCCTAACTAAGACATCTAGCAAGGCTGTGCCTCCTAAACTTCCCCAAACAGTGCCAGCAACTGGAGACCAAATGCTTAAATCCGTGAACCTATCTATGGGTGACATTCTGATCCTAGCCGTCATAGACAGACAGTTGATGCTTGCTGGGAATAGACTACAATGGTAACACTCAGTCTTCCCACGCTCACTGCACTCAAGAATGTTTTGGTGCCTCCCATATTCTTATAACTGTGCCCTCTGGACCTCTCTCTGAAAAGTATACCGTAATTCTTTTTTCTTAGGATAATTGGTTTGACGTGGCTCCACCCACTACTGCTCTGCAGTAACGGTTTCAGATGTATGGCTCGGGAGGAATAGTACCGATCACTGACATCATTAAAGGCTGGATTTTCCTGAAGTCATTAAACATTGTATGTCAGCGGATGTATTTTCCCATTGAAGAGGGGAAAAAAACCCACGTTAACCAGGTTGTTGCTCTTTAAGTCTATACAGTATGCAATTAGTAATCCCGCCAGAGGCAAATACTTTCGTCTGTTCTGGCCAATGTTTCCTGCTGCTCTGTCTTTCTTTGAACCTTTGGCCCCTGGTGTCCTTGCTGAATCAACAGTCCTTCTGAAGGCAGCCATTAAATGGGGGTGGTGACACATGTTTCATTTGAAGGGACGGGCGGGCGCTGCGAGCAGGTTGAAGCCAGTGCACTCTAAAGAACAATGCAGTAAGTGGATATTATGAGACCCACGATTCCAGAGAATACTTCAACGTGTATAAATGTGCTTTACAGTTCAACTTAACAGATTAATTAATTAGGATATCCATTCTCTTTGGCCTCCTAAAGACTAGCCTGGGGGACTGGAAATGCACTGTGTTTGTGTGGGGAGCAGCTAGTGAGCTCTCTGCCTCACTGGGCATGCTGGACCATCAGTGGCATTGTTGTGAGCTGGCACTGTGGTGGGCAGGATGGGCTTGAACTGTAAAGGAAATGAGTATTGGAGCACCCAGTGTGTTTAGGGAGGGACCAGTGGTCTGCCTCTTCTATTCCTATGGAAGAACTACACACGGGAGGAACTTCCTGACAGTTGTAGTCTGCTCCCTGCATGTCTTCGAGTCACCAGCTTCTTCACATTTACACGGTCAATGGGGGGGAGGGAGGGGATTGCTGCTTCTCTGTTACTTTCTTTCAATTTCTTGAACTACTTGTCAGTGTTCCGAATTCCACAGTGACCTTTGACATTATGCAGCGTGTCATACATGTACTTCCGCTTACTGTGTGGCCTCTACTTCCTGATGCTCGGTGGCTGCCGTGGATATCACTGGTTCTCTCTATCGCTCATAACTACCCACTTCTGAAAAGAGTCACTTTTACTTTGTAGAATTTATGTGCCTGTGTGTGTGTGTGTGTGTGTGTGTGTGTGTGTGTGTGTGTGTGATATGTGTGTTCATGCCTGTAGACGTCAGAAGAGGGCATTGGGTCCCCTGGAGCTGGAGTTTGACGTAGTTGAGAGCCACCCAACGTAGATGCTGGGAACAGAGGTCAGGTCCTCTTGATACAGCAAGGAACCTTAACCTCTGAGCTATGTCTCCGCCCCTCCTGACTGTTCTACTCTAAGGAGGACAAAATACTAAAGCGAGAAAGAGATCATGTTTCTCCATGTTTGGAATGCCAGCTCATTTGTATGGAGGGGAGGTTACTGGAATTAATCCATCACTACCTCCTGGCTGCCTGTCACTTCTCCGTTCAATGGGTTCATTTCCAAGCGCTTCTGCTATTCGTTAGAGAGAAGCTGTGTTTCACTGCGCAGTGTGTGTGATACACAATGGTGGTGCGGTTGACTGAGCCAGTCTTCGTGATCTCTCTACTTCTGCAGCAGCTGCTTTAAGACATTCACTTCCCACTGGTGGCTGATGAGAGGTGAATACACTTTAAAAAAATTTTTTTTTTGGAGAATTCCTTCAGCTCTTGAAATAAATGATGCAATAGATTATTATTTATGCTTGAAAACCTAGAAGAAAAATATACACAAAGCACTGTCATTGACTCATATTTTAAACGTTTGATTGGTGGTATACAATCAAGAGTAAATTTTTTTGTTTTTTTTTTTTTTTAAATTTCAGGGCTGGAGAGATGGTTCAGCAGTTAAGAGCATTTATTAATCTTGCAGAGGACCCAAGTTTGGCTTCCAGCACCCAGTCTGATGGCTCAAAATCACCTGTAACTGTAGCTTCAGGGAGGATCATTGGTTCTGGTCTCTGTAGGCACCTGCATATATATATACACACATGTGTGTGCATGCATACAGCCACCCACCCCTAAAAATAATAAGACTAAATCTTAAAATTTCTGTCTCGGTATTAAAATCATTTAAAAAATTAAAAATAAGCTTAGAGAAAAGAGGGAGGTCGGGTAACTTAGCATGAATATAGATCCTAGTTTCAAAACAAAATCCTTTAGCTGTCTCCTGAGAGGCTCTGCCAGAGCCTGGAAAATACAGAGGTGGTTGCTCACAGCCAACCATTGGACTGAGCACAGGGTCCCCAATGGAGGAGTTGGAGAAAGGACTGAAGGAGCTGAAGGGGTTTGCAACCCATAGGAAGAACAACAATATCAACCAACCAGACTCCCCCCCACTC
The DNA here is from genome assembly GCA_030674055.1 of Rhabdomys pumilio. Lineage (NCBI taxonomy): Eukaryota > Metazoa > Chordata > Mammalia > Rodentia > Muridae > Rhabdomys > Rhabdomys pumilio. The sequence goes on from JANHMN010000021.1 coordinate 37,590,059, forward strand.
CGGCCCCCAGAGCTCTCAGGAGCTAAACCACCAACCAAGGTGTACACATGGAAGAACCCATGGCTCCAGCTGCATATGTAGCAGAGGATGGCTTTATCTGGTATCAATGGGAGGGGAGGCCCTTGGTCCTGGGAAGGCTCGATGCCCCAGTATAGGGGAATGCCAGTGCGGAGAAGTAAGAGTGGGAGCGTGGGTAGGAGAGCACCCTTATAGAAGCAGGGGGAGGGAGGATGGAATAGGGGGTTTCCAAAGGGGAAACCAGGAAAGGGGATAACATTTGAAATGTAAACAAATAAGATATCCAATAAAATAAAATAAAAAACCCTGAAAATATAATAATAGTGCTGTCCATACATTTCCTCACAAGAAGGACGTGAGAGTTGTATAACAGACGTGTGTTCCAGTGATCTGAGAGTTGGCTTTTAGCCACCTCCCCCTCCACATATCACACACTCGTTGTAACAATTCTTGTTATTTTGACACTCTTGGAGATTCCCTTGGGTAGTTTTCGGACTCGTGTGGGTCTCTGTCAAAGTGACTACTTGTGCACACATCTTTTGATGGATTGACGCGATGAGGCGATGAGGCAGGCCTGCTGACAGAGACGGCTGCTCTCAACAGGTGGTAGCTGCCAAAAGGAGCACTATGTGGCTAGAGTTCCTGAGAGCGGGCTGTGCAAAGCAAAGGCACTCATGGGGTGCATGTAGTCTACCTGAGGTGATGATTTTAAGGGGTATAACACATGTATGGAAATAGGGCCACCAAACCTTGAGAAATAGACACTACCCAATCGGCTTTATTCAGTCTTATGTACAACCTGGATTGCGCAGACATTTGTTGGGGATCCCAAATTGGTGGGTCTAGGTGGATCATTGATCCTGCAAGTGTTTTTCGTGGACCTTTTTATTGCAGACACATGGGGCATGTTAATAGGCTTTACAGTTAAGCAGGTTTTGAGCTTGGTGTCAGTATGAGTACTTTGACCACAAGTGTCCTATATCCAGCCTTCGGGGAGTGTACGTTAATCCCACGCTCTCCAATGACATGAGAACCTTTTGATCTCTGGGGTTCACACTCTTTCTGAAGGAACTTAGAATTTTAGACTCCCTTTTGAGAAGTGCATCTCAGGAACCTTGTTTCAGTTCAAATACCCCAGTCACTCCCAATCTCAAACACTGTTCCCAGTCCCTGAATTTTTATAGCATTTTACCGAGTGTCACCAGGTGTCCTCTGTTAGCTGCCTCTGCCCATCACTCTCTTGTCATGTCATGGGGAGGGCAGTGGTCTAGACTTCTCTCCTCTTTATTCTTCTCCCTTTGGTTATGAATTGAGTGTCTGGATCTATCGCTTTTTATGAATCATCTACTTGTGACAGATTTGTCACAGTCAACAATGCAGGTTTACTTAGCCCTTTTCCCACATTGTCTGTTTCTCTCGACAGGCTGACCTCAATCTGTTTCTCTCTGTATGGAATCTAAGCTGCGCCTGCTGCTTATACCAGGGCTGCTGCCCCAAATGAAGCTTACCTGTTGCCACTTTGTCCCACGTCACAGAACAGACTGTGGCAGAACTGAGGCTTCCTGCAGTCTCTGCGGCCTGTCTGCTCACCTCCGCACGGGCACGTGTTCTTTGTATCGGAGTTCCTTAAACAAATTGAATACGGAGTAAGTGAACGGCAAAAGGTCACACAGCAGCCTGTGGCGAGTGAGAAAAGCGGGTTCTTAGCCAGAGAGTGCCGGTTGCTCTTTGCTTTAGTAGGTGGTAGGGTGTGGTAGTAAGAGGCTGAGATCACCAGATAAAGATACAGTCCTTTCCTCAAGAAACTCCGAGGATAACATTCAGGGCATACAACATTTATGGGAACAAGAGTACCAGGGAGGAAAAGCAAGCAGAACCCGGTCAGCCAGGATACCAGTTACAGAGAAACCCTGAGCAGAAACTGTCGTGTTAAAGATGGACAACCTTTTAAATTATACACTCTCCGCCTCCCACCTCCCCAAATCCGGTGAAATCATAAGAATGTCAGGTGAGCTCCAATGTCTGAACTAGAGGAGGACTCGATGCTGGTGTAGATCGAAGACTCAGAGAGGAAGAGTGGGACATGTGACCGGTATGGGAGATAGCCACGCCCACCTCCCAGTTCCCAGGCCTGCCCCTTCCGTCATAGGTTAAACGGGAGTTTCTTTTGAGAACTAGAGATAAGCATACACTGGTCTCATGCCCACCACGAACTTTCAGTTTAACGGGAAAAAACAGAAAAAACAAGCGGGCATGGAGTGTGTGAGGGAAAGATAAAAGAGGGAGAAAGACCAGCACTCGGGAAGCAGAGGCAGGAGGATCTCTGTGACTTCGAGGCTAGCCTGGTCTACAGAGTGAGTTCCAGGATGGTCAAGGCTGCATAACGAAAGCTTGTCTTGAAAAACCGCAGCAGCAGCAGCAGCAGCAGCAGCAGCAGCAGCAGCAGCAGCAGCAGCAGCAGCAGCAGCAGCAGCA
>JANHMN010000021.1:37592561-37604497 GCA_030674055.1 Rhabdomys pumilio
CAGCAGCAGCAGCAGCAGCAGCAGCAGCAGCAGCAGCAGCAGCAGCAACAACAACAATGGAGAATACAGAACATTCTAGAATGTTTTGGCACAAAGTTGGTGTTCAGGTATCTGTTACGTGGTCCTTCCACTCTGATGTGATACAGACAGGGATAGTCTATGGTTTATAAAGGGACAGCAAGTCTGGTTGTTCTATCTTTTTTTTTTTTTTTTTTTTTTTTTCCGAGACAGGGTTTCTCTGTGTAGCCCTGGCTGTCCTGGAACTCACTCTGTAGACCAGGCTGGCCTCAAACTCAGAAATCCGCCTGCCTCTGCCTCCCAAGTGCTGGGATTAAAGGCGTGCGCCACCACCGCCCCGCCCCATATGCTATTTTTAGATAGATTTTCCAACTTGAAAATTCGTCCCTTCATGGTGGATACTTACATACTGGGCTCGGTTTCTGTGTAAGACTTTGAACGTCTTCCACCAAGTCAGGTTCCCGGTGAATGTATACCTGGAATTGAGCAATGGCATCTTCTGTGAAGGATGGAGTATGTCTTGGAGCCTGCACTTCTTCTACATAGAAAGTACAAGAAATTGCGTAAGGGGGGCATGAATTAGGTGTCTGTTTCTAATGTCACTTCAACGTTGGTACTTAATGACTGTCTGGAAAAAAAGCAAACCACAGACCAAAGAGCGCTAGACACATCGAAAAGTAACAATGGAAATGGTGTTCTAGCTTACCAGAAATAGCTTTTTAAATTTCTTTTTTAAACAGTTATACATTTGTAATGTAGTGGTCCCACAATCAAAAAAAAAAAAAAAAAGAGATTGCGTCAGGATTATTATCCTGTTATCCCCTGCTCATACTACACGGCAGAGCTTGAATCTTAACTAGAACCGCTGCTTCCGGGCCTGGCCCCCTTGACAGAGCATGCCAGCAGCTCTGGACTCCGCCTCCTTTGAATAAGGATTTTTGGTGACAAATGGTTGTGATTGCTGGTAATGGCAAGAGACCCTGTGGCACAGACAGGCCTTATCTCAGCACGTGGCTCACCCGAATCTCCCTTTTCCTGGTTCTTAAGTCCTGCCATTCCTACTGTCCCCAAAGCTGGTCCCCTGGGTTCCATGAGAGGATAGTCTACTGCCTCAGCCCTTAAAGCCACCTCTCTAGTAGAATGTCATCAAAATGGCTGACAGTTCGTACAGAAGACAATTACTTGGCTTTTTTTTCTTTAGAGTTTGCCTCATAATAATAATGATAAAAAAAAAAAAAACAACAAACCACTAACTACACCTTCTGTGGTGTTTAAAAGGTCAAATCTACTGGCAAGGTCAGGTTTCTGTTTAAAAAGGGGGAAAAAAAAACCCATCAGAACTTTGGGTACGTTGTCACAGCGGATTGCATGATTTTAAAGATTGTGCTATGGCAATAAGATATGGCCGGCATAGCCAGGTGTGGTGGTGCACACCTTTAATTCCAGCACCTGGGAGGCTGAGGAGGCCTGTCTATACAACAGTGAGTTCCAGGACAGCCACAACTGGAGAGGGAGGGGAGGGGGAGGGGATAGAGGAGGGGGAGAGGGAGGGGAAAGGAAGAGGAGAGGAAGGAGGGAGAGGAGGAAGAGGAGGAGGAAGAGGGAGAGGAGGAGAAGGAGGAGGAGGGTGAGCATCCTTGCTGGGATTACTTACTGTGTGACCACACTCAGTTGGGGATCATCTTTTTCTTATTTATGTCTTGTCTTAGTCAGGTTTTCTATTGCTGTGACGGAACACCATGACTCAAAAGCAAGTCGTGGAGGAAAGGGTTTATTCAGCTTACACTTCAAGATCATAGTCCATCACTGGAGGAAGTCAGGACAGGAATTCAAGCAGGGCAGGAACCTGGAGGCAAGGGCTGATGGAGAGGCCATGGAGCGATGCTGCTTACTGGCTGTGTCCCATGGCTTGCTCAGCCTGCTTTCTTATAGAACTCAGGACCACCAGCCCAGGGATGGCACCACTCACAGTGGGCTGGGTCTTTCCCTATTAGCCACAAATTTAAAAAAAAAAAGCCTTACAGCTGGAGCTTTTAGAGATATTTTCTCAACCAAGAGTCCTTCCTCTTTAAGGACTCTAACTTGTGTCAAGTTGGCACACAAAACCAGCCGGTACATGCATCTAACATTTTAATTATAGTTACCATAAAACAAAAAGAAGGGCGTGTCTTATTTCATACTTAAACGATCTGTTGCCTGTTATTGTCACATTGAACACTAAGTGTTATTGAACACTAAAGAATCCAGAACATGAGTGTTGAAGTTTTGATTAAAACTTCCACAGGGATAAGGACGTGGTTGTGGGAGAGAATCTCTGTGCCAGCAACGCTGCGTCAGCCTTTACCCTTCCGCTGGAGTAAGTGCGCACGTGGGTGATGATATCATAGTAGCAGCCTGGGAGCCGCCCTCATCACGTGCTCGAGACCGACACACTGGCAGTGATGCTGGGTTTTTGTTAGAGTTCAGGATGTCTTTTTGTTTTCTTAGATAGGGTTTCTCTGTGTAGCCCTGGCTGTCCTGGAACTTGATCTGTAGACCAGGCTGGCCTCGAACTGAGATCCGTTGGCCTCTGCCTACTGAGTGCAGAGATAAAGGTTTTCGCCGCCACCACCCGGCTTAGGATGTCCATTCTTATGATATAAAATGCTCATGATAAGAATTCTAAGGCTTAGTGCCCAGGCGTTTCAGAGTGGGTGTTTGGATCGTTAAGAAATGTCAGCAAATTCACGTGCTTGTTTCTCTTTAGCTTGTGTTTACGTTTCATGTTTGGTAGAGGCTTGAATTGCAATCTCTTTTTCCCACACAAATAATTTTTTTTCTTTTTTTTTTTTTTTTAAATCAAGGTGAATAAGTAAATAAGAAAAACTACAAACTAATGCCTCTACGTGGAACATAGAAGAGAGAGGGGTTTAGATTGGCTCCCTTGTCTGAAATGATGGAAAACTCGTCACTTATATTTGGCTTATTCTATATTTATTGAATAAGCCACCTTATTAAGACTTCTAACGTATAAGTTAACCATTATACGAGTATATGTTTCACTGATCACCAGTTTACTATGGGATTGCCATTCCCAACAAGAGAGGTTTACGTCACCCAGAAATCCAAAGAGAAGGAAGGATTTCATATCGAGGGGAAGAGGGGAGCCCTGTGGAGTTGTCAGAAAGACGGCTGCTTTGAAATGCAGGCTGATTAAAATGGGGATTTGGAAAATGTGCTCTTGCTAGAATCTTCAGTTTCTATTCGGATGCTATTAGCCATCTGATTTATCTTGTTAGTCTAAAAGCATTTTGTCTGTCCGTTTTGGAGGTATTGCTAGTCTAACTCCACCCACGAGGTGGGGCAGTGGTGTGCTGGATAGTTGCAGTTTATTAAAGTGGCTTGCGCCCTCTTGTGGCCACTCGCTAGCACAGCAACCCATCAATCTTCCACCTCAAACCTGCTTCAGTAAATTTGTTCCTGCAGTGCTCTGGTGTAAAGCAGTCTCCCTGGAAAGTAGATACTCATACCATCGGACTGATATTTATATTAACTCCTCAGGCATTGAAGTGGGAAAGCAGACCTTGGCCACGTGTTTAATTTTCCTCTGATCATAAGTTTATATTATTTGGCAGAAAACTTTGTATCAGTTAAACATAAATTTTATTGAGCATTTTCTCTACAAGAAATTCTTATTTTTATTTGGGACAGAGAGTATCAGAGAGAATTTATAAAACATAGGGAGTGACATTAATTTAAATGTTTCCTTAATAAGAACAGATACTTAGGTCTATGTAAAAACACAAACAGTATATGCTATATACTGTACACAATATATATAAGTTTATATATCGTATATAAAAAGCAAATATATAGAAACAGATTATCCTTTCTACATTTGTCCTTGTTGGCTCTATCATCGTGTTTGTTGTAGGAAACATGAAGAAAATGTAGAATATGTCCTTCGAGAGTAGGTGTGTGTGTGTGTGTGTGTGTGTGTGTGTGTGTGTGTGCACGCGCTTGCGCGCGCGTTCAGAGGGCTACAGGGAAAGGAGGAAACGACAACTTAACTTCATAGACATTTGTCACATAAGAAAGAGTTAAAGTACACAGGAAGGAGTCTTAGAAAGTTCTGGGGTTCAGAGTAGATGTGAAAAATTCAGGACAGAAGAGAAAAGATGCCAAGAACCCCTTTCCCTGACCAGGCTTTCCTGCAGCACAGGCTGCCCTCAAGTGTGCCATGTAGCTAAGGGTGGATATGAATTGAATTCATTCTGTTGTGTAAAAGCCCTGAGCTGCCCTGCGCTTGGTGCCAAACTGTAAAAGCCCCGAGCTAACTGTAACGGACCACTCTTGCCCACATTTGGGGGCCAAACTATAGTGGCCCGCTCTGTTCCGCAGGTCCGGGTTTAGCAAGAGAGAGAGAGTGGGGGGAAGAAGGGGAAGAGCCGAGAAGAATAGAGACAAGCCAGAGGATCTGTAGTCAAGTCTTCTTTACTGTCTCCACCATACACACACCACTACACCTACTACTACTACACCACCACACCATTCCCCCCCACACACATACATATACACACTACAACAAGGAAATCCTGGGTATTTATAGGCTTTTGCCACGTGCCTTGTAGGCGTGTGGATACCATGTGCCTTGCAGGTGTGGATATGACGTAAGCCTTACAGGCGTGGACAGCACGTGCGCCTTACAGGCATATATGGCGTAGATAGCACGTGGACAACACATGCACCGCATGCCTTGTAGGCGTGGATACCACGTGCTCCTTGCAGCTGGGGGCACTTAACAGCAAAACAAGCTATGTGGGATATCAGAGTGTGCTTCAGCTGTTGTAGGCTGTTGAAAACCAAGTCTCATGTCAGGGTATATGGCTCAAGATGGCTGCAAAGCTGATAGCTGCTTTCTAGCCATTTTTTGCTTAAAGTTGGCTCCCAACACTGTTGCTTTCACTTCCTGGGTGCTGTGATTCCCAGCATGCACCATTCCACTCCATCTGAGTCCTGTGGGTTCTGTTTCCACAGGTCCTCGATGTACTTTGAAACTGGCAGAATCTTCTTTCCATGACCAAGAAGCGAGAGGAAATAGCCTGCGCTTCAGTCTAGTATTCTAGGACTGTATGTAGGGTGATGTTACCATCAGCGAATAGGATGTAGGGCTGCGTCTACACTGCTGCCCAGCCTGCCTGCTCTCAACACTTCATGAAGGTAAGAGAAATTTCCCATACAGACCAGTTCCTTAACATGTACGTGTCACACTTGAAACCATGTTAACAGCAAACACTGAAAACTTGGCCTTCTGCATAGGACGAACTGCTGATTTTAGTTTTACATTTTCATGTGCCGTTGTACACGGCCCCGTATTCATAAGGGCATTTTCATAAAGTGTGCAGCGTATGTTGAGGGTCCTCTCATGGTTCCTCCCGTGCCTCTTTGCATTCCCCTTCTTCCCCTAGGTTCCGCTAGACAGCCTTACTTCTATATTCTTATAAATATTTTTTCTAGTATATGAGATTTTAAATATTTTTGACCTTGTTGGGTTTTGTTTTGCTTTGTTTTTGTTTTTCGAGACAGGGTTTCTCTGTGTAGCCCTGGCTGTCCTGGAACTCACTCTGTAGACCAGGCTGGCCTCGAACTCAGAAATCTGCCTGCCTCTGCCTCCCAAGTGCTGGGATTAAAGGCATGCACTACCACTGCCTGGCTGGATTTTTGTTTCTATTGACAGTTAGTCATGGGCACCAGAACAGATCAAAATGGATGACTTAATAAAGATGAAAATATATTTTAATTTGTTATTTTATTTTAAATTCAATGATATCAACATGTTGTGACCTTAACATTTTATTCTAGAATGAAATAAAAGCCCACACAGACTTTGAAGCAGTGAGGAAATTTTACTTAAAACAAAGCAGTAGAAAAGATCAGAATCTGCTGTCGGGATGGCAGGCCACGTGACTGAAGAGCTTCAGGGGCCTTGATTATCATTTGAGGTTTCCTTTTATGGTGTTGAAGAGAAAGAGTTTGGTTGTTGGGGGCAGAGTGAGGATGGCTCTCTGTTACATTAGGTCACGTGACCAGTTTTCTACTTCATATGTTCTTTCCCATAATGCATCTGATTTTAATTATATGCAAGTCCCATTATACATAGACACAACACTGTAATAGGGGATTCTCCCTAAAGGATATCTTGAGGACAGTTGTGCCTTATTTTGTGGGCCTCCAAAACCAGTTCGGATTTGGTGAGCCCTTCTATCCTTCCTATATGAATAACGGAATACATTTGAGTTAAAACTGTTCAGAGACGGGCAGACCGATACTCTGTTGCAGGCGGGCATCTGAGTAGTCTTGCAGTTGCTAGATGCATTGTCCAGAGAGGAGTATGTGTGTACAGTGCACGGAGGAAAGGAGTTACACTGGCAAATACATTATCACAAAGTGAGGTAGAAACTTCTGGTTTCTTTGGAAAGTCAGTTGTGTCGGATGGTGTTTTGCTGGGACAAACATGTGAAGGAGTGTTTTCCTGAAACAGACACAGGTAAAAGAACACGTGATGAAGGATTCGTTGCTAGCGACACACACACACACACACACACACACACACACACACACACATTGGTTCGCCTTACACACACATTGGTTCGCCTCACACACACACATTGGTTCGCCTCACACACACACATTGGTTCGCCTCACACACACACATTGGTTCACCTTACACACACACACACACACACATACACATTGGTTCACTTTACACACACACACACACATTGGTTCACCTTACACACACACACACACACACACATTGGTTCGCCTTACACACACACATTGGTTCACCTTATACACACACATTGGTTCGCCTTACACACACACACTTTGGTTCACCTTACACACACACACACACATTGGTTCACCTTACAAACACACATATTGGTTCACCTTACACACACACACACACACACACACACACACACACACACACATTGGTTCACCTTACACACACACACACACACACACACACACACACACACACACACACACACTCTCACACACTGGTTCGCCTTACATTGCATTGCTGAGCTCCATTACTCAAGACTCCATAGAGAAAAACACACCAAAAAACTTCTAAGGTTCCTGCGGCTTCTGGCCACTTCTGCGGAATCAGGCAGTTGGCAGAATGACGTCATCTGAGACAGTCACGTGGAGTTTTGTAAGACAAACTCTCCTGCTGAGGCAAGAGCGGTGGAGGCGCGCATGGTGTTTGGAGGGAGAATAAACAAGACTCAAAGGACAGTGACAGACCTGCTTAGCTAGCTTTACAGTGCTTCTCTGTCTCAAGTCTTTGCTGATCTTTGCTTCAGTGAGAGATGCATGACAAAGAAAAAGAGGGGCGGTGGCCTTTGCTGTTGGGTTAAGTAAAGTCTAGAAATTTCCATTAGCTCTAGTTGTAACCTCTCTTAATTGGATCAAGTATGGGTGTGTCTCAGGTGGTGATTCCTCCATGTCTCTCACAGCACAGCAGGTTTTCCTTCAGTGAATTTAGAAATAATGTTGTTAGGGACATAAACAAATGAGTGTCACTCACGTTCCCTTGACGAGCTGACCCTTTGTCATTATAAAATGTACCTTCGTTGTTTTAATTTTTTTCCTCTCTCTCTCTCTGCAGCCTACTTTTGATACTAAGAAATTCACTCTGGCTTTTGAGAAACTCACAATGAGTTTTCATCTATTTGGGTCCTTGCTTATAAAGCAGGGTTCTCGCAGGCAGCATCTGTTTAGGCTGTAATTTCTAAGAGACTGCCCCACAACCTCTCCACTGCTGCGGTTAAGCCGTTCACATCTGAGATGAGAGAGGAAGGGGACTCGTGCTATGTTGAGGTCAAACACAAATTTTAAGAACCACTTTTTTTTTTTTTTTCATGTGGGTCCTGGGGCTTGAACTCAGATCTCAGTTTTACACAGCAAGTGCTCTTACCTCCTGAGCCATCTCTGGCCCCAGGCTACTCATGTTTAAAGTGATGACAAATGAAGTTTAATTTAAATGTACCAGTCTGCTCTCTATTCTGACACATGCTTCCTCCTCCTTCTCCTCCTCCTCCTCCTCCTCCTCCTCCTCCTCCTCCTTCTCCTCCTCCTCTTCTTCTTCTTCTTCCTCTTTTTAATATTCCTCTTTCTTCATCATCGTGATAAATTAAAGAGGATTCTATGTCATCATCTTTATTGACTTTGCAGCTCAGTTTGCCAATCTGAGACCAGGCTTCCTTCTTTACGTCATCATTTAATATTTTTGTTTTTCATAATTAGATATGGAGATTTATTATCTTTTGATTTTTTTTTTTTTGAGACACATTTCCTTTGTGTAGCCCTGCCATCCTGAAACTCTCTCTATGAACCCAGCTGGCCTTGAACTCAGAAATCTACCTGTCTCTGCCTCCCAACTGCTCGGATCAAAGGTGCACGCCACTCCCACCCAACTAGATATGCAGATTTATACAGAAGCAGGCTTGATTTCTTTGGCTGGAACACTTCACAAGCAGTGTTAAATATTTTTATATTCTCACCAAGATACAAAGTATGGGCTTCACTTTTACAATATCAGCAGCCATTGATAACTATTGTCCAAGTCCATTCATTCAGTTGTTTCCTTTCTCTGTGGATTGAACTCAGATGCAGGCTTGGTGACAAGGGCTCTTATCTGCTGAGCCATCTCACTGGCTCATCTCATCGGCCATCTGGGTGCTGTTGAAGGATTCTTACAGAGCTTAAATACTCTCAGCCTCAGTTGCTTCACTGAGGTCCTAAGATGGATAATTTTGCCTAATTGCCACTGATCAAAGTTGAGACAGAAGAAGAAAATTCCACAAGTTTTTAACATTTCCTCATTTGCTTTAATTAAAATTTGAGAGCCCGAGGACTTACTGGTAATTAGAAAGATGCATTCTCTATATTCATTGTTCGTAATTGCATTTAAAAATCTGAGTCCGAGTAAAAGGGATCGTGTCTCTGCCTCCCAAAGGCAATTGGTGAGTGACTTATATTGTCAATTGCAATTAGCTTATCAAAGTGTAAAACACTGCCCACCATTCAACCTCTCCATTTTGTTTCCTTGCAGTGGCTTCAACTGTTAAGGCAGGAAACAGCTAAAGGACTGACTATAATATTATTTTTAATTAATAATGACATCCTGTGCCTTCAATAATAAGAGTAACCTCAAGTTAGGGTTATTGGGAAAAAAATAAGTAAACAGCAGAAAGGGTTCGGCACACAGTAGGTCTGCAAAATTCTTGTCTTTTTGCTCATTTGTTTTTGTTGTTTTTTCTTTTCTTCTTTTTTTGACACAAAGTCTTACTGTACTTGGCCTGGCCATCCTGAAAGTTGCCATGTACCTGAGGCTAGCTGAAATGTGCAATCCTCCTGTCTCAGCTTCTTGAGTGTGGGATGGCAGGCCTGTGTGACTCCATTGCTGTCTTTCTTCACTGCTTCATAGACACAGAACATCTATTAAAAATTTTACATCTCTCCAGACTCCAAGAGGGTGGGTTTCTTAGATAATCAAATATCTCTTCAGTGCTAAACGCTGATGTTGCAGTGAATAATACGTTAACGCACAGCAGTGTCTTGCTTTAAGCAGGGAGAGATAATTTATGAGCAATTGCCTTTAATCTTGATGAATACATTTCCTTGCTCTGTGTTAGAATCTTTTGCCAACAAATTCATTGCTTGGTTAATGATGTAACATCTCTGTTAAAAGTTATGCTGCGGAGCCCCAGTGCTGGGTTAAAATTTTTTTAGTCACATGCTAAATTATAATAAGAGCTCCTTTTGATGAGTAGAAGTTATACTGGGAATTAAAACACACACACATGGACACACGGACACACAGACATACACGGACATACATGGACACACATGGACACACATGAACACACACACACACACACACACACACACACACACACACACACACAGGTTATCCTACCCTACACTCTGTGGCTCAGCTTTTTGAAAAGCATTTTTTCCCCTCTGTGGTAGGAACATGGAAAAATGCTTTGTGAGGCTCGACAGTTACTCTACGTCAGAAGGACTCCATTCTGCGTAGTTTAGTGCAAGTGTGTCCTATATGCAGGTCTCCCAGCTCTGGCTGGTCTGAGTCAGCACGCTGGAGTCCTCCAAACCACTCTTTAATCCGCTGGCTCCATGCTTGCAGCCCTGATCCCAGAGCCCCTTGTACAGTAAGTCTCTCTTTTAAAAGAGTGGACCCGGAGATACAGTCCCCATTGGAGTAGAGCTGGGACATCATTATCCAAGAGCCGCTGAAGAGATCCACCGCTAAGCATACCACGTGTCAGCTACTTTGATGGGCATTGCCATTTAGCTGCTTGTATTTTGGAATCTCCACCGAACTATCTTGATCGACACACCTCCACATTATTTTGTTGTTAGAACCTTGAGAGAGAGAGTAAACAAACAGTTCTCAACTTGTGGGTCGCGATCCTTACACAGGGCTCGCGTATCAGATATCCGGCATATCAGATACTTACAATTCATAACAGTAGCAAAATTAAAGTTATGAAGAAGGAATGCAACAATTTTATGGTGTGTGTGTGGTGGGGAGAGTCAACACTGCACGAGGGGACCCAGCCAGGGTAAAGCATCTCCCCATGGTATCAGCTGGCTCCGCAGACCCCCCCCCCCCCCCCCCCCCCGGTCCCCTGCAGCATCCCCTGTGTTCGTTCTCAGGCTCTCCACACTGAGAGCACCAGCAGCGAATGATACCTGTCTTTGCCACGTCGCGCCTGTGTCCGTTACTCTCCAGCTTGGTTCCCCAGCCATGCTTCCTCTCTTCTAGTTTCTAGGCAGTACTAAGTTCTTTTCTACCCCAGGGATTTGAACCCTGCCCCTCCACGCTCTAGTTACCCACCTCCACGCTTCCTCTACATCCCTTTCTGCTCTCTTCAGTGCCTCAGATAGCTGGCTCCCTTCTCTTTTTTGGATCTCGGTTTAAGTGTGAATTTTCAAAGGAATGCTCACTTTCTACCCAGCCAGAGAGAGTAGGTTAGCTTTATAAACGTCTGGAGTTATCGTTTGTGATTTTCACTTTTTCATTTATCAACCAGCCCCCCACCCTGCTCCTCCAATGAAATTGTGTGCTCTTTGGGAACAGAGATGTTGGATTATGTATTTGCCAGCACACACACATGCGCGTGTACACACACACACACACACACACACACACACACGTTTTGTGTATATATATATATATATATATGTATATATACACACAATATATGCATATATATGAGTATATATTATACACATATGTATATATTGTGCACATATGTATATAAATATACAATACATATTAAATATATAAATATAGTATGTATGTATATATTGTATATTTATACAATATATGTATATCTATATTAGTATATATGTATGTATTATATATTTATGCAATATACATAACATAGCTATATATAGTATTTATGTATACATTGCATATTTATACTATATATGTATGTATGTATGTATATATGTATATGTGTATATATATAAAATACAAATGCAATCTGCTGAGTCCATTTTGCATTTGCTTCTATGTATGTTTTCAAGGCTGGTCACTTGGTATTGGATAACCAATTAGGGGCTCATCCCTGGGGAAGACTAATTTTCTCTCTCTCTTAGCTCATTAGCTGCCTGTAGCTCTTCATCTAGGGGTGAGACCTTCTGAGATACTCCCCACCACTTTGGCTTGTCAACTGATGTCATTGTTTGGTCTTAGTCATATTCCTAAGATTTCATGAGTACAGTTTCCCTGTCATATACAGAAGACAAAATCTTGTGGCCAGCTTCCGGGTTCTCCAGCTCTTCCAGTCATCCTGTCCTGTCTCACATGGTGTGAACTCTTCCAGTCCTCCTGTCCT
>JANHMN010000021.1:37610379-37621667 GCA_030674055.1 Rhabdomys pumilio
ACACACACACACACACACACACACACACACACACACACACACACACACATCCAAAGCCAAAACCAGGGGCCAACAAACACTACTCATTAATGTCTCTCAATAAAAAGATACGGACTACCAGAATGAATGTCAAAACAGGATCCATCCACTGCTACATACAAGAAACTCCTCAAAGAAACATTACCTTAGGGTAAAGGGTTGGGAAAAGATACTCTAAGCAAATGGCCCTAAGAAGCAAGCTGGTGTAGCCCTTTTAATATTTAACAAAAGCAAAGTAGACTTAAAACCAAAACTAATCCTAAGAGATGTGGAAGAATGTTACATACTCATCAAAGGAAAAATCTACCAAGATGACACTTAAATTCTTAACATCTATGCTTCAAACTCAAGGGCACCCAAGTTTGTAAAAGAAACACTATCATAACTTAAATCACATATTGAGAGTCCGCCACTGATAGTAGGATACTTCAATACCCAACCCTCACCAATCCATAGGTCATTCAGACAAAAACTAGACAGAGAAATACTGGAGCCAACGGAAGTTATAAACCAAATGGACATACTAGGTATTTACAGAGCATTTCACTCAAACACAAAGAATATACCTTCTTCTCAGCGCCTCATGAAACTTCTCCAAAACTGACCACATACTCTTGACACAAAAGTCTCAACAGATATAAAACATTGAAATTCCTTATCTGACCACCATGGGTTAAAGTTGGCTAGCAACAACCACAGAAACAACAGAAAACTTACAAACTAATAGAAACTGAAAGACTCTCTCCTGAATGAAAAATGAGTCAAAAGAAAGAAAAGAAATTCAAGACTTTCTAGAATTCTTTGAAAAGGAACATACAGCATACTTAGCAGTGCTTTCATTGTGTTCCGTGAGTTTAAGAGGAAAGTTCCTCTCACTAAGTACCTGCGTAAGAAACTGGGAAGATCTCACACGAGCTACTTAACAGCACACTGAAAGGCTCTAGAACAAAAAGAAGTAATCACACCCAAGAGGAGTCGAGAGCAAGAAATAATTAAACTCAGGGCTGAAATCAATAAAGTAGAAACCAAGAGGACAGTACAGAGTCAAAGAGATGAAGAGTTGGTTCTTTGAGAGACTCAACAAGACAGAGAAAACCTCATCCAAACTAACTAAAAGCCAGAGAGGAAATATCCAAATTAATAAGATCAGAAACAAAAAGGGGGAAGCATAACAGGAGTCACCAATGAAATCCAAAGAATCACTAGATCATACTTTAAAAACCTGTACTCAACAAGATTAGAACGTCCAAAATAAATGGATAACTGTCTTATATACCATTTACCAAGGTTCAGTCAAGATCAGATAAGCAATTTAAATGACCCCTAGTAAAACAGAAGCAGTCATTAAAGTCTCTCAGCCAAAAAAGCCGAGAGCCAGATGGTTTTACCAAAGAATCCTACTAGACTTTCAAAAAAGAGTTAACACCAACAGTCTTCAAATTATCCTACAAGACAGGGACAGAAGGAACGTCATCCAATGTGTTTTATGAAGCCACAGTTACTCTGACATTCAAACCACATAAAAACTCAACAAAGAAAGAATTACTGACCGATTTCCTTTATGAACGTAGATGCAAAATTTCTCAATACAATATTTGCAAACCAAATCCAATCATACTGCAAAAAAGAATAGCCACCATAATCACGTAGGATTCATCCCAGAGATGTAGGGATGGATTAGCGTATGTAAATCAAAAAGTGTAATTCACTATACAAACTGCAAGGCAAAAACCACATGATCATCTCATTAGATGCAGAAAAGGCCTTTGACAAAATCCAGCAGTCCTTCCTGACAAAAGTCCTGGAGACAACAGGAATGCAAGGGACATACCTCAACATAATAAAGACAGTTTACAGCAAGCCCATAGCTAACATAAACAGAGAGAAACTCAAAGGAATTCCATTAAAACCATGAACGAGATCAGGCTGCCCACTCTCTTCATATTTATTTGACACAGTACTTGAAGTCTTAGCTAGAGCAATAAGACATGTGAAAAAGATCAAAGAGATACACATTGGAAAGGAAGAAGCCAAAGTATCTTTATTTGAAGATAAGATAGTTTGTATAAGTGACTCTAAACATTCCACCAGAAAACTCTTACAGCTGATAAACACTGTTTTCAAAAGTAGCTGGATACAAAATTAACCCCCAAGCATCAGTAGCCCTTCTACATACAAATGACAAATGGGCCGAAAAGAAATCAGGGATACAACCCCCATCACAACTCCTCAAATAATATAAACTATCTTATGGTAGGTAACTCTAACTAAGCAAGTGAAAGACTTTTATGATAAAAAATTTAAGGCATTGGAGACTATATTAGAAGATGGAATCTTCTGATCTTGGGAGGACAATTCTCCATTCCATATGGAAACACAAAAAACCCAGGACAGATGAGACAATTCTGAAGAATAACAGAACTGTTGGGGGTCTCACCATTCCTGATTTCAGGTTATACTACAGAGCTATAGTAAGAAAAACAGCACGGTATTGATACATAAACAGACATCATGATCAATTGATGTCTCAGGTATAAATTCATACACCCATAATACTTGATTTTTGATAAAGAAGTCAGAAGTGTGCACTGGATAAAAAGATATCATCTTTAACGAATAGTGCTGAATGTGGAGGAATGGGTGTGTGAATGTAGAAGAATCAAAATAGAATCATACTTACCAGGCTGCATGAACCTCAACTCCAAATGATTCAAAGGCCTAAGCATAAAACTAGATACATTCAATCTGATAGAAAAAGTTCTATCAGGTGGTATAGAAGAGACAGTGGGCACCACACAACCCCAAGTGAGTCCTGAACTCCCTGGCACAGGGAAAGACTTTCTGAACAGAACAGCATTAGCACAGGCACTAAGATAGATAATCAATTAATAAATAAATAGGACCTTATGAAACTGAAATCTTCTGCACAGCAAAGGACGCCGTCATTCTGACAAAGTGGCAGCCTATAAGATGTGGAAAAAAATTAAGCCAGGTGGTGCTGTTGTACACCTTTAATCCCAGCACTCAGGAGGCAGATTTCTGTGAGTTCGAAGTCAGCCTGGTCTACAGAATTGAGTTCCAGGACAGCCAGGGCTACACACACAAAAACCTGTCTCAAGACACACACATACACGCGTGCGCATGCGCGCACACCCACCCACCCACCCACCCACCCACCCACCCACACACACATACACACGTGCAAGTGAGCACACACAAATTATGTCAACTACACATTGAAAAAAGGGCTAAGCTGGGTGGTGGTGGCGCACGCCTTTAATCCCAGCACTTGGGAGGCAGAGGCAGGCGGATTTCTGAGTTCGAGGCCAGCCTGGTCTACAGAGTGAGTTCCAGGACAGCCAGGGCTACACAGAGAAACCCTGTCTCGAAAAACCAAAAAAAAAAAAAAAAAAAAAAAAAAAAAAAAGAAAAAGAAAAAAGGGCTAATATCCAAAATATATAAAGAACTCAAACTAGCTCTCAAGGGAAAAGCAACATAAGGTAAAAATGGGGGACCGATCTAAATAGAATTCTCAAAAGAGGAAACTCAAATGGCAAAGAAACAATTAAGGAAATGTTCAACATCCTTAGCCATTAAGGAATGCAGATCAAAACTTCATGGGGGTTTCATCTTACACCTTTCAGAATGGCTAAGAACAGTAACACACATGACAACGCATACTGGTCAGGATGTAGAATAAGGGGGACACTCGTCCATCGCTGGTGGGGACTGCAAATGTGTACAGCCACTGTGGAAATCAGTGTGACTGCTTCTCAGGACGATGGGGAACAGTCTACCTCAAGATCCAGCTACGGCACTGTTGGACATATAACCAAAGGATGATTCAAAGGATGATTCATCCGACCACAGAGACACTTGCTCAACTACGCTGCCTGTAGCTCTATTTAGAATAGCTAGAAACTGGAAACAACACAGACCATTCACTTAACAGAAGAATGGATAGAAAATGTGGTATGTTCCCATGATGGAGTATTACTAAGCTGTTAAAAAAGAAAACCCCCAAAAAACCCCTGAAGTTATGAAATTTGCAGGTAAATGGATGAAATTAGAAAAAAAACATTCAAGACAAATGTGGCATGTACTCACTTCTAAGTAAGTTTTAGCTCCAATCCGTACAACCACAGAGGTTGGGTGTGCAGCAAGGGACTAAGGGGGTGGATAGATCTTATAGGAAAAGGAAAAGCTGTGGTTAAAGACAGATGGAGTTGAACTGGAGCAGAAAGATCAAGTGGGGAGGGACATAAAAGAGGGGAACCAGGGAGGGAATACAGAGAGAGAGAGACAGCTGAAGTTAAGGGCATCTGAGGGATATATATATATATATATATATATATATATATATATTACTATGTATATTATAGTATACTATGCTATACTATAACATACTATAGTGTACCATACTTTACTATAATATACTATAATATAGTGTACTATATTATATAGTGTTTAGTATAATATAGTATACTATAACATATAGTATACTATTATAGTATATATATATAGTATATATATAATATACTATTATAGTATAGTATGCTATACTATATATTGTAATGATGTAATATAATTGTAAAATGTACTATGTAATATATAAAACATTATGTAATATATAACATGTAACATAATTAAATTATACACATATAATATATAACATATAGTATGTAATATTATGATTACATATTAAATATAATTATATAATTAATATAAATTATACTTATATAGATTAATATAAACTATATTTGTGTTAATTATAATTTATATGAATTTATATAAATTCATATAGATTATATTTATATAATCTATATATTTAATTTATATATGTAAGTTTATATAGTTATATATGTATAAGTCTATATATTCATGGAAATTTATAAATATATATAAATTATAATTAATACAAATGAAGTTTATATTAATTATATGTTATTAATTATATTAATTATATATTTATACTAATTAAATATAAGTATAATTTATATGTAATCAAACATAATTATAATTGTA
This sequence comes from Rhabdomys pumilio, assembly GCA_030674055.1. Lineage (NCBI taxonomy): Eukaryota > Metazoa > Chordata > Mammalia > Rodentia > Muridae > Rhabdomys > Rhabdomys pumilio. Next base: position 37,615,445 of record JANHMN010000021.1, read on the forward strand.
ATATAATTATTTTATCTTGCATATTATATATTTTATCTTATATATTATATATATTTCTAAAATATATACATATATGAAAGTAATCTAAATGAAATTGCCAAATAATGGGGTGATATCTCTAGTTACCAAATGGAGCTTCCAGTATCGGGATTGGGTTACATCTAATTGAGTTGTTGGCCACATGGGAATCTGTAAATGACCCAGGCTGTTGCCAAGACTGTAGGTTGCTTTCCACAAACTGATGGTGAGACTGTATTGCTGAAGGTAACACTTACACAGCTCATCGATCATGGAGAGATTGTGGTGGTGCCTACATAGAGCCTACATCTTTACGTTCTGGTGTCTTCAGTAAAGGAAGGTATTCTGTACACTACCAAAAGTGAAATATTAACACCAACCCAGCCTCAGACTCTTGGATCTACATTGCTGTCCTGCCTGTACAATATTCTGGGGCCATGGTGGCTCAAAGTTTGTGGGACTTATGACCACCCCACCAAATGGAACCCACACCTTACACTGCCTACGTGTCCAAAACCCTCAGACTAGATAGCCCAGAGACGTAAGGTGGAACTGGATACTGTTGTTCTAACAAGACAAAACAAGACAAAACCAGCCAACCAACCAAAACCTGTAGCAATAAAATGACTCCTAAAAACATTCTGCTGTACTTATAAAACAGTGCCTTGTTCATCCATCCCCAGAGAAGCTGCCCCTTGCAGCAGATGGGAACAAATATAGATTCACAGCCAGGCATTACGCAGAGAGTGAGACCTTGGAATACTCAGCCCTGAATAGGATGCCTCCATCACATTCCTCCCCTCAGAGCTCAGGAAACCCTGAGGAAGAGAAGGCAGGATGTAAGAATTAGGGGGCTGGAGGAAAACAAACCCCTCTAAATCAACACTGAGCAAAGCTCATATGAACTCAGAGACAGACGCCATACTCAGGAGTCTGCACCAGGTTCTCTGTGTGTCTATTACAGCTTCCAGTTTAGTGGTTTATGGATTTCTGAGTGTGGGTCTCTTATTCTTATGCCTTCTTTTGAGTTTTTTTAAAAAATTCTGTTTGTTTTATACATTTATAATGGATGTTTTAAAAATCATATTATGTATTGTTATGTTATATTAAGTGTATTATATTAATGATATTATCTCGTAGAGGTCTGTCTGCTTTCTAATGAGTGAAGGAAAGGGGTTGGATCCAGATAGAAGAAGATGTGGGAAGGGCCTGGGAAGAGTGGAGGGAGGGGAAACCTTAATAAGCACATATTACGTGAGAAAAAAAATATTTTCATTAAAAGAAAAAAATGTAAAAATAGTAACTGTAGAAAGAATGCAACATGCAGCTAACACCTCATGTATTTATTTAGTTTACCATAGTGGGTTATTACCTGTTTTTCTGACTTTTTCTAGTGAAATGAATACTACCAAAACAAGTCAAACTGCTCATAGGCTTCTAACTTAGCACAGTGTTAATGTAGACTAGGGCTCCAAAAGAGTCAGAATAAGACACTCTGCTTGATCCAGAATTTCCATATCTAGGAATTAATATAAAAGACTTTCTGTGAGTGACGTAGATGATCAGGATTCAGAGTATTAGCTATCCACAGATTTTATAGCTACTGCTTCCATAGGAAAATATCGAGAACAGCCTGAATATGAATAATGGTTAAATATAAACAGAACATTATTTGGTCATTAAAATGTTATTGTATTTCCACACTTACAGGAAAAGACATGGTAAGGAGTATCAATAAATCGACCATTAGAAAGTACTGTCTAGAGCATTGTCTGGCTTTTCTGTACTTACACGTGCATTTAAGGTTTTTTGAAAGATACAAAATCACTTTGAAAATTTATAGAAAGCGATGCTCCGATATTTAGTATCATAGGAAACATCTCTAAGAAAATTTAGTTATAAAATATTGTATATTTGTTCTTTTGTTTTTTTTTTTACAGTATTATCATTTATTTAGTGGAAGGGAATGCTTCATAGTTAAATATAAGATGCTTCATCTTCTATTGGGTGTTAGCATTGGGTAAATGAGACATTCGTATGACTGCTCTGCCTGCAACCTTCAACGCCAGTAACTGCATTAATAATGGAAAAGAATACAAAGCACCCGAAGAAGAATGTAGTTTTAAGTGGTGGCTCCTGGCATGCAGAACACATGAAGTAAAGTTACATAGAACACTGCAAACATTTTCAGAAAAAAAAAAAGATTTATTTATAAAGGCTCTTTTCAAAATTTACTTGAACCTAAATGCAGATGCTACCATTTAATTATTTTTTTAATATTTCAGATAAGTTGTTGGCCTAAACCCTGCCCAGAATCAGCATGGCCTGTGTACTTTCCACCCCCCAATAAGGCCAACAGCTTTCAGTGAGAGGCTGTAAGCAGCCACCGTCTCGCTGTACCGCTGGCCTCGCCTGTGAATGCTTTACTAAGGCTCCCGAATTGTTCTGGATGCTCAGGAAAGAAACCAGCCACAGACGTGTTCACATCATCTCTGGGAGGGAGAGGATCCCCCAGGCCAAAGAGCCCTTCTGTATTCACCCCGTGTCAGGCTCAAAGTGTCTCCCAGTTCTTTCTGCTTCCCGCCTCCAAATAACAAGCCAGCTGATCCCACAGATTGGGATGGGTGATATCTGTTCCCCTTGCCGCGAGCAGGTTCTGATTCATGAACTCCCACCCCATTTAAGAACCAGGGGTACTTCATCAGGGATTTCTGGAGCCCCAACCCTTTCTCTGAATTAAAGATCTTCATATGTCACAAGGTTTACATCATTAACTTATAGTAAAAATCCCAAATCTTCATAAAGAAAGGCAGACGACACAGACAAATTCCTCATAAGTAAAATGTAGAAAAGATGCGTCAAAAAGAGCCAACTCTCTTCTTTACATTTCAAATCAGTACACATCTGTGTTACACCTTTCTCCCTCTCAAATGTTGTATAAATACGTATTCTTTTTTTATTTAAGTGGTATCAGTTTTCCTCTGGTAGAATTTAAATTTCTGGCTAGGAAGGATTTCATTTGTTTCCCTAACAGTTGTTGAGTCTCCTTCCTGGAGCCACCGATGAGTTAGTGAGTGGATGACATTTTCATACCAAAGGGGAAACACCTAGACATTATGACTAAAGATGCTGGAATTCCTGATGGGCTCCCATCCTTGCCTTCAATGACAGGCCAGGAACTTCTACAAGGAGTGGGTGAACTGGCTTCCCAAACTGTGGTCACATTTACTTTAAATAGAACGGTTTAGAAGCAGTAGATTCACAATGAGTCGTTTCTGACTTTCTGTTTTCCACCTACCCATGCCATTTATGTTCGAGTTTTTTCTAAACCCAGGTGTTCAATGGCTTGGCCTGGGAGAGAACGTTTCCTATAAAGTTATACATGGACAGAATCAAATGTCAGCAACTTTTTCATAAGACGGCCTCTGGGTGCTCTTTCTAACGAAGTGGTAAGAAAGCAAGTTTTTCACAGAGCTCAGATCGCTCTGGTGATTTTGAATTGTGATGGTTTAAACAATTCTGGAGAAGGGCTAACTAAGGGCAGTAGTTCCGTGGTTAGCACACCAGTTGGTCTTCCAGAGGACCTGATCTCAATTCTAGCACTCATGGGACAGCTCCTTAGCTCATGTGAAGCATCTTTATCTCAGTTTCCAGGGGATCTGATGTCCTTTTCTGGCCTCTGTGGGTACTTCATGCTTGTGGTACCCAGCAGGCAAAATACTCCCACATATAAATCTTTAAAAAAAAATCATGGCAATAATTTCTTAGGAGGTATAGTGGACAGAGGCTATAGTGGATGGAGGCTACTGGCACATCATCTTTTTATCCACCCATTTCACCTGGATCCCCTCCCTAAGGGTCTCCTAGCAACGATGAACTTGCAGGATGTAAGAACGGCTTGAAGATCTGAGAAGGCCCGATCAGGGTAAATCTTATGTATTCATAAATGGGCCCTGGGGAAAAAAGGTATCTTTTTAATGAAACCTGACCATAAGTACTACAGCGGCTACCATGTACCCTGAGGACAGAGTCTGGATGAGAAGGAAGCCAACATTCATCACACACCTTGTAGAAACCACACCCCTTGCAGATTCTATCCCTTCCTCACCTGGAAGTTGCTTCTCGCTTTTGCGAGTGAGTGTTTTCTACCGTAACTTTACAAATCAGAGGAACTGGGGCTAGCTTGGGCTAATCTGTGGGTGCTGTTGTCCCGGCTCAGCTCTGAGGCTCTACGTGTTATCAGCCTGTCGATGTTTCTGGGACTGACCGAATCCTTGAGTTTTATGCTCATGTATCTTATAACCTCTGCCAAGTGGATATACCTGCTTATCTATCTTGCCATGGGCCTTGTCTCTTTTTCTTGCTCATCATCTTCCTTCCTCTGGCCCTACTGAAACACAAACGCCGTGATTATTCACAGCATTTATGACTGCAGTCCACCGCTCACCATCGCCAGATGCCATGCTCTCTGCCCCACTCCAAGCCCAGTCGGCATTCCCTAGGTTCTTCTTCTGCTTGGCTGAACATTTACAAATGCCACCTGTCACGGAACCTTTGAATCCTTCATCTTAACCTCTTCCTTCGTCAAAAGGCTCCTGGGAGCAAGCAAAAGCATTGATGACTGAGTATTGCCAACATTTAAAGACAGTTTCGAATGAGGAAGATAGAGTGATGACTAAATGGCTGATTATTTGTTACATGGGGAGACAGGTTTGATGAGATTTTCAGAATGAAAAGAGCCACACTCACTTCCTTGGGCGGGGGTCAGGGATTAATAAAGGGAATAGGTTTTATATCAAGAGCTATTTTGAGAAACATGAGACTTGCTGTGAACCGAGCAAGTGATGGAGGCGTGTTCTGAAGAACGCAGCTCTGCTTCGGTTTTCTCCGTGTCCCCAGAAGCTGCTTGCTTCTGCTGCTCGTGTGTCCATCTCCACGAAGTGACTTCTCAGGAAGCAGAAGAAACTTTGCTAGATGAAGAATAGTCTTTTTCTTCTTATTGCTTAGTGACTGGGTCCAAACTTAGAAAAAAACGGGGGTTAGAAGTTATTTCCAGCAACTTCTATTTCTTGGCACCACTTTATCTATTAATAGCTTCTGGTTTTTTTCCATTTTCCCCACAGCTGTGCTTTCTAAATCCTGATACACTATTTGATCTTCAGCACTGGGTTGGCTGTGGCTCTCTGATTAGACACACGGTCTAGTGTGCTTGTTCTCACCAGACCAGATGCTAATCCTGATGTTTATCATCGTAGCACAAACTGGCCCACGGAGCATTCTGGGTGAACTGTCTGGATAATCCTCATAATACCCTCAGGAGACAGTATGGTATCACGGTCCCTCATCAGGCACCTGCTATAGTTAGCCCTAGCTAAAAGCTTGGCATAGAGGCTGAGCTTGCCAGCCCATCTCCTAGTGACTACATGCTTACCTTGCGGCCATGTTTAATAGGCGCTTTCCTTGTGAGACCAGCTTGTGTCCCCCACACTGTACTGGCCACCTTCAATGCCCTCTACCTGTTTGTAATTCCTGTCGTATTCTGTATCTTCTTTACAGATCTTCTATATCTTCTTAGTAGACTCTCCGGTCTACTAAGTCTTTTTCAGCTATGCTAATGCACGCTAAAGATTTCCTTCCAATTAACTTCCCAATGTTAACGGACTTTTTCAATACTTAGACCCTCACAGTAAGTCTAATATTCTTCATATTCTTTTTTAATTTTTCCAATCTGTTCCAACACAGCCTTCCAAGTTTCTTTTTCCTCTCAGATTTGAGCCTATTTTTAAAAGTCATTTAGCCAACAGGGCTGTAACTTGTTTTGCCTTACATATGATGAGTCGGGCTCTGTTTGAAAGTTAGACCAGTAAAAATTTCATTCCAGCTGGGAGGATGAAGACAACAACAACTTAAAGAGCAAATAGGAAGTTTATCAGATGATCTCAGGTGTAAAGAAGGGCAAGCACCTTGGGAGTGTGGCTCAGTGACAGAGAACCTGACTAGCCTGAACAAGTCAGGTGGTGGTGGTGGACATGGTAGTGATGGTGGTAGGGGTAGAGTTGGTAATGGGTGGTCATGGTAGAGGTGGAGATAGTGGTGGGATGGAGGTGGAGGTAGTGGTTGTAGAGGTGGTGGTGGTGGTGGTGGAGGTGGTGGTGATGGTGGTGGTGGTGGTGGTGGAGGTGATGGTGGTGGTGGTGGAGGTGGT
>JANHMN010000021.1:37636910-37694410 GCA_030674055.1 Rhabdomys pumilio
TGTATGTATGTATGTATGTATCTATCTATCTATCTATCTATCTATCTATCTATCTATCTATCTATCTACACACATTGAGGCAGGGCCTCATGTATTCTGAGTCAACTTTAAACTCACAGCATAGCTGCAGATTGCCTTGAATTACAGATCTGAGCCCAAACTCACAGCCACACATCTTTATGGCAGGTTTATGACGGGCTGAGATTGAACTCAGGAGTTTAAGCACTATACCCTATTAACTAAAATATATCACTACTCCCAATATTTGGTTTGACGTTTTTGAAATGAATAGAAAAATTTACTCACAAATGCAAATATGCATGTCTTATTTGAGCAAAAACTCCAGGAAATAAATGCCATTTGAATTGCTACTGATGGTATTAATTAAGGTGCTATAAGTGGGGTGGGTCTGGGAGCAGGAAAAGATGGCGGTCTCCACAGGAATTAAAGTTCCTCGTAATTTTTGCTTGTTGGGAGAACTTGAAGAAGGACAAAAAGGAGTAGGTGATGGTATGGTTAGCTGGGGCCTTGAAGACAATGAAGACATGACACTTACAAGGTAGACAGACATGATTATTGGGCCACCAAGGACAAACTATGAAAACAGAATATATAGCCTGAAAGTAGACTGTGGATCTAAATACCCAGAAGCTCCTCCATCAGTTAGATTTGTAACAAAATTTAATATGAATGGAATCAATAATTCCAGTGGAATGGTGGATGCACGGAGCGTACCAGTATTAGCAAAACAGCAAAATTCCTATAGCATTAAAGTTGTACTTCAAGAGCTAAGATGTCTTATGATGTCCAAAGAAAATATGAAGCTTCCACAGCCACCAGAAGGACAGACGTACAACAACTAATTCTAGTGAATCTCAAACTTGTCTTGAATCAAATCAACAACCTTCTACTCATGTTTTTGTCTTGATTAAATATCACCATGCAAAATACCCACACATTAAGTAAAAGAATTGCAGCTGGTAAACATGAGCTGGACAGTTGTAAGAATATATTTAATATACGTACACCTATTACGTTTTCAGGTAGCAAGAGAAGTGCAGCACAATTTTCTTTTGTCTTCTTAAAGCACTGTCGTTTAAACATGAACCTGACGTACTCAAAGTAGAATTCAAATGGCCATAGAAACCTTTGTTTTCCTGAGAAGTAAAGTCTCAAGAAGGAAGAACAGAAATGGCATGCTTTATCTGTCATGTGTAGAGCTGCCGTTGAAGTTGTTTAAAGTAGCAGATGGAATGACTAGTCACCAACTGTGTTCATTCTTGAAGCAGTGTGGGTACTGACCACTGTTAGTACCAAAAATAGGTTCATAATTGTTTTGATACCTGTATTTATGATAAAAAGATGTTTGGGGTTTGAATTTCTGTTAAAAGCCGTTCCCGTTAACAGACATAATTTGGTTACAGTCCTTGTTTAATAAAACATGCTTAGACGTTTTAAGTGAAGTCAACAAAAAGGAAATAGATGTGTGCTTTTTGGATGAAAGTTGGTCTTAAAATGTAAATAAAATATGGAATGTGTCTTCAGAAAAAAAGATTCTGTAAGTGATATAGTAACTTCAGGTAATATATTTAGGTGATAGGTTACATATATAACACACATAAGTTAACTTAGACACAAGTATATGTGATATGAATGCCCCCAACTGCATGATGGCTTAAACCTAATTAAAGTTTGTTGTTTTTTGCTTACGTAAAGTCTCAAATGAACGAACTAGAGCAGTAGGTGCCTCCACTTCAAGCAGGACCACTGTCACTCTGTGACTTTGCCATCATCAGTACTGAGGCTGTAAGGTCATGGTACACATTAATATCAAGGTTGTCAACAGAAGAAGAGCCCAAGGAACAGAATCCATGAGTCTCTCTTCCTGGGCCAGAACTCTGCATATAGAGGAAAGGGAGCCTGTGAAGCACAGGCAAGCTCTGTGCCAGAAAGAGCATCCTCTTTCCAAGGCTGTCCTGTACCTAGAGTCTTCCCAGAGGAACTACGCATGGGCTGATTTAATGGGAGAGAGCCTCTGTGTTCCAGAAACAGGGTGCTAAATAGGGAAGGTGGGCTCTAATTAGAAACAGGGAGATAAATATAGAAGAAAGAGAGAAGATGGTAAAATAATCGTAATGATATAGTAAAAAGTCATAAGGAATCATACTGTTATCTAAGAAGAACAGATAATACATATAATACATACACCCACATAGTTTAAATAAAAAATTTCCCATCTGGACCAACAACGTTCCCTCCAAAAGCCAAAGACCACCTAACAAAACACATTCACTAGAGATGAGAAGCCTCCTTTTGAGTTGTTGGTCAGGGTTGTCTAACAGGCTTCCGAAACATTATAGGCTGTTGCTATCGCCTTTGGTTGTCCTCAGAGGTGGAAGGTAAGTCTCTGTTGCTGAAGACACAATGCACTTTAGACACAGACCCTAGAGGCCTCTGAGCTGAAACTGAACTGAATGTTTCTGGTACCACACAAGCTTCCAGAGGATGGAGGAATCAACAGTTCATCCCAGATACGATGCCTGTGAGCCACACCAGGACCAGCATGGCAGAACCCTGAGAGTGTAGTAATGCGACACATGCCTTGGTGCTAACCAGTGCCTCTCTAATTATATTTAAGACCTGTTCAACAAGAGGGAAATCTTGCCTAGTACTGGAAAGCTAGCCGATTTCCCAGGGCTAGAGAAGTCATGCACCTTGGAGTACAATCACCACTTTACTAAAACAGCACAGCCCCTAACTATATCCTAAATATGTGACCTTATACTGACAGGTAAATGTAGTCTTTATCCATCGTCAAGGAAAGTTCTTGTAACAGATGGAGACCATTTTAGAGAACTACAACCAATCAAAATGCAAGGCTGTGGATCCCAGTCCCAACAGATGTATCTGTGAAACAACCGCTGTACGAAGGCTCAGGAAATGTTGAGGGTGGACTTGGTGGTAGGGATAGTGTAAGAACTAGAAGATCAGAGTTTACTGTGAGGCTTTGTATCCTAGTAATGTCAGAAGCCACACTCAAAACATCTCACCAAAATGATGACTTAATGTGAGATGAACAAGGATGGCCGCAGTAGACATGCCAAAGAGGACGAAGGGAAGAAGACAAGGTCTAAACAGTACGCAAAGAACTAGAGGCAACCAAAGAACACTTACAGTGGAAGAAATAGTCTTCCTCAGGAAGAAGTGGAATATTCAATTGTAAAATGGTCAGCTCTGAAAGCACACATAAAGTAACACACAGAACAAGATGGCTGTATTTAGTAATATATATGTACATACATGCACACTCACATGCACATACACACACAGAGATACACACACATACACACATATACACACACAGGGAGTGTATAAAAAAATTAATGAAAAAAAAAGAGGCCATGAATTTGAAATAACAAGTAAGATTTGGAGGGAGAAGAGGGAAGTGGGGAAATGATTTAATTATATTATAATATTAAAGAAGTAATTAAAATACTTTGCAAATTCTACCAAAGGACTTTGTCATTTTGAAAGTCTTCATTAGGTCATTTTCCCAAGGTTGTTGGTAACCAAACATCTTCTTCTTTCTTTATTTCTGTTGGAGAATCTTACCACCTTCAATAGGTGTGGTCAGGTTGGGTATCTAGAAGAGCTGCCACCAGTCACCAGTCACCAGTCATCACTAGTTGACTTCTGATGGTCAACTGATCCATGACCAGCCAGTCAGATGTACTTTCCAGGATCACACTGACACAAAGATAAAAATATAAGTATTAGCTTCATTCACTTATTTCTGCCTGGTGCTCTATGAGAGGGCTGATGTTCCTGGGACTGAGATCTGAGAGTTCTTGGATTAGATGGTCTACTGAATTTGGTTCATTAGCTTTATTATTCATCTATGAGATCTTCCAGATTCCTTCATAAATGTTGTGTGATAGATAAAATTAATCACAGGTGTTTTAAATAAGAGAACGAAGAACCATCGATATTATAGTAAATACATCAAGCACTTAGGGTTAAAGACAGTGATACCAGCTTGGTTGTAAGGGCATGGTCAAGAGTGCCAGTTTTAGTTGAGCTACACAAAACTTGTCTCTTATTAGCTCAGTGATTTTTTGGTAAGTTGTTTATCCCTCTCCAGTCTCGTGTTTTTGGCCTATGAAAAGAAGATAAGTTTATCTTCTATAGATCGATGTCAGAATTAAATGAGAGGCCCATTTCTGTACTTCATAGGTAGCTATGACTTGATATTGATATTGTCCTTTTTTCTGTCAGAAACATTTGGGCACACGATACTTATGTCCAAAATTTGTGTTACTGGAGTAAAAGAGATATTTATTTAGATTTTCTTGGATGTTGTGGTCTTTACGTTAACATTAGGAGTCCTGTTTTGACTAATCATTACCTGAGCACATTTGGGAAATCAAGGCACATATAGTGTGCAAATTAAATACAGCATGATCTCTGGAGATGACTAGACAGTGGGAGTGGGGGGACGACAGTGCATTTGCTATGGGGATTTTGTAGTTTTAAGGTCTCCTAAAGGTTTATGTGTTGGAATTGTGGTTCTTAAAGCTCTTGTTGGGAGATGGAACCTTTAGGGAGGGGCTGGATGTGAGGCCTTTAGGGCCACTGTGGTCCTCCAAACATTTCTAAAGGGAAGTGAGACCCCATCCGCCTCTGGATTCTCTTCTGCTCCTCTGACTTGTCTCCTGCCACTGTCAAAAAGAAGAAGGGATGACAAGAACTGTCAGTATTCTGGTTGGATTTTTGGTTGCTAATCCTGTGAGCTAAATAGTGCTCTTTTTTTTTCCTTTTCTTTTTTCTTCCTTGCTTTTGAAGTGTGGTTATGCCAAGCAACCCTGGATTGCTTGGTTTTTATTGTACAACCCAGGATGGCCTCAAACTTTCAGCCATCCTCTTGGCTCAGCTTCCTGAGTGCTAGGATTATAGGTACACAATACCATGCCCAGCTAAGTTCTAATGTTTGCTTACCTTCAGGTATTTAATTACAATGTGAAAGAGACTAATATGTTTTCCTAGTTTGCTTTCTCTGACTGTAATAAAACGCTGACCCAAAACAACTTGATCGAGGAAAGAGTTTATTTGGCTCGCATCTCTTGATCACAGCCCAGCACTGAGGGAAGTCTGGACAGGAACTCAAGCAGGAGCAAAGGCAGAAACTGTGGAGGAATATTACTGGGGCTTGTACAGTAACTGCTTTCTTATATAACCCAGGATCTATACTGCTCACAGCTGGCTGGACAACCCCAGGTCAATCATTAATCAAGAGAAGGCCTCACAGATATATCTACAGTCCAAGCTGATGGAACAATCCCCCATCTTTCCAAGTGACTCAATTCGTGTCAAGATGACAAAGACTAACCAGCACAGAGTCATGCATCACTACTTAAACTTTATAATAACACCATTATAAAAACCAACAAAAGTTCTAATAAAAATATAATAACCGACAAAAGTTCTAATAAAAAAATATAATAAGCAAAAGTTTCATCCCAATTGAAAACCAGACCTGCGATGGAGTTGATTTCCCCAGTCTATTCTACAGGAGGGAAGGACTTTTCCATTTCATGGTGTTTCCATAGCAGAGTTGCAAGCTCAGCCAATTTTTGAGTTCCTTTAATCAACTACTACCTGCATTAAAATAAAACATTGTCATAAAACCCGCTTCACTTTTTTTACCCCTAATGACTTTAAATACTGCTAAGATGTTTGCCTAATCATAAGAAAACATATACTGGCTTTCTGAAAATAGTATATGTGGGGAAAAAAATATCTACTACAAACTAAATGAACTTTATGGTTTCTCAACATTTTCACATTCACCAAGAATGAAGCAATCGAGTCACAAAAAAGAGAAAGTCTCTGCGTGTCATACAGCATGCTGTATAAAAAAGAGAAAATGCAAAATAAGACAGACTTATGTACTGAAGGTTTAATGGAAAGTGTGTCCTTCAGCCCAGAGAGGTCAGTACTAGGCCTGGGCGTGTCCTTGTGTGACTGAGGATGTTGACCCAGTCTGTGCTAACAGGTAGAACTTGGGTTCCAAAGCATCAGACTAATCTGTGCAAAGAAGCTGTGAAGTCAACCTGGCTGGTCAACCAGGAAGTTAGCCTTGTCTATGTGATCAGTAAGAGCTGGACATCAAGGCTTCTTGGGCAAGTTCCTCCAGCGGTTGTACTCATGGTACCTACAGTTGTCCATCATTACTGGGACAAGTTATCATTGATTATTTTTCTTCTGGCAATGGGAAGCTTTGTTCATGGGAGATCCTGGAGCCTGCCTTGTGCCCTTTCCTCTGCTGATTTTGATTTGTATTTTAACTCTATGATAAATCATAATCACGAGTAAGCAACTTTTCTGAGTCCCTGCACTGAGCTATTAAACATGGGCGTAGACTTGGGGTCCCCTAACTTGGGGTTGATTAATGAAAGTGCCCTAAAAGATTCCTAGGCTCCCAGAATGCTAACAAATAGCTAGAATATGTCCATCAGTGCTGAGGTAAGAATATGTCTCTCCAAGAAATGGTCAGCGTATATGTACATGTACATAGGTGTATGTGTGCATGTTTATATGTGCATATGTATGTACATATATGAATATAATGTATATCTATGTGGATATATGGGAGAGTATATATGTCATGGTGTGTACTCATGTGTCATGTGTGTGCAAATGTGTGCCTATGCATATGTGGAGGCCAGAGGAGGGTGTCACACTTTGCCTAGTTACTTTGTGTCGTGGTCTCTCTGTGAAGTGGGAGCTAGTGTTTTTCTAGCTGGGCTGGCAGCCAGCAAGCCTCATGGATCCTCTTGTTTCTACCCCATTAGTGCTGAGGTAACATTTAGGCATTGAACCACACCCACCTTGTTACATGGGTGCTAAGACCTGCACTCAGAGCCAAGCGATCTTAACTGCTGTGCCATCTTTCCAGTCCAGACTTTGTCTCCAGATGAGCCCTGAGAAGGCAATATGGCCTAGTGTGGCAGTTCTCAACTTGTAGGTTGTAATCCTTTTGGGGGTTCAAATGACTCTTTCATAGGGTTGCCTAAGACCATCAGAAAACACAGATATTTACATTACTATTCATAACGGTAACAACTACAGTTACATGAAGTAGCAACAAAAATAATTTTATAATAAATATATATATACTATAAAATAATAATTTTATAGTTGGTGGGTCACCACAACATGAGGAACTGTATTAGTCGAGCTGCAGCATTAGGAAGGTTGAGAACCACTCCCCTAGTGGGTAAAGGTGCTTGCCACTAAGTCTGATGAACTGAGTTTAAGCCTTCCACATTGTGGAAGGATGGATTTGGCTCCTAACACATCCTCTAACCTCCACAGTGACACATGTACATGCATGGATACACACAGACACACACACACACACACACACACACACACACACACACACACCCCACAATAAATAAATGTGATATAATTAAGAAAAGAAGATGTTAGAATTGTAAACTGACTTACTTATCTAAATACCATGGGAAAATAACAATGGAAAGAAAGAAAAATTTTGTCTTCCTGCCCTGTGATGTGAGCTAAGACATTAATTATAGCTAACTCTCCAGCCAAATTTCCTCACTTCTTTGCAGTCCTTGAAGCTATGGGTACATAGTAAATACTCAATAAAGCAATTCTAGTTGGTTGAAATTAGGAAATAAATCAGTATTTTGCAACGTGACTTTCCATCCTGCTTTAGTAATTCCATGTCAAGGACTCAGAGAGTGCTTTACAATTTCTTACGGAATGAAAAAAAATATGCCCTTTAAGGCAGGACTATGACTCTCCAGTTTACAGTCTCCTCTGTCTTCAAATCAAAAATTTCATAAAGTCGTCACTTTAATGTATACATAGCACGTCTTCAACATTCTTCGAATTGTCCCTCAAAACTGTCCAGATGGTCTTTAAAGGAATAAGGTGATTCAGAAAACGCTCTAACCTTTGGGATCTATGAGTCACATTGCGGGGAAAGTCTGACTCCGTGTGGACTTCCATTGTCTACGTCACGATTCTTCCGCAGGCCCAGCCCTCATGATGTCAGGAGTTCCAGGAGTTGAACCAACGTGGGGGGCATGGATCCAGCACTTACTCATAGTGAGTGGAAGAAATCTGCCTGAAGGGTTGGAGGAGGTAACGCACAGTGGCTGCTGATGTAGGGGAAAAGGGCAACCAGGATGTAGGTTTTGTCTTACAGACGACCGACCTGTTCAGAGTTAGGTCTGTGGAGATACCATTGAAATTTCCCTGTTACATCCATTGCCAGTTTTCAGAAAGAAACTCTTAACTGAAAGGAAAAAAGAAAGTTCGCAGTCCCCTTCTTTTAGAAATGCAATCACACCTTGGCTCCTGGTGGCTTCGCCACGGGCTTTGAAGGATACCGTGGTGGTGAATGATTCTGCAGGCTCAGTATTGGCCAAACTAGCAAGGTGTGAAACCTCTAGTTTGCATGTACAACAGAAAGTGCTTTACAGGCAGCACAAAGAGAGATTTCTTTTTGAGACATTAATCAGAAAGGAAAAGGTCAGAAAAGGATGTGCTATTGGAGTGACAGTATTCTAAATCAGAGACTCCTGTGCCCTTAAGCGGAAACCTGGGCGGTTCACTTACCGTGTGGGATGCCAAGACCAGACAACAATCTGCAGGAAGAGATGACACGTGAAGGATGAGACCCCTGAAAAAGTGCTCAGGAATTCCAAGGGAACAATAGGGCAATTCCACACTCAGGTAGAATGTAGGTTGCTCAGGGTTGAGAGTCTTGGTGGATTTTGCATTTTGCTTTCTTATGTAGTTGTCAAACTGAGATGCCAAGACCAGGATTCCACAGCAGCTTGTATTTATAGTAAAGGAACAGTGTACCTACGCTCTCACCAATTCTACACAAACTCAAACTTTACCGGATTTAACTATTTCAACCTGCACATCTAACATAGAAATTAGAAACCCACGAGTTTAGTTTTAGTAGGTATCGATCAGGTAGGAAAGGCACTGGTTAGGGAAAATATCTTGTAGTTTTAGATTCAGTTTTTTATTAACTAGTTGAAAGAATCTAAATGCGTCACTTTGATTTTCCTGGGTCTTCTTGCCAACAAGGGGTTGACCATTGGTTGCTTCTGTAATTCCACAACTCTGTATTTCGATCAGACAGCAAGTGTTGTTAGAGCGTGGGTTTTAGCCATGCAGTTTCTAATCTGAACATTTGGTCAAATTGTATGTATAGCTTTAATATGTATCTTTAATCTCAAATAGTAATTCTTAACTTACAAATAATGGGGGTACAGACAAGGTGCTATAATGGATCCCACAGTTCTCTAAAAGTGTTTTTTAATTATATTTGTGTGTGTGTGTGTGTGTGTGTGTGTGTGTGTGTGTATGTGTGTGTGTATGTGTGTGTGTGTGTTGGGGACAGGGCTGCGGTCATGCCATGCTGTGCCTATGGAGATCAGAGGACAATTTGCAGCAATTGACTCTCTTCTACTATGTGGGTCCCAAGATTTGACTTGGGCTTTCAGGCTTGGTGGCAAGCACTTTTACCCATATAGCCATCTTGTCTGCTCTCCGTTTTCCTTAATTCTTCTCTCCTGACACTGTATTCCAGTGGGAGAAGTAAGATATACATGGAACTGACTTTGATTTTATTCCAGAAAATTTCCAATATTCCTTCCAGAGACTCCAGGTTGGGTATTTGTGTCTAGAGGGCACAGAGACTGGAGGTCTGGGTATTGGTATCTAGAGGGCACAGAGACTCCAGGTTGGGTATTTGTGTCTAGAGGGCACAGAGACTGGAGGTTTGGGTATTGGTGTCTAGAGGGCACTGAGTGGCAGCAATGGGCCTGTAGGCATTGATGTTTTGACCTACAACACTGTGTCTTTCTCAAGGACCTTCTGTAGTCTGCATTCTCAGAGAGAGCAACGAGAAGCCTGTGAGCAGTGGCGTGGGCCTCATATTTTTCTCTTGCTGCGTGGGAGCCTTTGACCTAAGCACTTGGTTTTGACTTTGTTCCTTCAGATGACTCTACCAAGACCATTTTCTTTTTTACATTTGAAAAATTTTACCTTTATTTTCATCTTATACTCAATTATACTATACATTTGTGTGGCTTAACTCCATTCCTCTTATTGGAAACAGATTCCTTTCTCATACAATATATCCTGATTACAGTTTTCCATCCTCTTTCTCTTTCTCCTCCCAGTTCCTCCTCATCTCCTCCTCTCTCGTTGAGATGCACTCCCTTCCTGTCTCACATTAGAAAGAAACAGGCTTCTAAAAGATACAACCAAACACGACAAAATAAGATTTAAGATCGAACAAGAACTATCACATCGAAGCTGAACAGGGCGAACCAATGGAGAGAAAAGATCCTCAAGAGAAGGCACAAGAATCAGAGACATACTCATTCTCACACTCAATAAAAATGCTAAACTGAAAGCTATAATAAAGGTGCAGAAGACCTGTCACCTGTTGTAGGCCCTGTGTGTGCTGCCTCAGTCTCTGTGAGCTCTTATGAGCTTTGTTCATGTTGATTTAGAGGATTCTATTCTCCTGATGTCCTCCAGCCCTCTGGCTCTTACATTCTTTCTGCCTCCTCTTCTTCGGGGTTCCCTGAGCTCTGATTTGATGGTAACACCCGATGTAGAGTTGTGTTCAAAGTGCTCGCTTTCTCTTCTCTCTGTCTCTCTGTCTCTCTCTCTGTCTCTGTCTCTCTCTCTCCATAATGTCTGGTTGTGGTCCCTGTATTTGTTCCCGTCTGTTGGAGGAGGAAGCTTCTTTGATGGTGGATGAGTATAGCAGAATATACCATTAGGAGTCATTTTGTTGCTACCAGAACTCAATTAAAAAATGGGGTACATATCTGAACAGAGAATTCTCCATAGTGAAAAGTCATATGGCTGAGAAACATTTAAATGTTTAACATCCTTAGTCGTCAGGGAAATGCAAATTAAAAGAACTCCGAGATTCCGTCTTACAGCTGTCAGAACGTCTAAGATCAATAACACGAGTAGCTGGTGTGAAACAAGGGGAACACTCCTCTACTGAGGTTGGTAGAGCAAAGATCACTTCTAAAAATTAATAAAGAACGAAGAACGGTCCCTGTCATCGGGTGTTAGCTAATGAGACAGCTCCATTTTCTAGCGTTAATGATAAATTGCATTTAATAAAAAGCTAATTTCCTATAAACTAGAAGGAATTGGAACTGCAACAACAACAACAACAAAAACCTTGAGAGCAATAACTCAAAATAGATTTTTTTTTTCTGAGAAAGGATTTCACTGTGTAGCCCTGGCTGTCTCAGAACTCACTGTGTAGACCAGTTATAACCCCAGACTCACAGAGATCTGCCTGCTTTTGCCTCCTGAGTGCTGGGATTAAAGGTATGAGCCACTGGACTTCAAGTCTCCAGAAGCAGAAGGTGACCTTGAACTCTGGATCATCTCATCTCTGTTCCCATCAGCATTTCATGCCCGTTTTAAGCCAGGGTTGTTATACAAGCACTTTACCAACTGAGCGATGTATACAGCCATCAAAACGGAGATTCTTAGTCAAACATTCAAATGAATGTGTGTGTGTGTGTGTGTGTGTGTGTGTGTGTGTGTAAATCTCTATGCTTCTGTGTTTGAGGAAAATAAATCTTGTCACAGAAGCAATGAAACACTTTTTGATTTTAAGAAAATCAGTCTGCACTGGGGGAAAAACATGGATAGTTACCTCATATACGAGAAAGAAGAAATGAGAATCCATGAAAAATATGAATCAAGTGCTGGCCCAGTATAGAGGAGAAAGACTGATTTAAAGCTGGAGGTTTGGGGGAGAACTGTAACAGATGATGTATTTGTCACCTGGGCCCAGATAACTGGGTACCACTCTGAGGTGCTCAGATGAGGGCAAGGGAACACACGGCCAAAGAATTGCACGAACAAGATGCATACTGTTGTTAAAGGTGTTACCCGTTCATCATTCCCAAATAACCATCAATAACTTTTCTTGAGTGACTCTGGAATCCCAGGAAGAATTCTCTCAACTTACCATGGATCATCTGATTGAACTTTTTCGACTGAAGTCCGAAATAAAATACTAATATTAAGGTCACTGTATAAATGTGGAAACTGAGTCACGGCTCATAAAGATGCTGACTCAAGACCCCACAGCTAGAACATGAAAGACTCAAGTCTGCACCAATAACCACTTTGTAATGTTCATGTACAGAGGGAAGGCAGAAATACAAGTGGGCTGGAATGAAATAGCAAGTGGCCTCCTGAGCCATCCTGAAGGGTTGAACCTCATAGATAAGTCACCAAAGAAGGAAAAGAAAACTTACTGTTTAATACATTTAATGGGGGAAACAATTTTCAATTATTAATTCTTATTTGGGACAAGTGTGTGTTTAGTGCTGGACTACTCACTGGGATAGGCTTAGCTACATGGGGTATGGGAGTTAGAAATATGGCTAGTCCTGAAGTGATTTCTGCTGTATATATAAGATATACACCAGGTTTTAAAGATCTAGTGGCAGAGGAATTGAAACTCTAATTCATTATATATATACCTTGATATGCATTGAAATATGACCTTGGGTGCGTTGATTGAAATGCAATATTTAATGAAGTATTCTTGCATTTTTATTTTTTTATTCTATCTTGCATCTTTTCCTTTTATTAATGGTGAAACTCAACGATTTTATTTTACGTATGTGGTCTGCATTTTCTTCTCTCTGGGCAGGTTGACCTCGAGTGATTTGTAGTAGGTATTTTACTAATCACCTCTGAGGAAAGGCTTCCTAGCCACATTGGGCTTTGTAACCGTATGCTTTCCTTGCTTTTCTGGTCATTTGCAAGAAAAGTTTGAAAAGGCTTCCCCCACGGCAGGGTTTGAGAAGCCCAAGAGTTTCCTTTTGTTCAGTCGTCCCCAACCACAAACAAATGCTCCCTTTACTGTGCTCTGTGGATGAGAAATTCACATTACAAGGGCAAAAAGAGGGAGACATAAAAGCAATTTCCAGCCCCCCCCAATGGTGTGAAGTTAAAGTGCTTTCAGAGAATCCCACAGAACAGCACAGGTGGGCACGGTGGGGCTGTCTCATCGTCAGAGAGCCCAAGGAATTGAAAGGAAACTCTAACATGCCACAAAACCATAGCTATAATGCAAAGTAACTTGGCTCCCCCACCTATCTGTCACCATCTTAACTTAAAAAAAAAACTTGTGAAAATACGTAATCCCGAGGAGCCTTCGATCGTGTATAAAACTGGAAGAAAGAGAGGTGTAGGCTATAGCTGTCATCGGCTGATCTAGAGAAAACACATCAGCTGATCCTCGGACCCTCTGACTTAGTACAGGAGTTCTGGGCTTCTGTTGCCTTGGCCTAGCTCTGAGACAATGAACGCTACACACTGCATCTTGGCTTTCCAGCTCGTCCTCATGGCTGTTTCTGGCTGTTACTGCCACAGCACACTCATTGAAAGCTTAGAAAGTCTGAACAACTACTTTGTAAGTATGATGATCTCTTAATAATGCTTGTGGTTGACCGTGGCTGATGTTGAGTTGCTACGGTGAACGCTGGGCTGCCGTCTCTGCTCCACAGTCATTTTGAGAAGACGGGGTGCTACATTGCTATTTGCTGGTGAGGTGTTTATTGACTTAATGATCTCAATATTGATTTAACCCTCTGTTCAATTAACTATGGAGTCAGAGGGCATTTACCAATCTCCCCAAAGATAGGCATAGTATAGGTACAAGGTAAAAGATTCTGATTCTTTTGTGATTTCTTAATTATTTAGTCATGATAAGAAATATCCTTACCTTCATGGTTCTCATTCTTTCAGATATCTTGAAAGTGATAGTGAGAGGTGAATATCACAACTAAAACTAACCAAGGAAACAGCTTATTGCTTAAAGTAACCAAAGGCAAAGCTCTTACCGTTTCTGCTTAAGAAATACTCCCCTGTAGTTATTCTTCCTTCAGGAGTAATTTTGAAATTTGACTACAATCGAATTATCACCAAAGCCAGCAGCTTGGTGAGGTTTGAGGAGAGTTATATTTCTTAGAGTTTTAAGTGTGGGTTTTTGTGTATGTGTGTGTGTGTGTGTGTGTGTGTGTGTGTCGGGTAATTTCTTTTTAATTAATGGTTAACAGAAACAAATTTTATACACTTAAATTTTTATAATTTGTCCCAAATGTATATACTGGTATACATATAGCTATTATAATAATTTTCAAGCACTCACAGTCAATTCTATCCTCCCAGTGTAAATCAAGCTGCCTCACACGTGAGTTTGGAGCTATCTTTTAAAGCAGCGATTAAGCCCTGTTAGAGCACGGACAGATGTTTCTCTCAGAAGCCTGGACCATAAGGGGGCAGTGTACACAGTGGAATTCTTCTGATGATTTTCTTTCTCCCTTTCTTAATTTGAGGGTAACTTTCATTTTAGCTCACTACAGTTGACTGAGGTACTTGAAACCTCCTCAGCTTTGTTGAGTTTATTTGTGGCCTTGTGATTTCTGAGACTGGGCCAGTAGATCCTGCAGCTAAAAGAACGTAATAGCGTTTGACTAAAGGCAGTCTTTTGGGGGATACTTGTTAGGAGTAAATGGAAGGACCAAGAAGGAAAATAGTGACCATTGTCAGCACTGAATTCAAACAAAACTTGATAGATATTTTGAGGGCAGTTAGTGAAATAATTACAAATCATTCTTTTCTTTTCTCCTCAGAACTCAAGTTCCATAGATGCTGTGGAGGAAAAGAGCCTCTTCTTGGACATCTGGAGGAACTGGCAAAAGGTGAGCTGAATATTTCTTTCTCGCCATGCGTTTCCTGTTGTTTCTAATGGACCAGTCCTCACAATCCTCTTTGTGTTGTTTCCTAAGGATGGTGACATGAAAATACTTGAGAGCCAGATTATCTCTTTCTACCTCAGACTCTTTGAAGTCTTGAAAGACAACCAGGCCATCAGCAACAGCATCAGTGTCATCGAGTCACACCTGATTACTAACTTCTTCAGCAACAGCAAGGCGAAAAAGGATGCATTCATGAGTATCACCAAGTTTGAGGTGAGACAGCTTTACAAATTACTGTGTCATTATTATTGTTACTATTTTTTTTTTTTTTTGCATCGTCTTGAATTATCAGACGGTAGAAATTAGCTACCCATCAGTTGATAGAGCTAGGAGATGAAGCCCGATCTTAGGTGTTCCCCCAATGCAGACAGATTGGGAAGATTTTTTTTTTTTGGTCAATTTTGGAAAAACACAGACATTCAAACCATTGCCTACATGCTGGGTAAATACTCTGAGGAGGGAGGCAGAAGAATGGAGCGCTGAGTGGAGCTCTTGTGGTCCCTCCTTGGTGTGTGATGGAAACTCTTGCTTAGGCTGGGAGGTTGTGTGTTAGTGGAAAGAGCAGTGGGAGGGAGTGAGAAGACTTGTGTTCGTCTCCTCCTCCTCCTGCTCCTCCTCCTCACCAGGCCACAAGGAACGCTGACTTCAGATGACTCACACAACAGGCTAGGGTGTAGTTTCCCCATCTTGAGAGGAACCAGCTGGGATCGCCACATAAGTTTTATCTCTTTTGTCAAAAACAAAACAAAATGAAACCCCCCCAGTGTCACAGGATGAGAGGAGACTTCTGGGCATCCTACCTCTCCGCTCTGATTAGCCTCTAACCCTATGTTTCCCAGTTTGTTTTCAGGCAAAGCAATGGTAGACATCCTTTAAAAGGATTGCTTTGTATGTCTTATGGAAGGCTTGGTCAATTAACTTTCAGATATGGTGGTATTCCAGCCATTCCATGCTTTACCTCATGAAATTATCCTACACCTTTAAAGTTTGACCATAAGAATCTGAAGGATAACTTGAAAGAATAAAGGCAATTCTCAGCTTTTTAAATTTTATATAGAGGGCAAAGGCACTTCCAAAAGTTCTTGGGCTTTGATGATGAATGACGTCAAATGAAGGGGACAGGTGTCTTGTTACAATTTGTGGCCTAATTATTCATGCTCAGCTGTCAGTCTACCTGAGTCAGCCACTAATTAGACTCCTGCTCTTTCTCAGGAGCTGAGAGATGGTAGCCCATCTTAGTTCATAGATCAGAGTTGGATATAGCAATTGTTTCTAACTCATGTTGCTTCTGGCTTGCCATTCAGCTCTGGCTAAGTCTCTTGGATTCTTGCCAATGTTCTGAAAACCAGGAAATACATTTGTCTTCATTAACACACAGTTTTAAGAAACCCTGGGTCTTATGCTTCCTATGGGTGACCTTGAACAATCTCTCAACTCTTGTCCTATTTTGATACATTGTCAACATGTTTTAGGAATACACACACACACACACACACACACACACACACACACACACACACTTTCTTTAGTAACTAGTCCTATAAACTTCTGAGTCCTTCTTGGAAATGTAGCAAGGGACTCAGAGTATTTTCAGTATTAGAACAAACAAACAAACAAACAAACCAGAGAACAGTAAATGATCTCCATTTCGTTAAGCACAAAATTGCCCAAGTGACCCCCTTATGGTTAGGATGGAGAAGCTGAATTAGTTAAATTAATGGTGTAAAAAGCAGAGAACAGGAAATGTTTTTGCCCCTCCAAATCGTGAATAGTACTTCGACTGTTTTGGTGGGTCTCAAATTTCGGCTTGTATCAGAATCTCTTGGTGGGAATTTAGCTCACAAAAGCATCTGGGTCTCTGGGCTCCTTGGTAGATCTCCAAAACTTTCTGCTAGAGCAAAGGGAGCGTTGGCTAATATAAATTTTTTTCTTGGTTTGAGTAGAGAGGACTAATTAAAGAAGAAGGGGGTAGACATTGTAGATAAGAGATTATCTTGCCAATATTTTCACAAGAAAACAGGTCCTGGCAGATTAAGTGTCTGGGTTCAAGTTCAGGGTTACTGTCTATTCACCTCCATCTCATTCCACCCAAGAGTCTCTTTAGTTCTCCATTTTGAGATTTCTGTAGCAGTTAAGGGAAAGATAGATGTATTAGGTGACTCAGCCCACTCCCTGTCGGACAACTTGGAAATCTAATGATCTTTGTGATTTTAACTACTGCAGAAGTGAATACCACAAGTGGAAGGGATATATTGCTGTATTACTTTTCTTAAAAATGGAATATGGAATATTTCCATTTTCACTGACCATGATGTCAAAAAGAAGAATAGCCTAATGGCTTATATGCTTGGAATTAATTTTATCTTTTCCCCCATTAGGTAAACAACTCACAGATCCAGCACAGAGCTGTCCGTGAACTCATCAGAGTGATCCACCAACTGTCACCAGAATCGAGCCTCAGGAAGCGCAAAAGGAGTCGGTGCTGATTCAGGGGTCGAGATTGTCCCAATAAGAATAATCCTGCCAGCACTATTTGAATTTTTAAATCTAAGCCTATTTATTAATATTTAAAATTATTTATATGGAGAATATATTTTAGACTCATCAACCAAAGAAGTATTTATAGTGATGACTTATATGTGATAAGAATGAATTTCTATTAATATATGTGTTATTTATAATTTCTGTATCCTTAAGTATTTCTCTTTGATCAATTATTCTTTCTGACTAATGAACCAAGACTGTGATTATGAGGTTGTATCTGGGGGCGGGGGGCAGCCAACTAGCTGACTGAACTCAGACTGTGGCTTGTCCACTTACCTTACTTGCCAATGGGGAAACATTCAGAGCTGCAATGACCCTGTGAGGTATTTCCGATGGGAGGAAATGTACTACACCCTGGGCCAGCGCTTTAATAGCAGGTCAGACAGCACTTCAATGTGTCAGATAGTACAGGCTGTCCCTGGAGGAAAGCAGTGTCTCAGGAGATTTTACACCTGGTGCTTCCATATACTGCAGAAAACTGTGACTACACCCAAATGACAAATAACTCTCTCACTTATAGTTTATCACTGTCTAATTGCATATGAATAAAGTGTACTTTCGCAACCAATCCTGCTGTGTCAGACTTCTTCTAAGGGAGGATTCTGGTGAATGAACCACCTAGTGATGAATGGGAAGGAAATAAGTCATTTTTAGCTGCGGGAATCTTGGAGCTGCATTAAGCCCCATTAAGTGTGGTGGTGCTTTTTTTCTACAGACAATGTGCTCGTTTTCATAGCTCTGGTTGGCAGCTGTTTGAATTTTCTTTCAAAGATGTGTGTCTAATCACATCGCTGCCGCCGCCGCAGTTCAACGTAGAGCTTCTGCGGTGGGGAGCATGCAAACTGCTTAGCTCGGCATATGGATGTGTTTCTACCCTCTCTCAGCAACGCCCTAGCATTCCTTCTGCGTTCACAGTAGGCAAACACCATGGGTGTATGTCTTAGAGTTTCAATTGCAGTGAGAAAATACCATGACCCGCCCCCCCAAAAAAAAAAACCAAAAAAAAACTTGGCTAAGAAAGGGTTTGTTTCCACTGTTAGATTGTAGTTCATCGCTGAGGTAAGCTAGGGCAGGAACTCCAGGCAGGAATCTGGAGGCAGGAACTGAAGTGGATGCCATGTAGAAGCATTGCTTACTGGCTTGCTTCTCATGGCTTGCTCAGCCTGCATTCTTATACCACGCAGGACCACCTGTCCAAGAGAGGTATGGGCCTACTGTAGGCTGTGGACTGGGTTCACACATATCAATTGCTAGTTAAAAAAATGCTCTAAAATGCTCTACAGACTTACCTTCAGGCAATGTGATGGAGAAAACTTCTCTAAGGTTCCTCTTCCCGAATAACACTGGCTTGTGTAAAGTCAGCAAACCAATAGACTCAGTCTGACAGAATGAATATTAGCTCTAGGGAGAGGGGCCTAGATGGGAACCAAGACTGTGCCACTGTAAGCTGGACAACCCTTAATAACTTCTTTATATTCCCTAATATTTTATTCATTTATTTGAAAAGGGGGGATAATTAAAGATGGGCTTTCCTCTCAATACTATGTGTGGATGCACTCTTTTACTAAAATGTATTTATTGTGGCACCTGGTAATTGCCTAGGTAGTTGAGATACTTTAGTTGACTAAAACCACACAAGACTCCACGCTCTTGGTTAATCTGAACAGCTAGGAAACAGATAAAATCTATCTCTATCTCTATCTCTATCTCTATCTCTATCTCTATCTCTATATCTATCTATATCTATCCTCAAATTTCATGGTGTTTAAAAACAATAGAAGTAGGTTACAGTTTCCTAATCAAAGAAAGACCATTTGAGGAAGAATTTGCAAGGGTGATACCCATTTGGATTCCAGGCAAGACCCTTGGAAGGGCTTTAGAGTGAAGAGTCTTCAGGCATGAAGGAAGAGCAGACCTGAAGGGCAATCCTGAAAAAAATGGGGGGAGGGGACATTAGTCACCACAGGAGGAGGAGGAAGAGGAAGAGGAAGAGGAAGAGGAAGAGGAAGAGGAAGAGGAAGCTTGAGAGGCATGTGCCTTTTAAGTACAAGGAGGCTCAAGATGTAATGACTTTGATATGCTCTGGGTTGTAAATTCTAGAAGATTCTCAGAGTTGTCAAAAGATGGTCTTACAAAGTACATACGAATGTGTTATGAACTTGGACTTATTCTCACTTATGTGGATAATTACATACATTAATGGATGTAGTGAGATGATTTCGGCTGGCTTCAGGACACACACAAGGAGACACAAGTAGGAGTGTGAAGGGACACACATTAGTTGTCAGGAGCTTCCTTCTCAGCGTTTTGACTTTGCTTTCCCACAATGGTGCCATTGTTCAAAACAGTTTGTGTCAAGGGGGTCATTTTAGTCCTTGGCAATGATCAGTGGTTATTGTAATTATTATCGGGTAACTAGGCAACAGTGGGTGCAACCTGACTGCGAAACTTTAAAGTATTAGATGAGGAGAGAATGAAAAACCTTAGGCCAATGTTGGCATACCTGTGACTGACATGAGATGCTACTGGTTAATGTTTGTGTGTTGGGGCCTCATATTAGCTGTTGTATGCTGCCTGGTCGATGACTCAGTGTCTGAGAGATCTCGGCGGTCCAGGTTAGTTGAGACTGCTGGTCTTCCTATCGGGTCTCCCTCTTCCTCAGCTTCTTCCAGCCTTTCTCTAATTTAACCACAGGGGTCCTCAACTTCAGTTTATCGGTTGGGTATGTGTCTGGATCTGTCTCAGTCAGTTGCTTGTTGGGCCTCTTGGAGAGCAGCCATGCTAGGCTCCTGTCCTTGAGCACATCATAGCATCAGTGATAGTGTCAGGCCTCGGAACCTCCCCTTGAGGTGGATCTCAAGTTGGGCTGGTCACTGGACCTCCTTTCCCTCAGTCTCTTACCTATTTTTGTCCCTGCAGTTCTTTTAGACAGGATCAGTTCTGGGTCACAGTTTTTGACTGTGGGATGGCAACCCCATCCCTCCACTTGATACCCTGTCTTTCTACTGGAGGTGGACTCTTCAAGTTCCCTCTCCTCACTGTTGGCCAATTCATCCAAGGTCCTTCTTTTTGTGTCCTGAGAACCTATCACTTCCCAGGTCTTTGGTACATTCTAGAGAGTTCTCCCCACCTCCCACCCCCTAGGTTCCATATCTCCATTCATTTTGCTAGCCCTCAGGGCTTCTTTCCTGTTCCCCCAATGCTTGCCAATACCTGATAAAGTTCTCATTTTCCCCTCTTCCTCCTTTCTTGCAGCTAGGTCCCTCCCTTCCTCCCTCTGCCTCCCGTGATTGGTTTCTTCTCTCTCCCAAGTGGCATTGAGCCATCCTCACTTGGGTCCATTGGATACAATGTAGATTGTATCCTGGGTATTCTGTATTTTTTTTTTTTTTGGCTAATATTCACTTATTACTGAGTACATGCCATGCATGTCCTTTTGGGTCCAAATTACCTTACTCGGGATGATATTTTCTAGTTCCATCCATTTGCCTGCAAATGATGTCCTTATTTTTAATTGCTGAATAGTATTCCATTGTGTTTCCCAGCTGTTCAAATTATCCAAGAGTAAGGAGACTTGGGTGGTTTTAGTCAACCAAAGAACCACATTTTTTGTATTCAGTCTTCTGTTGTGGGACATCTGGGTTGTTTCTAGCTTCTGGCTATCAAAGATAAGGCTGCTATGAACATAGTGGAGCACGTGCCCCTGTGGTATGTTGGGCAGATTTTAAAGTCACTGCAGATGTAAACTTACTGTGAGATGGTTTGATTTGGACCACAGAGCCAGATAATATCTATGGGGAAGGGGTTAGGACTTCTCAAAGCCCTGTTTGAGAAGTGATGAATCACATAGTAGAAAGTGAAGCATAAGGTGTCAGTCTGGGGCTAGGTTAACATTCTCTCCTTTACTGTGAGTAGAGGTGGTGTCACTTAGACCTAGACTCCAAGACACGAAAAGTCAAAACTGTATCATGTGCTGGGATGGTTACAGGGAATAAGTAGAGAAATATCCTTCAGAAGTTGAGTTGACCCTGGCCTATTCAGTAGTTGTCAATAATTCTCTGCATTTCATTATCTCTCTTTTTTTTAAATATTCACATTTACTCTCATGAGTGTTGTAGGACTTACAGAAGGGAGTGGCTATATTTTAGAATAAGGGAAATGAGAGTGGTATTTATTCTTGTGCTATGTTAACAGTTGTAACAGGGGCAACAGCTAAGGCCTGAAGTAAGAGCACAGGTGTAGCACCGAGCCCCTTCCTTCTCAGAATCTCTCAGAGCCATCTGGTATACCTTCACCAGTGGCTTGTTGGTGTCTGGATGACCGGAACATAGTGGTTAATATCGACAGGCTTTCTCCTCTTTCTCTTTCTCTTTTCTTCATTCTCCCTTTTTGCATTTCTTCATGTTTTGTAATTCTAGATTAGGGACATCCGGGTAAGGTAAGCAGCAGTGGTTGGTTACTGTGGAAGTCAGTTTCTGAGTGTAGTGTGGAGTGTACACACGTAGGAGGAAACCTGGGCAGAAGGCACTATCCTGAGAAGAATGTGAATACATTAGCTTCGACTGGCTTCATAAGTCTCCACAAACTAGTTCTGTAAGACAATATATTATTGTCTGATGATTTGAAGCAGTGGAAATCCAAACTCAGACTGAAATCAAGTCACCGGCAGGGCTGTAGTCACGCTGGAGATCCAAGCAGATAATCTGTTTTCTCATCTTTTCCAATGTCCAAGGGCTGCTCTCTTACTACCACGTAGTGGCCTCCCCTTTCTTTACGTCTTCAATATTGCATCTTCTGATCCCTCTTGCCCTGGTACTGACACCCCTATCTTCCTCTTACAAGGAGCCTTGAGATTATACTGTGATAACCCTAACAATTCAAGATTGTCATGGTGAATCTTGGTGTAAATTTGACATATCTGGGAAGAAGGAACCCCAATTGGGGAAATGCTTCCATCATACTGGACTGTTGATGTGTCTGTGTGATGTTTTGTTGATTTTTGCTGCTTGATGTGGGAAGGCCCAGGCCTGTGTGGGTGGTCCCATGTTTAGATGGGTGGCCTCAGGAAGTGTAAGAAAGGTAGCTGGGTGTGAACCTTGAGAAATCCAGCAGCCAGTCTTCCTTGCACAGTTCCTGCCTCTGCTTCGGCTTGAGTTCCTACCCTGACTTCTTGTAGTGATGGACTGTGCTTGAGACATGTAAGTCAAATAAACCCTTTCCTTCCAAGTTTCTATTGATCACAACAGAGAAGCAAGTTAGGTCAAGAATCATGTCTCTATCTCATAATTTTTAACTGCATCTGGAAAATCCCTTTTACAATATAAAGTGGCATTTGTAGATTCTGGGACTTGAGACATTGACATCTCTGCAGTGCTGTAGAAAGGTCATCTAGTAAGAGTACTCAAACTTTCAGCAAAAGAAAATGTCCGTGCGGAATGATAGCCTAGAGTGGGTGTCTGAGCCCAGACGGGATGAAAGGGCCATCTGCACACTGCAAGCACTCGGTGTGAGGATCAGAATGAAGTAAGAATAGCATTCAAACTGAGATGGTGTGTCGATGTGTTGGCACAAACTGAAAGCTGGTTGCTATCAGAGCACTGAGGACTGCATATGTTAGGAGTAAGAATAGGCTTTCCTTCCTAATATAGTCCTATGTATTGCATTCTCCATGTAGAATGCAATATGTATGCTAAGAGGTGAAAAGAGAATTGTAGTATAAAAGGAGAAATTACAGAAACCACTGATAATACTGAACTTGAATTGGATATTTAGTATGAACGTGTGGTCTTTGATATAATGAGACAGAATCAGTGGTTATAAGAACCTATTTGTATGTGTGTTCTTATTCCTGTCTCCCGACAGCAGCAATTTCTCATTAGTAGTGAGGATTCTTAGTGCCCAGGTCTTGATTTTTAAATATATAAGTACATATGTGTATATACATATATGTATATGCACAATACATTTATAAAAATATACATATTGATAAAATATGTTTATTTAAAAATATATAAATATTTAAAAACACATCAATATCTAAACATATATTTTTATACATATAATTATATAAAATATATGTATGTAAATATGAATATACAAACAAACATATATATATATTACTATAAGGTACCAGGAGTTCTTGAAGACTTGGCTACTTTCAGGGCTGGGTGGGGGTAAGGTGAATAAGGTATGACTCACTGGACTGGAAACAAGAAATGTTCAGATAATAATGGAGGCATATCAAAATGTTTAGAGACCAGCTGGAAAGACTATTTCCCACTCAGTATGATTTTTTTGTTTTTTGTTTTTTGTTTTTTTGAGACAGGGTTTCTCTGTATAGTTCTGGCTGTGCTGGAACTCACTTTGTAGACCAGGCTGGCCTCGAACTCAGAAATCCGCCTGCCTCTGCCTCCCAAGTGCTGGGATTAAAGGCGTGTGCCACCACCACCCGGTCCCACTCAATATGTTAAAAAAAAAAAAAACTGAGCATGAAAGTCGATAGTGATGGTAATCTATCAGAACCTAGAGAACAGAATAGAAAATTATGAATGAAGTTGATACAAATGAATAAACAATGTTTGATGAGGAGTGAAATGTTTTCATGGTTGTAAATATAAGATATTAATTAATTATAGATGGGAAAAGAGTAACTTTAAGTTGGGGAAGCTTAGCAGACACTATAGTAGTCAGGGATAAAGCGAATCATATTTGTAAGAGGATAAATGAAAATGACATACAACCTTATGGGATGTAATGAAATAAATCACACCCCTCCCTTGTGGTATTCCTGTGAAAGACACACAAAGTCTTTTAATCATGAGAAAACGCTATATGAATAGAAGTTGAAGAAATGTCTGTGAAATAGCTGGTTGTTATATCAGTGTTATGTAAATAAAGTTAGACTAAGTAATAATCCCACGCTAAAGTGCATTAGACCAGTGGTTCTCAGCCTTCCTAATGCTATGATCCTTTAATACAGTTCCTCATGTTGTGATTACCCCTAACCATAAAGTTGTTTTTGTGGCTACTTCATAACTGTAATTTTGCTACTGTGATGAACTATCATATAAATATTTGTGTTTTCTGAAGGCCTATAGCAATCCTTGTGTAAGAATTATTTGACCCTCCCCGAGGGGTTGAGACCCACCAGTTGAGGACAGCTGGATCAGATGTATATGACTGCTGAATATGACACTGAATTAGATCTTTGCAGAGGGGGTGGGTGTTTTTAGAACACTTGGTGAAACCAGAATAAGATCTGAAGAATTTTCTGGCAGTCATCTACCAGTGTAAAGCCGTTGTTTTTGATGGCTGTGTCATGATTATGTCGGGAAAATTTTTGTGGGTGAGAAGTGTATGAGAAAGCATGCAGAGATGACAGGTCGTCAAATCAGCAACTTCCTATGAGATGACCTGGGGAATATGTAGCTTTGACAACTGTGAGTCTGAATAGCTAAAAATACAATAAAGCCACTGTGAGACTTTTTCATGATTACAGTATGGTAAATTAAAACCTTTTGAAATATTTTATTCCTATCATATCACATAAGTTTGAGTTACCTATATGTAACCTGTTACAGGGTTATAGGGTTAACATAGCATACACACACACACACACACACACACACACACACACACACACACACACGCTCACCTTATCCTGAGACGCTTCACACAGTATGATTGACTCTTGTCCTTTCGATGTGGGGTGTGTCCCTCTCTTTATCCTAGCAGAAGATTGTATTTTTCCCATGAGTTGGAAGTGCAGCTTGGTAACTTCTAAGTCAACCTAGCTACTCCCTTATATATCTGTGTGTCTGTCTGTCTATCTATCTATCTATCTATCTATCTATCTATCTATCTATCTATCATCTATGTATGTATTGCTCCTTCTTAATTCTCAACATTTTCTACTTAGAAATTTCCACTATGTTAAAAGATTCAGATGGCCTTGAGGAAATGAATGTGGACATTCTAGCTGGCAGTTCCAGTGACACTAGTGTCAACCCTCAGGCCGACGCGTATGCAATCAGATGATGGTAGCCTCCTCGAACACCAAACCGCTTTTGATTAAAAGCAGAAAACCAGGACATACTTCTAATTCCAGCACTGACATATACAAAGTGTGGAAGTTGTCATTCCATTATTTAAAATAGAGAAAGCTTGAGGAATCTGAAAATAAATGATGCTTCTTGCTTGAGCTGAGTTCTTGGCCTCAGTCTGCTTTAATTGTATTAGGAACCATCAGGCTACTGCTAAGAATAATTCAATGATAATTTTGATGAACTGCTGGAGGCTTAGTGTGGTCTGGGATGGTATAATGGTTAGAGATTCCCTATGCCAGTGGTTCTCAACCTTCTTAATGCTGCAACTCTTTAAAAAGTTTCTCATGCTGTAGTGACCCCCCAACCATAAAATTATTTTCATTTCTACTTCATAACTGTAATTTTGCTACTGTTATGAATCATAATGTAAACATCTGATATGCAACCCCTGTGAAGGGATGTTTGACCCTCAAAAAGGTTTTGGTCCACAGGTTGAGAACCACTGCCCTATACTGTCATGGGTTTTACCTATCGTCACGAATATGCAATCGTGCAGTCTGAGAGTCCTCTGTGGCTGTGTCAAGGAATAGGGAATATAATGGCTCTCACAGGAATGCAGGTATTTTGAAAAGATACTTGTGCTGCTCTGTTGAGATTAGGCTGTGTCCTGCTTTCCATTGCCCCATAGTTTGTAAATGGTGGTCCTTTTCAGACTGTGCCTTGCCATGAAAGATTGCATTTTGTAAGCTGTGTTGATTCCAATCTGAAAACAGAGGATGGTGTTGTACCCAGGTCAACACATGAGCAGCATGACCCACTGGTACAGACTAATAAAAGACTTACTCTTGGGAGTACAAGGGTGTCATCCTATAAATTTACTGAGGTGAATTAGGGCTTGAACAAACATACCCAAGAACTTACAGGGCACAGCAGGGCAAAGAATGTATTTGGACTCAACAGAAACATGGAGACCTGCATTGTGATGATGGCCAGCCTACCTATAAACTGACCACTCTGTGTGTGTGTATGTGTGTGTTTGTGTGTATCTGTGTATGTCTGTGTGCATTGTGTGTCTGTGTGTGTCTTTTTGTTTATGTATATGCGTGTGTATGTATGTCTATGTATATGTGTGTATGTGTGTGTGTCTGTATATGTGTGTATACGTGTCTGTGTGTGTATGTATGTGTGTATATGTATGTCTCTGTGTGTATGTATGTATATGGGTTTGTGTGTCTGCATATGTATGTGTGTATATCTGTGTCTCTGTGTGTATGTGTGTGTATGTGTGTGTGTATATATATGTGTGTATGTGTCTGTGTGTATGTGTTTTTGTGTGTCTGTGTATGTATGTGTGTGTCTCTGTGTGTATGTATGTATGTGTCTATATGTGTATCTGTGTGTATGTTTGTGTATGAGTTTGTGGTGTCTGTGTATGTATGTGTGCATATGTATGTGTGTGTCTGTGTATATGTATGTGTATATATGGGTGTCTCTGTGTGTATGTGTGTATATGGGTTTGTGTGTCTGTGTATGTATGTATGTGTCTCTGTGTGTATGTATATATGTATATGTGTGTCTCTGTGTGTATGTGTGTATATGGGTGTGTATGTGTGTGTGTGTATGTATGTATGTATGTATGTATGCCAGTGTTACTAATAGGCAGAGAACTCTGGACAATCCCATGGGCTTCAGCTCATCTTGGACCCTGCTGTTGAAGCAGCTACTCAAATTGCTTCATGTCCATCCTCTTATCTTGCCGTTCATCTGCCTGTATCTTTCTCTGGCCATGGCCCTGCCCTTCTGTCTCTGTGGCTGGATTGATGTGTGCAGTCTCACTCTTAAGTCTGTGACTCACAGTGGTCTAACTTGCTTTAGCGGCTTCTTCTCTGAAGCTTGGTGTGGCTTCGTTATCTTCTCAATAAGGAGACTCATGCATCCCTATTGGCTCCCCATCTTTGGCTTTTCAGATCGTTTTGAAACTCCTAGCCTCTTTAACTCTTTGTAGCCACTTTGCAATCTGCACACACACACACACACACACACACACACACACACACACACACACATACACACACACACACACACACTTATGAATTTGTTGTTATTCAATAAATTCTGACATTATGGAGAGAAACAAAGGAATTTATCTATATCTTTGGCATAGAATGTTCAGGATACCCTTCCTAGGATCAGAATTCTGATAGAATAGGAATTTCTTCCAGAATTGAATGCTGAGAGAAGGGAAAGCTGAGATCCTAGGGACAGCCAGAGGAGACACTTGTCTCTGGAACAGTGTCTATAGCTTGTCTGATGAACTTGCAGGAGAGACTGGATTGAGAGGAAGCTGATGAAGGATGGAGACACACACCTTGGGAGGACTGCTTAGTTATGCATGCCTTGTGCCTTCTATTTAAACCTTACCTTCATGTTAGGACCTCATCAGACCAGGAAGACTCACCAAGTCTCTTTGTCTTGTCAAAGTAGCCACATTGAATAAGTTTCTTTTTGTTTGCTTTTTGCTGTTATTGGACATATTGAGAATCTGTAGCCAAGCCTGGCCTATTAGGGCTGCCAAGGCCAGACTAATATGCTGGTAACTGGTAATAGTAAAAGTGCCTACAAACAAAATCAGAGTTGTGGGGCCATGGGCTGTGAGAGGCAGCTGGGTGCCTGGTCGAGCACAGGCCTCAAACCCCGGACCCTAATGGGACGGAAGGTGTTCAGCTTTGCTTCTGAGTCCCTGGTTCCTTTCACTTAGCTTCAGCCCTCCACAGCTCCTCCCACAGAGAGGTCTACGGCCATCAGTCACATAGGAACAGTGTCTCAGGCTCTCCCACATGTAGATGAAGTATCTCCAAGCTCTCAGACCAAGCCAATAGGCGTTATCTGCTGCCAGACCCTGACCCACCCCAAAACTGTATAAAAGAGCTCTATTTGGGAGAAATAAAGATGTGCGAGAATCATCCCAGTGTCCAAGAGTTTTTGTCGCAAGAGCTGTAACACTTGGGAAAAGTGCTCTCCCAAAATGCCTTCAGGACCCTCTCCTCCTTGCTAGCTAGCTGGCTTCTCACTGGCCCAGCCTGGACTGGCTCAGCACAGAGAGACAGGTGCAGCATCTGGGAGCAACTGGGTGGCAACAGCGGAGACATGGGCAGAGACAGCAGTGGAGGTGATTCCCCCTCCCTGCTCACACTCTATCCCCTTGGTCTGGATTCCCACACCCAGCCGGGCTGGAGTCGTGGGAAGCCGTCTGGAATAGGGACCCACACAGAGTTGTGTAAAGGACCGTGATGAGAAGTACATTTATCCAAGGCCAACCTCCTGTCTTCCTGCATCAACAGGAAGTTGAGTTACCTTGTACTGGAAGAACGGTGGGTAAGTCCTGCTAGGTCTGCCCTGCAGCTGCAGCTGGTCTCAGTTTTTACAATGACCCTGTTGTCAGTCTTCCCTATAATCTCAGGTCGCAGTGTTGGTGTGTGGGTTCTATTTTTCGATGTCAGCCAGACAAAGAATAAAAGTTTAACTTTCTAAAAAAAAAATGCACTCATTTCTAGAGTTTGAAAGCATGGGCAGGAAGTAATGACATAGTGGCCCACCTGTAATGTGACCAGAATCTGAATTTTCTGGGTGAAAAACCAATATAAGTTTTCATATCGCTTGGCTGCCTAGAAAGAGGGCCCAGCTGCTTCCGAGAAGGCTTCTTTCAGTCAGATGGTTACATAGGATTAGAGATGAAAGTGCCAACCCCATGTGAGTTGTAACTGTAAAGCCACATTAGACAACCCTTGGTGTCCTGGGTATGGCCACCCTCACCCCCTGGGACGTGTGACAACTAAGCATCAGACAGTCCTGGTGAGTAACTAAGTCACGTGCTGTGGGGAGGCTGCAGGGAAGAGCCTTGATGGCCTTCAGCCAAATGTAGACCTCACCGTGGCAAAGCTTCATACAAGGATCATGGTGGGAGGTCATTCACTGTCTACGAATCCCATGCTTCTCATATGCGATCAGCTGTGAGGAGCATTTAAGAAAAGGTTTGAGAGGTGCTTTGAAGAAAGACAAGGCTCAATCAATGATTAATTATTGGTGACAGAACCCAAATTTTGTTGAGTAAAATGACCAAATCACTGTCATTGGCTTTCTCTACATGACAGACTCTTGTTAGTTTTCATTAAAAAAAAGGAAAGAAAGAAAGTTTGAATTGGAATTGGAAAAGTGCCTCGGTGGGCAAGAGTGCTTCCTCCAGGTGAGCAGTATCCATGTTGAGGGGGGATCTAAGGGTACAACCCCCTGTTCTGAATGCAGTGGGCACCTCTACTTGTGTCCACTTAGCCCCCATAAACAAATCTAAAAAGAAAACAAAAAAATCATTTAAACAGTTTTAAATGGACACCTAGCACTTGTGCCTATTTAGGGGAATTTCAGTGTGTCATTCTGACACATGTGTAACAATATGTTTTTTAAATTCCATATCTGGCAATTACAGATATTTATTGGGTATAATTTGATTTAACTGATAGATGCACACATGTAATACATGATGCATTATGTATATTATTGATGTATTATTTTTAAGATTTATTTTTATATCTATCTCTATATTTCTCTATGTTGCTGTATCTTTCCCCCCCCTCTCTCTCTCTGTGTGTGTGTGTGTGTGTGTGTGTGTGTGTGTGTGTACATGCACCTGTGCAGGGTCATGCAGTGGCCAGAAATTGAGGCTGCTGGGTATTTTTCTCTATTGTGTAACACCTTATTTTTAAAGATAGGGTCTCCCACTGAACTTGGAGCTTGCCATTTAGCCTAGGCTAACTAGTGGAGGGATCTTCTGTTCCGACACTTTAGCACCAGAGTTATAAGCACATACATGATACATCTTTTCCCCCATGATATTGGGAAGTTGAACTCAGAACCTCACGCATGTGCAGCAAGTGTTTTTAACCAATGAGCCACCTTCCCAATCCCTCTTCCCTTATCTATTATCAATGCTATGTGATTAATCTTCCAAAGCATTTGTTGTGGCAATTTGAAATACACTGCATTTTGTTGATCTCTGTTCATTGAGGGCACTCCACACAAGACGTTAAAAGTATTGGGAAAATAAGAATCGTGCTTATGAGTACTTTGGCTTGATATAGGGATGCTGCCCCTCCCCCAAGTATCCATGGGTTATAGGCTTGATCTCTAATATGTAGTGGTTTGAGTGAGAAGGGGTCCCATTGGAATTGTTTGGGAAGGATTAGGGGGTGTGGCCTTGTTGGAGGAGGTTTATAACCCAGGGTAGGCTTTGAGGTTTGCAAAGCTCATGCCATTCCTAGTTAGTTCTCTTTGTTTCCATTTGTGGATCAATATGTAAAGCCCTCAGCTGCTGCTCTAGTGACATGGCTGCTGGCCTGTCACTCTAATCCCTGACACGATTCTTATTTTCTGAAACCAAGTCATAAGCCCCCAATCAAATGCTTTGTTTTGTAAGTTGCCTTGGTCATGGTATCTTGTCACAGCAACAAAAACACCTTAGGCTGGTACCACTAAATGGAACTTTAGAAGCCAGATCCTTGAGAAAAGTCTTTAGGGGCTGTAGAACTCCTGTAGAGCCCCTCTTTCCCTCATGATTCATGCTATGTTTTAATCTCCAGTCCTGATGTGCTGCCTTTTGGACCCCAGGGGTCCAAAGAAGTGAGGCTTCCTAATCTTAGACCAGAGTCTTCAGAACTATGTGTCAAATATTTTTTTAAAAAATTAACGTGAGTTGGGGATAGCAAGAATTCTGGGTAAATAAGCTTCACCTATCTTTGGTTTTTTGATCATTAAGTGTGCTTCTATGAACAGAGTAGAAAGTGCTAAGCAATTGGAAAATGGCAGGCTGGAAACTCTGGTTTAGGAGTCAGGAAATCCCCACAGTTAGTTCCATTAGGCTAAAGCATTGAGAGGGGTGGAATTTAACTCAAGGGTCAGACTCCAATGTCACCTGCAGGTGTGACTCTGTCTACATGAGATCAAGACTATAAGACGAGATCAAGCTATAAGCTAATCTAGTGAAATCAGTTTGTTATAATGCTGTCAAAAGAAATGACTGTTCCCATGAATTCTACTTTTATTCATGACTCAGGGCTACCTGAGGTGAATCAGGAGAGCACAAAATACAAACTCAGAGAAAGCAAGAGCAAAGAGGATGCCCTGTGAGTCATTGACAAACCACAGCTCCTTACCCCTGAAGTTCTTTTGACTTTCAACCAGTGCTCTCAATACCTGAGACTTGGTGACTTATCTATCCAAGCCTGAAGCTCTTAGACTTTTAACAGATGTGTGTATTAGAGAGATATGAACAACCTCGTTTAATTTTGGTCTGGATAAAAGTCACAGAAACTTACAACCAATCAAAGTACAGAGAATACATGTCAGTGGACTCCTCAGATGTACGTTATATCTGTATCACCCACCCACTGAGTCTGAGGGATCACCTCATAAGAGGGGCAAAAAAGATTGTAAGAGCCAGAAATCTGGAAGACCTAGAGAAAAACATTGTCTTCTAACACGACAGGGCTGCTACAATTCATAGCAGCTCCGGTTGCCTACACAAGACCAAAACGCGTTCAAGCCAGTTAATAATTTAGCATGGAACAGGGAGAACCTCAGGAGCCCCACCCCTAACTGACGAACTGTTGATATTTAATGGTTGATGGTGAAGAAAGCATCTGTTTTCTTCAAGGTTGTAGTTCCTGTTAGGTTGACTAATGTCCAGTGGATGGCCCCATACCTGTGAGTATATTGGCAACTCAAATTGGACTTCATGAATTAAATTAAAAGCGAAAATGGAGGACATGAAGTTTGGAGGAGGTGGGGAGATAGGGGTGCACCTCGGAGGGGTTAGGGAGATGAACAGAGGGTGAATATGATTAGAATACATTGTATGGGATTCTCAAAGAAATAATAAAAAATAGTGTGGTGGTTTGAATATGCTTGGCCCAGAGAGTGGTGCTATTTGGAGGTGTGGCCTTGTTGGAGTGGGTGTGGCCTTGTTGGAGTGGGTGTGGCCTTGTTGGAGAAAGTGTGTCTCTGTGGGTGTGGGCTCTAAAGATCCACATCCTAGCTGCCTGAAAGCCAGTCTTCTCTTGTTTGCCTTTGGAGCAAGATATAGAACTCTCAGCGCCATGCCTGCCTAGACTCTGCAATGCTTCCCACCAAAATGATACTGGACTGACTCTCTGTAAGCCAGCCCCAATTAAGTGTTTACCTTATAAGAGTTGCCTTGGTCATGGTGTCTGTTCACAGCAGGAAAACCCTAACTAAGACAAATAATACACAAGCGAAGCTGCTGCTAACCCCACCCCATCTGCTGCTTCTCCTTTTGCTTGTGAGCCTAGGTCAGATCACACACAAAGCCAAGTCTCAAACCGTTTTGGCTGGTGACTGCCACACAGTGATGGTACAGAGACCCGGAGTTCTCTTGGAACTGAGAAGTGAAGCAAAGACTAGCTGTGAGAAGTGTCACTTTGGGTTGCTGTTTCTGAAGAGAAGAGGGTGAGCTGGGAGAGGAAAAGTTCTGTTTTTAAGAGATTTGTTTTTCTCCCTGACAAGTAGCTTAAAGGTCACATGTTGACTAGTACAGGAATGTTCTTAACCACACAAGTTTCAGTAAAAATCAAAATCAAATGCTGCTAAGGAAACTGGTTTTTATTTTGAACACCGGCTCAGCAAATAAGGAAAACTGTAGCACCATGGGAGTGAGCACCCTAAAGTTCTCAGTGGTGTGGTAGGCAGTGCCAGCCAAACCACAGACTGGATTTTCTATGCTAAAGTGTGAGAACATTTATTTTCATCTTTTTTTTCTTGTCTCAGAGATGAGGCCAGAATGGTGTTGTCAAGGCCCAATTCACACCCAATTCCCCAAACAGCTATATCTCAAATGCCAAACCATGAAGATATTTGGTCTAGGCAGTATCTGGATTGTAGGTCTGTCTTAAAAAGAAACAGTTTCCTAGCTGTTTGAATCAAGGCTAAGTATTTGATTTCTGCTTCTTATTGGGGGGAAAGTTGGTGAGAAACAGGGAGACTGAAGAGATGATTAGAGTCACCTCATTAGAAGTGAAAAGAGAGATGTTTCTAGAATGATCAGAGAGTTGGGGATGCAGGTCAGCGACGGCTTCAGTACTCCAAGAGTTAGAAATAGAACCTATTTTAGATTCTCTCTCTCTCTCTCTCTCTCTCTCTCTCTCTCTCTCTCTCTTTCTCCCTCCTCCTCCTCCTCCTCCTCCTCCTCCTCCTTTCCCTCCCTCCCCCTTTCCTCTGTGTGTGTGTGTGTGTGTGTGTGTGTGTGTATTTGTGCATGTTCATGCACGCTTACTGGGGAAAGCCTAGGCATGGTATTGAATCTTTCAAGGTAGCTCCATGAGGGGAATTGGTATTGCTAATTTCCTTTTACAAGTGAGGAAGCTGAAGCCCAGGACCCCTCAGTTAGTAAGTAGCAGACACAAAGATCAAAGCCAGATACCTAATCCCAGAAGCCACACCCTTCTTCAATACACCTGAAAGAAAGAGAAGCCTGTCAGGGGTTGGGGAGGGGGAGATTCTGACACCTGCTGGGGAGTTATGTCTGGGCAGTGAATCTTGAAAATGAAGAAATGAGTCTCACACTAATTGATGAAATTTAATAGAAGACCCAGATGTTAGGTCTATACATCTACAGACATCTGCATTTAGACCAAGTAGCCACAAAGTGACAGGGAAAACACAGTCATTGTCAGCAACTCTTCCCATGGGGCCGTCCAGTATGAGCAGCACCGTATACTGAAGAAGGTCTTTAGAGCTAGATGTCCCTCCTCACAGTCTTCCCTTTACCCTTCTCTCCCATCTCCTCCAATACAATTCTCCTTTATCTCTCCATAACACTGTATTTTATTTCTCCTTCCTTGGAAAGATATCCACATATAAGAGAAAACATACAATATTTTTCTTTGGGGGTTTCGGCTCCCTCACTCAAGATGACTTTTTTTCCTAGCTTTATCCATTTGCCTAGAAACTTCTCATTTAATTTTGCTTAACAGCTGAATAATACTTCATTGTATAAGTGTACCCCATTGTTCACTATCCATTCACCAACTGATGGGCACGTAGGCTGTTTACAGTTTCTGGCTACTTACGAAGAGAGAGCAGTGAATGTGGAAGAAGACATAGCGATATGTGGAGGCCTTTGGGTATGTGCTCACGGACGGTGTAGCTGAGCCCTGAGGTAGCTCGATTTTCAGTTTTGAGGCACTCTATCTGATATCCATTGAGGTTGTACCAATCTGTAGTCTTACTAATGACGGATACGTCTTCCTACATCCCCACATCCTTACCAGTGTATTCTGTTGTTTGGTTTGTTTGTTTTGGCCATGATGGGGGGTAAAATGAAATCTCCAAGTGGTTTTAATTTGCATGTCCATGATGACTAAGGATTTAGAATAGTAAATTCTGCTCCTCAGCCGTTTGTGTCATCTTTTGTCTCATCTTTTGAGAACCCCCTGCTTAGTCCTGCTTCCCATTTTCCATTACTTTACTTATTTTCTTGACATCTGCTTGATGTCCGCTTGATGATATTCTCTAGATACTAACCCTCTACCAGATGTCTGATTGATAGACTTTCCCCCACTCTATAGAATGCCACTTTGCTTGAGTGATGGTGTCCTTGCTGTACAGAAGCCTTTTAGCTTCATGAGGTCCCAGTTATTAATTGATGTTCTTAGTGCTTGTGCTACCAATGCCCAATCAGAAAGCCCTTTCCTGTGTCATGAATTCAAGGCTATTTCCCACCTTCTCTTCTATAATATTCAGAATATCAGGCATTATGTTGTGGTCCTTGATCCATTTGACATTGAGTGTTGTGCAGGGCTATTGGACCGGTTCAACTATTATCAGAGACATTTCTTCTTGCAGGGAAGGGAGTTAACACAGCAAACCCACAACTGGACAACATGCAGAGAGTGAGAGACATTGGAGCACTCAGTCCTACATGGGGCTGTACAGACCTTCTCCTCTTAAGGCCCAGAGATTTATACAGAATAGGAGGCAGAAAGACAGTAAGAGTTTGAGGTGATGGATGATGCTAAGGAGACAGTGTCTTATAGAAACAACTCATGAACTCACAGAGACTGTGGTAGCACACATGAGACCCGGTGCAAGCCAGATGGGATGACAGCTTGGAAAGGAGAAAGGGACAGGGTCTTAGCCAGCCAAGAAGCTATCTACAATTGGTGCATACTGGCAAAGGGAAAATCAGGGTGTGGGGGGAGCTTGGGGTGAGGGTGGGGCAGGGCTTAGGTCGACCACACCCCAGGGTAAGTCCCATGCCCAGGAGTAGTCTGCCAACATGAATGAACTTGGTGATATTTTTGTGTACTTTCTGTTTTTTTTCCCTTTTTCCCCCTTATTGGTCTTTTGCCTATATGTTTTTATGAGGTTTTTGTTGTTGTTGTTGTTGTTTCTTGATTTGTTTTTCATTTTTGTTCTTGTTTCTTTCTTTTTTGAGAGAGAGAGGGAGGGAGAGAGAGAGAGAGAGAGACAGAGACAGAGACAGAGACAGAGAGAAAGTTGAGTGGATAGGGAAGTGGAGAGAAGTTGGGAGAAGCAAAAACATAAAGTACACTGTATGAAAAACATTTTTTTTAAAAGAGAGAAATGAGTCTCCTTTGCATGGCAAAGACGGGATACCACAGAGCTGGTGTGCAGAGGCAGGGACAAGGGCAGGACCTGCACTCATTTATCCCGCTGGCTTGCAGCTTCAGCACACCCCTCCATTCCTTCTTTCACTCATGGAAGAGCGTGTTTCTGTCAGGGCCTCCTTCTATCCTCCCATTGCCCATGGTTACTGTGTATTCCTGCAGCTTCTGAAGTGAGGAGAGGAAGTCCTTGGTCAGTTGTGACAGCCACTCTGCAACAGGGAAATGTGTAGTCCCCAAGAGAAGAGGTGACTACAGAGAGAGCTCAGCTCTCAGGTCTGGTCATAGAGAATCTGAGAGGAAAGTCAAAGCTAGAAGGACAAGAGAGACTCGGTTAACATTTCAAAGTACAAATCCTATATTCAATCCCATCACCTTTTAAAATTAGTTAATCAATTAATTGTATTACTAAATTCCATTTAAAATTAGTTAACTAATTTTGCTGCATCTACTTTCTTCCCCCTCTACCTATTCTAGAACTCAACTCTTTTTCTCTTTATATGATGGTTTATTTAAGCCTGTCCTTCTGTGTCTAAAAGCCTGGAGCTGAGTGTATTTTCACTGCTTCTCCTTATCAGTTGGAAGATAAATGATGAACTAATATCATATAAGGAAACCGCAGACTGGGTGCAGAACTTACAGTGACTTATCCTAAGAATGCTGATGCTTTGAAAGAAGAGTTTTAAGGGGCAAAAGACTTGATTTTGAAATAACCAATTTCTAAAGGGGAAACCTCAGGGTATTTGGGGGGTGATCCAATGTTTAACCAATTTCTAAAGGGGAAACTTCAGGGTGTTTGGGGGGTGATCCAATGTTTGTAGAGCGTCAGGGATGAGCCAGTCAGTCTCTGCAAAGGCAACATTAAAGTGGAAACTTCTGGATTCTTTGGAAAGTCAGTTATGTCAAATGATGTTTTGCTGGGGCACACAGATGAGGGGACGTTTTGCTAAAGCAGATGCGTG
Source organism: Rhabdomys pumilio (assembly GCA_030674055.1). NCBI lineage: Eukaryota > Metazoa > Chordata > Mammalia > Rodentia > Muridae > Rhabdomys > Rhabdomys pumilio. The sequence continues at coordinate 37,674,026 of JANHMN010000021.1, forward strand.
AAATGACGCATGATGAATGAATATAAACATGACTCCAAAGACAGTGGGAGCTGGAGCACTGGTTTGCTTCGCTCTGCCTGGCTATTCTTTGCTAATAACACACATGTATTGGTTTGCCTTACATTGCATTGCTGAGCTCCGCTAGTGGTGGTGCCATAGAGAGAAAGTCACCAAAGAACTGCTCAGGAAGTTCCTGGTGCCTCTTGCCTGCATATGCGGCTATCAGTGGTTGGCGAGCCTTGTGATTTCTTATGAATTGAACCGCCCTTGCTGGCTCGCCTGTGGTGACTGCCAAGTGGACATAGTCTTCAACTGTTGGTTTGTGTTTAGTGTTCGCTACTGGACTGAACTGCTGATATCCTGACAATGAAGATTGGACTCACCCCCAAAGAATTGTTTCTAAAGAGGTCTTCTTTCCCTGTGTCCTAATAACTTTTCTTTTCCACTACCTCTGGTGGGTGGTGGGCTGGAGGAGAGATTGAACACTTTTAAAAGTAGGTTGAGAAAAATTTATGCCATCACAACATTTCTGTAGGTAGTATTTTTATGTGGTATTCCTTGTGTGAAATTCATTTGTTTTATTTCACTTAAGCTATTATTGGTTTTATGAGTATATTTTTACCTATTAAGTAGATTATCGGTTGAAAACACCATATGTGGGATACTCAATAAAACAGGCAGTATATTTCTTAGAAATAAGTCTTATAGGCCCAAGAGACAATGAGAGACAATATATTTGAAGTCCTAAAGGAAATAAAAAGGTCAAAGAGGAAATAAGCTTTTCATGCTAAGACGAGTCAACAAACAGAAAGAAAAAAATGCCAGTGACATGAAATTAGTCATAAAAATAGCACACTCTTAAAATCAGAATACTGTAAAATTGTAATGATGTTGGACCCACTAATCACTATACAAAGATTAAAAGGTAAAGTTAAATATAATGTAACTGCAATAATTTGTTAAGAATATGCATTATGAAAAGATACAACTTGCAACTAAAAAGTCAAACCATGTGAGTACACTAAACATGTAGATACTTTTTCTTTTGTTGTTACAGGCTGAGATAATGAACTTAGAGGTTCCTGCGCGCCAAGCAGACACTTTGTAACAAAATTTCACTGCCAGCCCCTGTTGAGCTTTTCGTGGGGTCAAAGAGACCGGGCTTTGTTTTTTCATTTTTTTAAAATCAGCTTTAACTAGCCTCCTGTAGCCATCAGATGTTTCCTGCCAGTCTCATTTCCTTGCTGCTGTTGCAAAAGCCTGACAATGGCAATTGAGGAAAGGGTTTCTTTTGTCTCACAGTCTTAAGGGTGACAGTCTGTCACAACAAGTGGGACACTGGCTTTGGCAGTAGGCCCATGAGAAGGCTGATCTGCATTGTCTCCATTGACAGGAAGTAGAGGGAGATGAATGCCGGTGCTTTGTTCACCTTCTCCTTTTAAAATTTCTTATTCATTTAGATTCCAGTTCATGGGATAATGTCGACCAAATTTTGGTGTATCTTCCTTTCTCAGTTAAACATCTTTGAAAATACTTTTAACAGATAAGCCTAGGGGTGTGTCTCTAGGTGACCCAGTCAAGTTGAGGACAGAAATTAGCCACCTCAAGTTCACCCTTTGTCAACTCAATAGCTCACAGTGTAATAGTCTAAACATTATTCAAAAGTCTAGTGTCAGAAGTCTCTTCAGAGACTCAAGACAATCTTAACTCTATGAAACTGGAAAACAGGCTTTTATTTCCAGTATACAATGGCACAGGTTAAACAATCTCATTACAAATCGTGGAATGGGGCCATAGGCAGAAAAGACCAGATCAATGTAATATTAAACCCAATAGGTTCAAATACCAAACCACGTAGCTCTACTCCTGTCATCTGGAGTTCATGATGCACCATCGAACAGGCTTGGGTAGCCCTGACTCTATATCTCTTGGCCTAGCTCCACTCAGTGACTGCACCTTTCCTTGGCAAACAACCCGTATTTCTGGTATCTCTAAATATACTTGTCTCCATGGTTGCAGAGTTCGTTCCCACAGCCTTAAGGGCTGTCCCGAAGGTCACAGCATTTACCATCTTACTGAGACATTAGACACACCCTCACCTCCTAGACTCTTGCTGTCTCTGATTATTGTGGAATGATTAACCTTGGCAGAGAGGACATTCCTTGAAGGAGGAACATGAAAATATGCACATTAATATACAAACAAGCCTTACACCCACAGCAACCATCAACACTGATAGAGGCCCATACCCTGCTGGCTCTGTTCCAGGGGCAGGAGCCCTGTCGTTCCATCCCTTACATGGTCAGGTGGGACTCGACAGGAAAGCACATGAGGTAAGAAGCTCCACATCTTGACAGATCAGGACACAGAGTTTGGGCCAGAACTAGATATAGATATAGCATCTTCAAGGCCCACCCCCAGGGTCTCATGCTTGTTGTAGGTGCTAGATCTCAGAGGTTCCATAATCTCGTAAGCCAGCATCACCAGCTACGGATCAGGTGTTGAGACACATGAGCCTGTGTGTGGAGATACATTTCAAATTTAAACCACTATAGGGATGAAGATATTCACGTACAAAATACACAGTCTGTCTTCTATACCCTGATCTTGATCAATTTTATTTTTTAATGATGCAGATTTCTGTGCATTTTGCCAAGTTCACAGACTTGTGTGTTTTCTACCATATGCTCATTTTCTTTCATTAGCCCTCAAATTCCCTATCTTTCCCCTTATAGTCATCCCTTACCCTCATCTCTTAACATCAGTAACTACTTATCTGTTTCCCAGCCTTGTGCATTTAAAACATTATAAAAAGGAAAACCATAAACTTCCATGCTGGCTTCTTTTAATTTACAAAATGCATTAAAGATTCATTCATGTTGTATTGTGGTTCACTGGTTGTTTGCTTTTTTTTTTTTTTAAACTAAATTACATTTCATTGAATGTAGGTATCACATTTAACTTATCTATTCAATAGAGAACTACTTTAGTGTTTACTGTTTGGGAGTGATTATAAAAATAAAGATTAAAAAGCTTATTAGTTATTTTCCTTGACCAATTTTTAAATTATTTTCCCTCAACTCTGCCTCCACTTTGGAAGTAGAAGCTATAAGTAGCAACATAGCCTGAAAACATATAAAGTCAAATGTATGAAAATGCATCTATAAACTATTATAAATATAGTAAAAGCATGACGAACTACATGACATGGCAAATGTCAAGATAAAAACTGAATATTTGTGCCAGGAAGGGCATGCTCAATAGAAGTGGGCATAAAATCAATTTCACAGCGCTGACAATGCTGTGTCATGACCTGAGCGATCACGGAAAGTATTTCCTTTTTGATAAAAAATTTTAAAAGATGGAAAGTATTTTTAATAAAAAAATTTAAAAGATAAATTTGATTTTTTGCTTCCATGTGCGCATGCATGTGTGTACGTGTGTGTGTGTGTGTGTGTGTGTGTGTGTGTGTGTGTGTGTAGACATGTGCATTTGCCGTGCCCTTGGGCTCCAGAACAGGGCATCGGATTCCCCTGGAGCTGCAGTTACAGGCTGTTTTGAACTGTCTGACTTGAGCACACAGAACCCAACCCTGGTCCTCTGCACAAACAGCACATCCCCTAACCCCTGAGCCCTCTCTCCAGCTCCGGAAGGTGTGAACTTTATATACTCCTGGATATGTTTAGAAGCACATAAAATTAAATAATTAAAACAAAATAAAATGAATCCACAAACGTTAAGAAGCCAGTTTAAAAAATATATATTTTCCCTTTATACATGTCTGTTGTTTTACTTTAAATACTCACATACTACTCTGTGCTCAAGAAGCACAAACTTTTTTTTTTTTAAAAATAGATGGAAACATTGGAAACATTAGAATTTTTAAGAATGTTGGACTTACTTCCCCAAGCTTCACACATTTCAGTGGCTCTCTTGAATACACAGAGAGCTCATAGAAGAATCTTCCTTCGGTGTCAAAATGTCAGAAAAACTGAAAAATACCTGAGCTCAACTTGTTTTTAGGTCCAGCGCAGTTGAGTATGGATCATTTGGAAAATGTCCTGGACATTACACACATTGCGTTTGTGCTATTTTCGAATCACAGACCCTATAAAGAAAACCCTGGTTTTAATTTTCCCCTGCATAGGAGAAAATAGTAAGTCCTCCCTCACAGGACGAGTTAGCGTCTGTGAGCCACGTTTGTAACACCCACAAGCCAGTGGTGCTCCCCACTCTGCATTTATACTGTTCACGACTAAGTTTTCTTTCTACCAAACGTCCACCCAACTTCTAGCTTTTCAATAAAGAGGCCTCTTGGCTTGAAATGTTCTTTCCCCCAATGGTTCCTCTGGTAGCTTGTGTTTTTAGACTTGGGTGTCATCCTCTTAGAAAAACCATGCCTCACTATCTGCTTGTGCTGGCTAGTTTTATGTCAACTTGATATAAGCTGTAGTTATCAGATAGGAGGAACCCCAACTGAGAAAATACCTCCCACAACTGGGCTGTTGACAAACCTGTAGGTCATTTTCTTAATTAGTGATTGGTGTAGCAAGGTCCAGCCCATTGTGAGTGGTACCATCCTGGACTCGTAGTCCTGGGTTCTATAAGAAAGCAGACTGAGCAAGTCAGTAAGCAGCACTCTTCACGGGTCCTGCATTAGCTCCTGCCTCCCGGTTCCTGTCCTGTTTGAATTCCTGTCCTGACTTCCTTCAGTGATGGACAGGACAGATGTGAGAAAGTAAGTCAAAGAAACGCTTTTCTCTCCAACTTACTTTTGGTCATGGTGCTTTATTAAAGCAATAGAAATCTAACAAAGATAGAAATTCTTACCAGGATCATGAGGTATTGCTGTGACAGACCTGACTGTTGTTTTGGGGAGGATTGTGGAAGGACTTTGGAACTTTGGAGTAGAAAAACTATTGAGTGTTAAAAGCTTGATGGGCTGTTCTGTGGGAGCGTGTAAGCAGGAGTGTTGAGAGATGCTCACGATAGTGATCTGGCTTGATCAGTTCCAGAGAGAAGTTGAGAGTCACTCAAAGTCTCTATGGAGTATGGTGACTATTTGGGTTAAACAGTAGTTCTTGTAAAGAACCAGCTGCGATGAACAAGATACCAGAGCCGCTAAAGTGAAACCTTTGCTTCGTTGGTTGGCAATTGATGCTAGTTAGCTGGAGTGAAGAAATTATTGGTAGTTAAGAAGAGACCAGCATCACTGAGGTGAAGTTGGGAAACATTTCCTCAGAGCTCTATCGCAGAGGCAGCCAAAGTTGTATCTCATGCTGGCAGCTGGTAGTACAAGAATCACCCAGGTAGTACTGGGTTTGAAAGCATGAAGGGGTGGGTCATGGAGGACAGCTGAGGCTTCACAATGTGCAGGAGGGCTGGTGTCCTGGAAGAGAGCCTATGAGAGGCTATTGATAAAAGTGCAGCCCAGTTGCAAATATTGTTATCAAATATTTTGGAGATACCTGTACCATGGGATGACCACCAAGAACAGCAGCAGTGGTGGAGTGGAGCTGGCTGGAGCCTAGAAGGCGAGTTGTGTGTGATGCAGAGGGTGGAGCTGGACAAGTTACTCCAGCCCTTTGGAGGAGTCTAGGAGATCATGTAGGAATCCCACACATGGATATTGGGTTATTTGCACACTGTTGGAGTTTTGTTTTGCCTTATTCAGACTGTGACTGTGCCTGCTTTTTCCTTCTTGAATCAAGAATATATAACTTATTTTCGATTTTATAGGAGCCCACACTTGAGTAACTGTTGATTTTAAAAGAGACTTTGGGTTTGAAAAGAGACTGAAATCTTTAAGTGTTTGAATTTGTAAAACCATTGGGACTTTTTAAGTTTGTAACATGTTTCCTATTGTGATGCTTAGATTGATATGTGATCTCTGGGATAAACAAGAAAGAAAAGACTGTGGCTTAACAGTGGTGGTGGTGGTGGTGCGTGCGTGTGTGCGTGCGTGCGTGCGTGTGTGGGCGTGTCTCTCTCTGTCTGTGTGTGTGTGCGTGTGTGTATGCACATCTGTGTGTGTGCACATGTGTGTGAGTGCAGGGGCCTGTGGAGGCCAGAAGAAAACATTGAATGCTTTGGGACCTGGAGTTATATGTGGTTGCGAGCTACCTAATGCTGGTGTGGACTGAACTTGGGTTCTCTATAAGAATAGCAACCACCGAGCCATGTCTTCAGGCTCTACTTCTATATTCTATTTTTGTTTGTTTGTTTTAAAGATTTATTTATTATATGTTTGTTCATACACTGTTACTATCTACAGACACACCAGAAGAGGGCATCGGATCCCATTACAGATGGTTGTGATTACCCTGTGGTTGCTGAGAATTGAACTCGGGACCTCAGGAAGAGCAGTTGGTGCTCTTAACCACTGAGCCATCTCTCCAGCCTTCTATTTCTACATTCTTTAGGAAGGATTTTTAATCAAGAACTTCTTTTTTTTTTGGTAGCTGAACCGTTTTTTTTTTTTAGGGAAAGTTGAGCTTTTTCATGAAAACACACATAAAATGAAGCACTTTGATGTGGTCATTCTATAAGCTGAGACTCCATGAGACAGAGATAGAAAAAGACAGATGATGCTTTCTGCTGTTGAATATACCATGGAGTGACATGATGAGAGGATGAGTGGAGCAGGCCATAAGCCCAGGAGACAGAATTTCTGCCTGTGATTGATAACAGCAGATACGGGATAGGATGACTGTGAAACCCTGAATGTCTTTGAGCCACTGTTGTGTAGGACTGCTACTTAGCAAGATCTGAGCAAGAAACAGGAAGAGGAGACATGGAGAGGCCCAGCTGCCGTTGAACACAGGTTTGGAACTCAATAGCTGCATGGAGACAAGACTGAAATGTCTGAGCCTCCTAGTCTCCAGGGGAAGTAGGAGTGTGGCGTTCCCTGAAGTCTCCAGATGGCATAGAGAGGGTTGGATAATGGTGACACCTGAAGGGATAGGAAGGTGTGGAGGGTCTGCAAAGAGAGAGCCAAGCTGCAGAGAATCAAAAGAGCATCTAAGACAGCAGAGGAAGAGGGTGTGGTAGGTGACACCAGGTGCCGGAGGGCAGGCTCGCAAGTGCTCAGACTGGAAACCAGTCCCCTGAGTTGCCAGTTTGTGGTCACCACTAACCTTTAAAAGACGTAGTGTCAGAGGTGCCAGTGAGCGTAGGAAACAGAACTTAGAAAGCAGTGGGCTGAAGAGAAAAAAAGGATGAGAAATAAATAGCATTCGTCTATATTAGGACATGGGAACTGGTGTAGTCCACTGAGGCCTTCTACCAAGCATTATGCGTGCGATGGCGATGGCATTTTATTGTGACCTTGGGATCAACTAGGATATGCCTTGAAGATGCATCTAGACATGTCAGAGTCTTTCTGCGCAACATGAGTACAATTGGTATTTTAAGTCAAGATTTCCAACCTTTTTCTGGGACTCAATGCCATTACTATTCATGCAGGGTTTTTATTGTTTGTTTTGTTTTTATTGTTTTTGTTTGTTTGTTTGTTTGCTTTTTTTTTTTTTTTGCAAGGATCTAACTTTTCAAGTTGCTTGAGCTTCTCGATTAGGAACCATAGATAAAATTGTTCCTTTTCACATGAAAAGTACATTTCAGTCCAATGTCCCTCTAGAAAAAAAGTCAATGCATTAAAAATATAAATCATAACTGGAAGTCGAATAGACAGAGTTTTTTTTCCCCAAGAGTTCAGTTTTGAAATATAAATGATGAAAATAAAAAAGATATACACTATTTAACTGCCCTTGGGGCATTCATTTCAGGATTCCAAATCCTCAAAACACCATTTTCACTACAGTGCACCCTTTCAGTGGCTGGATATATTTGTCGGACAGTCTTTTACTAACGACTCTCTTGTTGAAGACTAGAGCACTTTCTTGTCTTGAGTATTCCATTAACTAGGCTTTTGTACAACATATATGTATATACATATCACACACATATATAGGTTATTGTTTTTTGCAAAGAATCATGATCTTGTGGTCCCTGTTGAATAGAGAGACAATTCTTATTTTACTTGTGGGAAACCCATTTCCTTTGCTTCAGGAATTTCACTCCGAACTTTTGAGTTCTTGCCCACAGCTTTTGCTAAGTAAGAACATCCCAGCGCTCTAGCTTCGGAAAGGCACCCCTTCTGAAGGAGAAAAATCTAGATAGCTGAGAGCAGTCAGATCAGCTCATTATGTGCAGTTGATGGGTGTGAAACTGGGGCTTTCAGTGTTTACAGTAAGGTGCGACGTGGGCAGATTACGCTTCCTCCAACCAAACTTCCTCCAGCCACCAAGTCTGAGCAGCCTTGCACTTGGGCATTTGGACTTATTTCACAGTTGCCATAGGCACTGTGAGCCCTCCAGATTTTTTCTCTATATAATAGGAAGCCATGACCCACACCTAAGGAGATGCCTACCTGTGACTCCCACCAGATCCCTCCTGCCGTGCTGCCAGAGCTTGTTTATGGAGAGCAGCAACAGCAGCCATCTGTTTGGGAACCTGCAACCATGTACTTCCGATGAGTGACCAAGAAGCCTGGCTGTGTGCTGACTCATTCAAGAAGAGCTTTAGAGAGCTGCTGGGGTGTGGGTGGTAAAGCGAGCGGGCTGTGGTTGATTTTCCAGCATGCTATAGAAAAGCAAAGGATGGAAGTGGCAAGTGACAGAGTCAAAACACTGTTACCGTACAGCTCCGAATACAGCCAGTCATTTCCTTTCTTGGCCTATCTTTTTGGTACCCTAGTCATCAGTTTCTGTATCAGGCAAAATTTTAGGAACACTGATACACGCATAGTCTTATTTGCTGAGCACTTAAAAACAATAGTCTGGGTGTTTCCCTAAATGTTGTTCACAAATTGTTCTTGTCTCGGTCATCTTCTGAGGCATTTGTTACCATCTACTAACATGTCCATATTTCACTCAGGGGCAGCTGCAGCTTGAGGACATGAAATAAATTATCTTGAAGATAATGAATGAAACCAGATATGACTGAAATCTATGGTTTTAACCCATGGAGGTTGCAGTGTCATTTAAATAGAGCTAAGTGGACTCTATTAAGTTCTTGGTCTACCTCTATATGACTTATATTTTACACACACACACACACACACACACACACACACACACACACACAAAGATAAAATAGAAAAGTCTGCCCATTTGATAAGATGTATAGTAAATTGGGATTAATTAGAACTATGAAGAGTTGTTTCCTTTCCCCCTGTACCAGACACCTAATTCCTACAAATGTTTAAAGCCTGCTTAAGGACATCAAACAGTGCCTCTTGGGCCAGCAGGCAGAAGGCAGATATGTTTGGGTGACTAAAGCCTGGGCTGGGCTTGGCTTAAGATCCAAAGACTCTTTAGAACATAGCCTAAGAGACAGTGGTGAGGCCACTAAAAAAAAAAAATCAATGGTTAAGAAGGAGTTAACTGGGGTATGTATGTGTGTCTGTGAATTACTTCAGACATGCATGACAGCATCTGCAAAGCCTTTTGCCAACCCACTCTCAGGGTACCTTTCCCCCACGAACCCACTGCCCTTCATAACATGAAGGTTCAGGCAATTAGGTGCAGAAGACTCATGTCCCAAGTGTCATCTCTGTGATCTCAGAACTGAGACACCTTCTTGTTATTGATCTAATTTTGTAACTGCCTAAATTATTAACTGACCTAGTTCGGTCCCAACTGTTAGAAATTATCACCTCCTGGAATCAGAGGGCTTTTCTGGTCCATCTCCTTCCCAAATATTGTTCATGAGCTTCAGGACTGGGCTCCTCTGACTGAAACAACCGTCTCTCAGGGACCACTTCCATTCTATATCCTTCCAATATCAGAAAGCAGTAAATTTAAGTCCCCGACTTACTTATTCCTGCTGTACTTTTCTCTGGGCCTTAAAGTCAGGTCTGTTTCTGTGATACCCACTTGCTGTCTACTAGGGATGGCTTCTTTCCTATCACCCAACTTCTGGGAAGGATTCAAGCTATCGATGGATTTAATGTCCTTGTATGTTAACGGAATAGGGGTGTCTACTTTCTTCATGAAAATCCCTGCCTGAACTTGTAGGAATACAGGCTTAGTCTTCAGCTCTCCCAGATCACCAGGGACTCAAGGCAGGCACGAATGCTGCTGACTTCTGGCATCTTCTGCTAAATTAAACTTCCAGTAGATTCTGATTGCTATCCGGACCATGGATAGCATTAAAGTCCATTGTAGTTTCTCTCTTGTTCTGGGGTCAAAGGTAAAAGGATTTTCAAACATCTGTGTCCTCCCAGCTCCTGCAAAGAGTTCAACGCTCGATCCACTCATTTCACTCGGAGGCTCAAATGTGGTTTGAGTTAAGTAGTCAAGTTGGTGTCTTAATTTTTCTATTGCTGTGTTGCTCTTGACAACATGAACCGAAGGATGGCAGGAAGGGTTACTTGGTCAATATTTCCAGGTGGGTAAATCATGGTACCAGGAGCCTGTGACAGATGGTCACATGGTGTCTGCAGTCAAGAAGCAGAGATTAATGAATGCGTGTGTCCAGTTAGCTTTCTCTTTTTCATTTGGTTCAGGATCCTGGTCCGCAAAATTGTGTTGCCTGTTTTTTTTTTTTTAATTTATTTTTTTTATTTTTTTAAACTTTTTATTGGATATTTTCTTTGTTTACATTTCAAATGTTATCCCCTTTCCTGGTTTCCCCCAGAAACCTCCTATCTTATCCCCCCTCCTTCACACATCCCCTCACTCCCGAATCCTCAACCTTGCATTCCCCTACACTGGGGCATTGAGCTTTCCCAGGACCAAGGGCCTCTCTTCCCACTGATGCCTGACAAGGCCATCCTCTGCCACATATGCAGCTAGAGCCATGGGTCTCTCCATGTGTACTCTTTGGTTGGTGGATTAGTCTCTGGGAGTTCTGGGGGTTCTAGTTGGTTGATATTGTTGTTCTTCCTATGGAGTTGAATATGTCCGTTACTTTGTGATACTAGGCAAGTGACACTTTACCTGGGATACAGTGCCTTAATCTGGGAACAGCTATAGCAGAAGAACCCATGGAACCTGAGCAAGCACATGACAAAATATAGACAGAATAAAGTACTATTATAGAAATTGGCTTGATGTTATTGTTATTAAGTTTCCTCCCACTTCAGGGCTTCCAACTTCATGATACTTTGTGACAACTTGTTTTTGAAAGAATGAAAGGAAGACTCACAATCTCGTGTTTTTTTTCTAACCACTGTCTAGTAAAGTAAGTTGGTGTTGTGTGATACTATTCCTAAGAAGTTGCGAACACCCGGCTACTCATTCCAGAAAAGGAACTGATGACAGAGTATAGATAGTACCAAAGTCTGACTTGGTGAGCCAGTACATTTTATTTGTGTTACTTATAGAAATCTGGGTTATTTAAAGGAGCAGAAATGACCCCAAGGTAGCTTCATCACCAAAGACCTAGCATGGGTGATGTTTGACCCAGCACGGGTGGTGTTTGATATCAAACCTCGGACACATAGCTGACTGAGGTGTCTATTGAACATGTCAAAGTGGACCTGACCATCAGGTTCTCCCAGCAACCCTCAGTCACTACCTGTTACAGGGTATGGCTGTCATACCTCGCTTCCTACCCTAAACTTCTCCAGATTAGGACCTGGGCTGCTCTTTCTTATATAATTTAGCTATTTTGGTTACCCAGCCCTTTTCCTTCTTTGGTCCAGCATTTACCATCCTGACATCTTGGTTTGTCTCTCCCCCCCACTCCTTTCTTCATATGACATAGCTCAAGGTCATGTCCACTCTAGACTCTCCCTGTCTCCAGCTATGCTCTGTATTTTATATACAATAAACCTTCTCTTCGCCCATACCTAGGAGCAGTCATATCCTTCAGTTTTAATTTTTTTTTCATTCAGGTGACAGCTCATAGAAACTGTGAATCTGGAACACACTATATAGCTTGCTGGCAGCTCAACAGGTAGGAGAGTGTCCTTTCCAGGCAGCACAGATGATCTGATAATCTTCCAAGCAAGATAGCTTGTGCAATCATCGTCTAGGCAGCTTGGCTAGTCTCTGCTTCTTCCAGGATGCTGGGCTTGTCTGAGAATGCTTCTAGCAGTCTTGTCTTTACCACTTATATACCTAGTGATCCTGGTTGGTTTTAGGGACTTCCTGAAGTTATTTTGAGTTGTTTACTTCCTGTCTCAATGGGATTCCCTGCAGGATGGAATGTCTTTCCTTCCCTTAGTGCATCTTATTGTTTTACTGTACACACATTATGACTGAATGTTCGTGGTTTAAAAACTCATAAGGTATAACATTATAACATTTAAAGCTATGAAGTTGTTCTGATTAGACGAAGTCATGAGGTTAGAATCCTGGTGGTGGTACTAGTGTCTTTATAAGAAGGAGACACATCAGGGCACAGTGGCCTGGATTTCTAGTCCTAGTTATGTATGAACTTGGATGCATGAGACTCACTTGACCCAAGAATTTTGGGTGAGCTTGAACAACCTGGAGCTATTTCAACTTTTAACAAAACAAAACAAAGCAAAACAAAACAAAACAAAATGACAGGAAAGACTAGAGTGCCCCCTGTAATACAGGAAGAGGTCATGTGGGTACATGAAGATGTGACAATTGTCTGCAAGCAAAGAATTGAGGTCCTTGTTCTTTTGACTCTGCTAGAGTCATGCACTCAAACTTCTCAGTAACAAAGCCTTGTTAGTTCTATCTTTCCATTCCGTGGTATTTTATTATGGCAGCTTGTGCAGACAAACACACTATCAACAAACTGTTGCAACCATTAAATACTGGATAAGCAAGCAACAAGAGACTTGATGTTAACCTCATCTAAACTTAGATGGCTCACGATGGAGAGTCATAGTTGTCTTTCAAAATTTTTAGTGTTCTTTTTCTGTCAGGAGTTTACAGTGATGTAACCTACTGTGTCGAAATGCTCAGCTCTGCTTATAATTAATAAAACAAAAACATAACTACCAATTGTTTTAAGTTTCAACACTACTTACAAAAATAATTCCGTTTCGTACTTTCATGAGTCCTGGTAGGAATTATGAAGCTCATTTGTAAGTACAATTTCTCAGCTCATTTAAAATTGTCAGCGAGGGGTGGGAAGAATGTACCGTTTGACCTCGTACATCCTTGTCTCTTCATCTCACTTAGTGAGTTTCACTAAATTGAAGGAAGAGAAGGAGGCGATGTTGACAGATTGATAAAATGCCTGCAGCTCCGTAGAGCTGAACAGTGGGGAAAGACTCTGCATGTAACTGCACGAGCTTCTCAAAGTGGAGGTTAAATCAGACACGTGTAACATTAGGCACGTGAATTTGTTATTGTATATAATGACTCCATACTTTGTGTTGACTTGTTAGGGGGAACAGTAGTCAAAATGATACATAGTATTATTTTTTAACTAAAGGATAATTTGTGTCAGAGAAAAAGCTGAACGGATTTATCTATAACTTAGATACCTATAGATATCTATAGATAATCTATAGATATCATCTCTGTGTAGTGTGCTCTCTATATAAGTATTATCCGTGTTTAATATGCTTTCTCTCCTACTCTCTATTGTATAGAGTTTTAGTGTTTGAGTTTTGCTTTATATATGCTTCTTTTCTTTTCTAAGCCTTAATTTGTAAATCCATAGTTAACACAAGGGGTCTTTTCCCATTTTATTATTTCATAGAGTCTAACATTTTAGTTTCTCACGGAAGGAAACGGGACTGTCAGGGAATGTGACTCTGCTGAGTTAGTTTTCAGATAGAAGAAGCTAGATGGTTAAGTTCAAGGATAGAAGGCAGAAGCCAGCCTGGGCGGGACAACTTGGTCTGGTATTTTTGCTGATATAACTATTTTTCCTCCACACAGTTGAACACCATGCTGCCACCATATTCATACAGAGGTCAGAAACACAGAAAAAATGAATTCAGAACTTGCTGCCCATGTCAATCCTGACAGAAAACTCCCCAACACACCCCGACCCTCATGACCATCAACGCTATCCTGTAAGAAGGCTTCATAACGCATTGTTTGTGTGTTTCTGTTTATGTCCCTCTGAAGCTACAGGTTTTGGGGTTTTATTTATTTATTTATTTATTTATTTTTTAAAATTTAAAATTTGGCTTTTCTGTGGAAACATCATCACCCCTTTCTCTTTGGAGAGCCCTGGCTAGCTCAGCCTTTTATAGTAAGATGTGAGCTGAGGCTGACAAAGAAAGTATTTCTTTCACTGTGCGAATTTCTTACCTTTCCTCCCACATCACCCTCTAGTTTCTTTTATTCTCCACAGTTATTTCTTCCTCTCTTTTTGTTCTTTTCTTCTTTGGAGTTTTCTCCAACTTTGAAACTGTACAGCATACCTTGGCTCACACTCTGGCTCTGGGCTGACTCAGAGGTGACATTTGGTTTAACTATAACCCTGCCAGTGTGAGGAAAAAGTCAGACCCTTATTTTCTGATTGTCCCACAGCTCCTGAAATGATTTCAGACCTGTGCAGTAATAAGGTCCCTTCCCTGTTTGTCCAGTCTACCTGGCTTCTCTCCTCCTCATCTCTCTGGCTTCTTCACTCTCTTTTCCTTAGATATCACTTTGCATTGAACACAGTGGATCCATTAAGTAATGCTTCCCATCCTTAAGTCAGGAATCTCATGAGTCTTGTATGGATTCCTAAAATGAATTCACATCTGCCTGTGGTTTTGATAGGACCCAGAGCTTTGTGCTCTGGTCAGATCTGAAATTCAGTTGTTGACTAAATCCCAGTGAAGTGCAAGCTAGAATGTGCGGAGGCAGGCACATGACTGAATCATTCCTTTTCAAGCTTGGTTCCTGTGGAAGGATCCAGATAATAGACATGTATGCAGTATGTGTCAGAGTGGATGGCAGTGAAAACTTAGAACGTGGTCAGCTGTTAGAGAGAAGGTGATGGCAAAAATCTCTGTGAGCGAGAGGCCTTTGAACAGAGGCTGAGTGGACTGGTAGGAGGCTATCTGGAGAACAGAACCTGAGGAGCTCTGAAGGAAGAACAAGGTCTCCATGTTTATCCACGATGTTTGAAGATGGCCAGAGAGCCAGTAGAGTTCTAAGGCAGAGACTGTAAAAGTCAAGTGGCCCCATATCCTCTAAAAACACTGGGAAAACCAGACTCAAAAAACAAAATTTAAAAGTTAGTTATTCTTATGGTAAGATTGTATTGTTGAAAACAACACAACATGTACCTGTGTTATTGAACATGGAGACGTCATGCAGGTGTCTAACAAGAAGCTTCACCTCAACTGACTAGCATTCATGATACCTGACAATACTCTGTGCACTACCAGAAGAGCAAGGTATCCATCAGTATTACCCAACTATAAACCTGCGACAGTTACCTGCCTGCAAGACATACTAGTGCAATGCTGTCACAAATGTTATGGAGGCAACCAACTGTGGGGCTGATAGCTCTCGCCCGCAACTGTGCGCGAGCATGGGGACTGTTGGGCGGAGTTGTGGTTTCCACGTGTCTGCTACGGCTCGTCTGCTGGAACCATGGCTCAGAGTGGCAGAAGCATGGGAAATTGACTGAGTTCCTTCCACAGGGCACTGGGTGGGTGCTGCAGGGTCCAGCCTGGGAGTGGAAAGTTTCAGCCTGATGTCCCACGGGGGCAGGGCTCCAGAGGGGCTGTTGTGGCTGACCCGGGGTCCTGTGGCCTTTGGGCTCCTAGATGCCACTGAGAGCTGCAGAAGAATGGGGACTGTGAGCATGCTGGCGGAACTGGCCTGCAGCTGAGAGAGATGAGAGGGAGAGAAGCCCCCCACAACAGCTCCCAGGGGTAGAGACTCTTTGTTACCAGGACTCACTTGGCTGGCTCAGCTAGCTTGGTCGAATTGATGGCCTCCATGGGGGGAAGGTAGAGAAGTTCTTAGCGGAAGATTAGACGGTGGTGGCGTCTCATAAGAGACCTTCTCCACGGTTCCCCATGGCGTGGCCCCAAAGACATGAGGAAGTCCATAGTTTTACAAGCTTTAGTGTCATGGCTGATGGTAGATGAATCTGGCTGTACCACCCTGATTCTCAGGGCAGACCTGAGTTAAATAGGAGGGAGGAGGGTCTGAGAAGGAATACTTAATTGGCTACGCCCTCTGACCTTCAGGTATCTCATTAGTATGTAGATCTTTTGAGGCCCTGAGGCCTGTAGTCATGCCCTCTACCTGTGGAGGGGCTGGTAGGGGTGTTGCCCTACGTGGCTGAAAAGCACGGATCAATGGAGGTATTAGACCATATGTCAAGAGTCTGGGGCCTGGGAGCATGACAAAATGTATTCCGTCCTTGTAGGGTCTCTGGCCATCTCTAGCCAGTGGTCCACCAGAAACCAAGCTATCCTTTTCACCATTCCACAACCAGCCACTCTTAAAGCACACTCTGTGAAATGGATCTCATGCTAGACACTGCTAACGTAGATAATAACTTGAAACTAGATAGGTAAAGAGCCCTAGGGGAGTACATACTTCTATTATTCTGCTAAAGAAATATAGCAGTAAAAAGAATTCTTAATGACATATTGCTATGTCACTATATTAGCGTCTAAATCCCATATCATGTTGCTTCTTTAATAAAATGACTGGAAATTATAGCTTGATTTTTATAAGCTTCCTGACTGGGTGACTAGGATTGACATCAGTCATTGAACACATGGGCTTCCCTCTGGGAACTGAGTAGCTGCAGGCATCCCGAGTGCCATGAGACTGAATGAAATTACGAGTATAGAATTAACAACTAAGAAGATATCACCCGGAATTATTGGTCCTAAGCACACTTGGATCACAGGTTAGTTTTACTTTGCTGTAGTCCATTCTGTCTAGCAATGCACTACAAAGACAGGGCAGTACAGGGTCGAAGCATTTGGAGATTCACCTCTGGATCATAACATTTAGTTATAAGGTATCTTACTAAAATATTCTTGTCCCTATCTTTAGCTAACCTCCTAAGGTATTTGTAGCAGCCTAGAAAACTCGACAACTCTAAACCTAGTCTTTTCCCATGGCAATAAGTCAGCTTTCCCATGTTCTTATGCTCTGATCTAGAACAACATGCAGAATTTAGAAGCTTGTCCTTTTTGATTGCATGCATGCTTCTGAAGAATGGCTGTGGTATAGAAATTTATGACAACCACAAGAATGAAGTTCTGATATCATCTCAATCTGCCTCTTCACTTATGTGGTTGCTGTTGGCTCATCTTGACCCTGCAGAGTCAGGGTTCTAAGAAAAAGAGGAAGATGGCTTGCTCATAGACTCCACAGAAGTGGGGGTAAGAAACATTTTTCTTGAGTAATATAATCTGTATCATGCTTAACAAAGTTTCCATGGTTATTTTTAGAAAAATCTGTTGCTTGTCTTTAACTTTCCTGATTCCCTTGCCCCATGAAGGTGTGAGTTAACTTTGTGCTTGATTCCTTTCCCAGTATCTCAGGTTCCTGTGTTGCAGGCCTGGGTGGGTCTTGGTTTAGCCTTTGGCTGCTCTATTAGCTGTGGGACTTTGAACTCCTGGCTTAATCTCCATAAACCAAGGTTTTCCTATTTGTAAACTAATAAAAAGGACATGTAACTCATGGGGCTGGTGACAGGAGTATGTGGGACAATTTTCAAGGTATCTAATTTATTCTAGGTAAATTATAAGAGTAAGGAGTAGGACAGTGTGTTAGAAGGAAAACACAAATAGGCACAAAACGTAAGATGCTAGAACAGGAAAGAGGAGTAGGAGAAATAGGAGATAAATGCTCAATGACTAAAAAGAGAAACACACTTCACTGCAAAGAAGAGGCAAGGGCTCAGACTGAAGATAAGGGCTTACCAAGGACTTTGGAGTCAGAGGCAGCATTAGATTTCTTTTACTCTTATCTCTGACATCTACTCTCTCCAGAAACTCTGTTTTGAGGTTACTATGAGAGGCAGACTCTCAAAGATGTCAGTAAGATCATGGATACCTTGATACTTATCGGGGTAAGAGCAACAGATGTCTTTCTGATCTTTGACAAAATTATGTGGGGTTTTTAAAATTTATTTTTATTTATTTATTTACTTTATTCTTTGTATTATTATCTTATTATTTTATTATTCAAAACCATGTGGCTTTTAAATTATTTATTTATTTGTTTATTTGTTTATTTATTATTTTATTATTATTCTTTTTTGAGACAGGTCCAGGAAAGCATTTGTCCAACAGAGATCTATGTTGTGAGAATCTAATTTTCCTTGTCTGGCTATTGTCCTGTAGTGTTTTGTCATCGTGATATCTTCAGTGTGGATTACTTCTTTGAGCTGTTGTAATAGAAATAGTGCAGACTGGCTGACTTCAGTGAAGACCATTTACTCCTCTTGGTGGAGGCTGAACAGTCTCTGACTGAGGCATTGGCAGAGTCTGTTTCTGGTGAGATCCCTCTTGTTCCTAGGGCCTACATGGTAGAATGACTTGGTAATTCTGTGAAGTCCTTTCTGAAACATTAGTCCCACTTATATAGGCTCCCTCTTACAATCTAACCAAATTGCCAAGGCCCCAGGTCTAAATATCATCCTTTAGGAGGCTAGGTTTCCAAATATGAATTTGGTACACACATTCAGTTTTGGAGTTTTCATTCCATGCTAGGTGTGACCTTTGCTTTGAGGTCTCTGGTGAGATGTTAGCCCGCACACGTCAGGAGGAGGAGGCAGCCCATGTGTGCTCACATCATGGTGGGGAAATACAAGATGAAAAGGCCAGAGTTGTATTTGCTTTCCATTTCTAGGACATGTCTCCAGTGGAGGTGTCTACCTCTCCCAGTTTCTATCTCTTCCCAACAGTGTTAAGACAGAAGGCAAGCTTTATTCATGCTGGCCCTAGCAGATGTTTTCCCTGAATGTCAGCAGATGGATAGGTATTCCTTTAGGCAAGGATCTATAGGAAAGACACAATATCCACTCTGTTTGCAGTGGGACTCTCTGGGCCCCAGTGTTATGGATGCACAGATGAAATAAGAATCTTTGCTTATGAGCTCTTTTGGTTAGCATGATTACAGTAGTTCAAATACATCATTCCTGAAGTCACTTAAATCCATGCCATCTGTTGATCATTTCGCTCGATTCTCAGGCTGAACGGGGAGTTTTCTGCTGGCTTTGGTGTCCCACGAGCTATTGTTGTAACAGAAAGACTTGCCCACGTCACTGGAACAGGCTCACTATTCTCGGATACATTCCGAGTTCTCACCTAGTCTAGAAGACGCTGAGTCAAAGCATTGAGTGTAGTTTAACTTTTCGGTATAAGTAATTTTATTATACCAAGGCATCTTGAAAAAAAAAAAAAACCCAAAGACCCAACATGGCACTTCCTCTTTTAAATCAGTAATTCTCAGCCTTCTTAATGCTGTGACACTTTAATACAGTTCCTCATGCTGTGGTGACCTCCAGTCATAAAATTATTTTTGTTCCTACTTCATAATGGTAATGGTGCTACCGTTATGAATCATAATGTAAATCTCCGCATTTTCTGACAGTCTCAGGTAACCCCTATAAAAGGATCACTTGACCCTCAAAGGAGTCGCATCCCCATGGCCTGAGACCCACTGCTCTAAGGGATGTTCAAGACGGTGTGTTTGGACACACAAAACTCACAGATTTTTAAATAGCATTGATATTTTCATCTTACTATATATGATTTGTACAACTGTCACGTACATGATGCATTTCTGTGGGAGTAAGCATATGTAACTAAAAGTAAAGATATATGTGTTTTATGCATGAGCGTTCCAATCCATATGCTAACCACAATACAATATCGAAGAGCCACCGTGTCACTATTTTATGATTTAAATCATCAATTCAATATGACAGTTTAATGAGGAAAAGCAGTCCAGATTCTCCCGGAAAGAAGGGACGGATGGGATGGGTGTGTGCTGGGATATTGATGGGACAGAGGTGTGCTGGGATATTGGGGTGGGAGATACGTTATAGACATAACAACGTTTCATCGGTAAACCCCATTTTATGTTAACATGCAGATCTCTGTAGGTTAAACCCCATAGGAAATTACCAGATGCCCCTTTCATATTAGATACCAACTCCTGAGAATACCAGCTAGAACCTTCTTCTTAGGGGAAGGTTGTCTGTCCAGCTGGGTTGTACTGAAACAGCTCAAAATTCCCAGCTTGGGTAGGCAGCTGTTTCACACCTGTCACAAAACAAACAAACAAACAAACAAACAATGTAGTTTTGAAGTTTTCACTCGTAGTTTATTAGTCTTTAAACATACTTAGTGGCACTGAATTGCTAGAAGTTCAAACACAGAGCTTTGTGTTATGAATGGAGACCAGTTTTCCTATTTAAACCACAGAACAGGACATTTTAAGCACATAAATGTCCCCATTCAAACAA
>JANHMN010000021.1:37695460-37715558 GCA_030674055.1 Rhabdomys pumilio
TCCTTCCTTCCTTCCTTCCTTCCTTCCTTCCTTCCTTCCTTCCTTCCTTCTGTCATAATGAACCTTTCTTAAACTATCTCATAAACACAAAAATAAATCTCTTGAGTAGAGTTTAAGGTAATTGTATAATTTTGGTAGTTTAGAAAAGAGACAGGAGAGGCTTTTTTTTCCTGAAGCATAGCTCTACTTTGAAACTTTAAAGAACCACTGTGAATGGGGCTTTTCATCAATCAATTTCATCCACTGACAGCAGTTTGTCTTGTGTGGGATAGTGTGGTCTGTACCCAACACCTTTCATTCTGTTTTTTTTTTAAGTCTTTGCAGGGGAGGGTTGGGTGCTTTTTTTTTCCATTTTGTGGCTGTATGACACTTCTTGAAGACTCAATTATACCAACTCGCTGCTCCCCCTCCACTGTAAGCTACCCAAAGGTGTTATGAGAGTTACTTCTGAAAGATACAAATGTGTGCACAGGAAATCCAGATAATTACCCATCCTCCCAGAAGAAGAGGCTACAGGACGCAAGGGAAGGCAGGAGATTTGGTAACAAGAATGAATGCTTGTCA
Organism: Rhabdomys pumilio; assembly: GCA_030674055.1. Classification (NCBI taxonomy): domain Eukaryota; kingdom Metazoa; phylum Chordata; class Mammalia; order Rodentia; family Muridae; genus Rhabdomys; species Rhabdomys pumilio. The sequence continues at coordinate 37,696,025 of JANHMN010000021.1, forward strand.
TAGGTGCTGCCAAGACCTGAGCCTACTGGAAGTATATGCCCCTTGGGGAAGAAGGTTGGGGCAATTAAAAGGACTGTTTTGTAACATTATTTTCTAATCCTGGAATGAAATTCATGGGTGAGTATAATGTAACTATGCACATAACTAAAAAAAATTAATCCAGGTCTCTTACGGAAAATGTCATATTAATCTTATCTCTCAATGCTAGGACAAAACCACATTAGGCATACTGAGGTGCTCTGATACTAGTAGCTACTTTTATACGTGTGTTGAACTTAAGAGGTTATGGTTTTCTCAGTGGAATGCGGATCGACTATTTCTTTATATCTGTAATATGGGACTAAGAGCCTAAGAAGCACACTGTGAGTATGTTTTACATCATGATGACCAAGGCAGCTGCATGCAGAAGACCAGAGCCAGACCAAGGCAGCTGCATGCAGAAGACCAGAGCCAGACCAAGGCAGCTGCATGCAGAAGACCAGAGCCAGACCAAGGCAGCTGCATACAGAAGACCAGAGCCAGATAGGGATTGGGTTGATGTTTCGTAGTTACTGTCCTAGTCCTGTGAAAAGACACCATGGTCAAGGCAACTCTTTTGAAAGAAAGCATTTAACTGAGACTGGCTTACAGTTCAGAGGTTTAGTCTGTTATCATCATAGTGGGAAGTATGGTGGCACACAGGCAGGTGCTGGAGAAATATCGGAGAGTCCTATATCCTGATCTGCAGGCAGCAGGAAAGATAGACTGGGCCTGCCATGGACTTTTAAAGCCTCAAAGCCCAACCCCAGTGACACAACCACTCCTATAAGGCCACACCTCTTTATCCTTTTAATCCTTTCAATAGTACCACTCCCAGGTGAATAAGTGATCAAATGTCTGAGTTTATGAGAGCCATTGTTATTTAAAGAATGATGTGATGCAGTCACCTCAAAGGACATAGCATGCCCTGTCATGATGTTCTAAAATGGTGGAAAATTCTTTGAAGTGCTGAATAAACAAAATGCCCCCAATTTCTATAGAAACACAGTGTTCACCATCTTAGAAACATGTATTTACTATATATATAAAATATATGTGCATGTGTTGTATGTGTGTGTACTATATATAGTAAGATCAAGTCTATATGGTTAAATACATGATAGGTATACAGTTAAACACATGATAGGTAAACTTTCTGTGTGGCCCCTCAGCTGCTCCCTTAACTACCTCAGTTAATGCATCTTGTATCCTAATTTTCTTCTTTATTTCACCCTTGTCCTAGCTAGACATGAGATCTGCCTTGTATCTGTTGAGTCTGTAACTAGGCTGTTTTAACATGGTGTTTTAGGTAGCCATGTGGTCAGCACAGAGATGGAGAGATGAGCTTTTGTTTCCTGGAATTTTTGGGAAACTCAGTCTATGATGAGTCAAGTGTTGAACTGTATGTAAGAAAGTAAGAAAATGTCTTTGGATTGACATAGATTTGAACTCTCTAGCATCTAGGTAAGTGAATGGTTCATCTGGACCAACTCATCTGGTTGATTCGAGATTCTTTTTTAGCATTCATTAGATCAAAAGTCTAATGAAATCATGAATTTCTTTAGTGTTGCAATTATTTGTACAAAGTTGACCATGTCATTACCCTATACTTCTATTTTATAATTGTGATTTTTCTCTTTTCTCCTCTTCTACCTATTTAAGTCTATGATGGTTTGCATATTTTCATTTCTTTCTCAAGGATTCCGTTTATTTTAAGTGTCTTTAGAAGCCCAATTGTTTTCTGATTCATTAGCCTTAGATACTATCTGGAGCATTGCCTGTTCTTACACAGATTATAATACATTAGGGATCAAGTCTGAGCTTCCAATACTAAGAGTGAATCTAGATTTGAATTCTCTACTTCATGCTTCCTGTCTTCTGTTGTCTGTGTGTTTTGAGTCTGATTCTATGCCTGCCTGGAGCCTGTCTCATGGGTCTGTTTGGTCCCGTGTCTATGCCTGTCTATCCCTGTGTGCGACTGTTGTAAGCAGTGTGGTGTCTGGTATCTGAATAGACTGTATGTGTTTGTATCTGTGAGTGGTGGCTGTCTCTAACAAAGGGCTTCACTCTCTATTTATTGAACAGTATAGAAATCATCTCATGAGGAAAGGAATGAGATCCTTAGATTTTTAGCAAAGTTTTACAAGAGATTAGTCTCTGGCTTCAACCCACTGCAATTGACCTGGATAACAAACGCTATTGTCTGTCAACCAATATCCATAAATGGTTGATTTCAATCTCTGTGATATGTTTTAGGAGGCTCCTTTCTGTAATTGCTGCTTTGAGCAAATGATACATACGCAGTGCTTGAGTCAGAAGCATGGAAGAATACTTGTAACTTAATTGTAAATTAATTAATAACTTAATTATTAATTAATAATTGCTGCTATTCATTAGCTTAAGTTATAAGTTGCCTGCATGGGAAATCCAAGGCAAGTAAGACTGGTTGTTACGTGTTCTCTTCCAAGTGGTGGTTCCTAGGCTTGCTAACACTGTGATCCTTAAATACAGTTGATCTTGTTGCTACGTCATAATGTTATTTTGCTACTGTTACAAATGATAATGTAAAAATCTCATATATAGGATATCTGATACGTGACCCCCCCAAAAAAAGGGTTGCAGCCCACAGGTTGAGAACCCCTGTCTTAAAGCCAGGTTAAATGAGCAGGCTGAGCCAACAGAAGACAAGCAGTCTTAATTCTCATATGACCTCAAAGAGTTTTGTTATTAACTTTGGCTGTGAGGTCCAGCCAAAGTTCCAGACTCCTAGAATATGAGGAATATTTTCAGAATATTGAATCACCCCACTCTTCTGCTTCTTAAGATTATCACGAAGTTGCTTCCTATATTTTATTTTTTTTCATCTAGTAATTTTGGTGTTTTAGTCTATGAATTTTCTCTTAAATATATTTACCTTAAATTCTATTTCTTCTTCACAGACTCTGGGTTATTGGATTTCATTTTTGCATCAGAAGTCTCACAAATGAGGGAAAATATTTAATTTTTTCAATATGGTAAGTTTCTTTCTCTTTATACCTATTAATATTTTTTTCACTTCACTATCTTTTTTTTTTCTGTGTTGTATACTACATGTTGAGTTTTATTCTCCTAAACGAGCTGTTGAAATTCTGCCTCCTGGTACCTGTGAAATGTGAGTCCACAAATACGATCTTTTCAGGAGTTATTAAGTTAAGATGGGATTGTATTGTATTAGAATGACCCAATTCAATGACTGGGTTCTTATGGAAGAAGGGAAACCTGGACACAGAGACACACAGAGAAACGGTATGGTCAAGTGGGTGGAAGTTTAAGAACCATGTCTACAAGCCAAGGAAGGCCAAAGATGGCTGCCAACAGCAGAAAGGAGGAAGAGACAAAGACACAGTTTCTGGAATCTTGAGATAAAGAAGTAGCGGCATTTTAATTTTGGATTTCCCCTTTCAGAATCTGAGTGATGAGGTTCTGCACCTTGTTGTAACAGACCTTCATCAGACAGTGAGCCTAATCGTGCATGCAAATGTTGACAAAGGTGCGGTTGAGGAAGTCGTAATCATTTCCCATAATGCATCACTACGTCCTCTGAACCCTTCCTGAGGTTTTTTGTTTGTTTGTTTGTTTGTTTGTTTGTTTGTTTCTTTCTTTCTTTCTTTCTTTCTTTCTTTTTCTTTTCTTTTTTTTTGAAACCAGAACATTTAATTTATGACTGATTGAAATCCACAACAAGAACCAGATGCTTCCAGAGCTGCCCCCTTGGGTTTAGGCATTGCTCCTTCACAGAATCCGTGTCTGAATCTGCTATAGACAATCTTTAGGTGCCTCATCTGCCCAGTCCGGGTAGTTTTATCTTTTACCCTTGGCACTCCAGTTATACGTTCTCTTGCACTTGGCAGGGTAGCCACATTTGCCACAGGTTGACTTCTGAAGGCGGAAGGTCTTAGTGCAACAGCGGGGGCACAGTACGTGCGTCTTTCTGCGATGTTTTCCGAAGGATGACATTCCTTTCTCATCTTGCTTCTGCCTCCTTCCCGAGTTTTGGTTCATTTGATTTTTCAAGGATTAAGAGGTCACTGAAGCTCATTTATCACGAGTGTGCTTCTGTCTGCTTTTTGGGTTTTTGTTTTAAACTTTGAGAACAATTCTTCTAGTGAATTGTTCCCAGCTGAAGTCCCGTTGGAGTAGATGAACTCTAGTGGCATCCCTGTGAAGAACGTAAGCCAGGATAATCTGTGTGTAATATTTTAAGTTTTGAGATTATAAATTAATTACATTTCTTTCTTCCTTCTCTCTAACTAAAACCTCCTAAATAACCCTTGTCATGCCTCTCCTTCAAATTCATAGCCTCTTTTCTTTAACTAATCATTTGTGCATGCATATATGTATAGATATATACACAAATATTCTTAAATATAACCTGTTCAGACCATGTACTGCTCCCCATGTGTATGGTTTCAGGGATGACCATTTGGACAGCTAATCACTGCACTCTTTCCTGGGGAAGACCACCTCTCCTGCTCCCAGATCTCCTCAGTAGCCTACAGGTCTTTGTGTGGGGTTGAGGGTTCATGGGCTTTTTCCATGCAGTATGGTATGCCCCCTGGTCTCTCCCTGTTCAGTTCATTTTAGGGCGGTCATTAGGGTGGGGCTTTATGTGTATAGCTTCTGACGTTACTAGGAGACATACCTCCCAGCAAACTCCCTGATGCTCTGGTTCACACAATCTTTCAGCCTCCTCTGCCTCAATGCTCCTCAAGCCTTAGGTCTGGGAGTATGTTGTAGATGTATATACGTTGGGACCAGTGTCTTTTAAGAGATGTTGATTTACTTCAGTTCCAAAATATACTTATTTACTATTATAAAATAACACAGGCTGATTTATTTTACTACAAACTTATAAAAACCAGGAAAAATCTAATCATCTACTATAATGAATACAGTCTATCCAAGCTACCCATGACCCATTTAAAGCCTTTCAAATGACTCCACTTCATCTCAGAGTTCAGGCTTCTAAAGCTTGCAGAAGAATTTGAGACTCCTGGGTGTTTCTTTTGGTGCAATCAAGCATGAAAGCATAATTAAGTCATTCATATACACTTCATATGCATAGATTCATTGTATATTGCTGGTGACGAGTTGGCAAGAGATCCACAGTACCAAAAAAATGTATGAGAGATATATCACGGAACGTGTATTATCATACATAGTTTGCCCAGAACTTCTGCTGCACTGTCTAACGTTGCCATGAAGCTCCTAGATGCCATGGTCACCTGCTAGATGACATTGACAGCAGGAAAGAACTGGATTAGACTCTTTGTCAAAGCTATTTCTTACTTTCACATTCTCAAAAGCATCCCCATGTGTATTATAGGCTGATAAAATGCGATGCATTAACTGTAGTACATTTGAACAGCACACATCATGGCCCGCATAGACGGATCTTCATTAAGTCCAACACATCTTAGTTTTCTTCTTTCGACATGGGAATATCTTCTATCTAGAAGATATCCAAATTTTGCCTGCGACTATCTCTTTGTCCATGATAATGCCTAAACACTTTTCCATCTAGAGCGAAAGACACCTCCTTCAGGATACTCCTTTCTCTGTCCCAGACTTGGGGCAGATCATTTACTAGAGGGAAGGAAGCTTGGTACTGGGCTGATGGTCAAGTTGTAAAAGTTCTTCGCTAACATTTCTGGCTGTGAGCCCTCCAATTTAGGGCTATGGTGGTTTGAACATGCTTGGCCCAGGGAGTGGTACTATTAGGAGGTGTGGCCTTTTTGGAGTAGGCGTGGCCTTGTGGGACAAAGTGTCTCTGTGGGTATTGGCTTTAAGACCCTTATTCTAACTGCCTGGAAGTCAGTCTTCTCCTGTCTCCCTTTGGATGAAGATGTAGAACTCTCAGCTCCACCAGCCCCATGTCTGTTTGGATGCTGCCATGCTCCCACCTTGATAATAATGGACTGAACCTCTGAATCTGTAAGCCAGGCCCAATTAAATACTGTTCTTTATAAGAGAGCATGTGGCCTTGGTTATGGTATCTGTTCACAGCAGTAAAACCCTAACTAAGTCAGGGAATATATATATATTCATACATATAAAAAGTCCCAGGGGACATGGTTGGGTTAAGCATCTGTAATGGGTCTAATGATGATGTGGGGAAGCCTAAAATATTATCCTGGAAAAACTGTTTAGCTCCAAAAGAGATTAGACCCTAACCTCCCCATCCCCCAAATAATGATGAGATAAGTCAGTCTCAGATGGTGACAGTTCATTTGTTGTAAACAATGTATCTATCAACGGGATATGTCAACTTTTGAAACTGCATGTACTATTTATCTAACTGAATAGCATAATATATACCCTATTATTTCCTTACTAGCTATATTTGACCTATAGCCTACCATTTAACCTTCCCAAATTTCTTCCTGTTTATGCCACAGAGTTAAGATATGTGACATGCTGTTCTATTGGGATGTTCAAGCACAGTTTCATATTGATGCTATGCAGGGATACATGGTATATCACAGTATTCCTAGCCAATCAGATGAATATATTAAATAAAACTCTTCAACCTGAATAATAAAAACATGGGTACCTGTGGGCCATCTAAACTTATTAGCTGTGTATCCTTGAAGAAGAATGAATTGATATGCAAACTTTCATTGAATTTCTTTCAACTAATCTTATAGCTTGACACTTGGCATTTTGAGACCAAGTCCCATAAATTTCTGTGGGTTGAGGCAGGCAAGAATCTATGGCTTGGCTGATCCCCTAAACCTAGAGAAAGGAGGAGAAGTGACTTACCCTCTATAAAATCTTTCACAGAAATACAACATGATTAGAACTCTCAAACCAAGAAAACTCAGGGTTTATAAGATAGGTATTTGAATTATCTTATAAGCTATGCGCCTTTATCCAGAACATGATAAATTTGTTGAAATCTTGACATTGGTTCACTCAGATAAGTGCATTCTATTGCATATACAAAGAGCAGTCATGGATGGTGGGTGGGCTGAGTATTGCTTTGGACCGTGTAGCTTCTTCACAGTGAGGATTGGTGTGATGGGGTATGCATTTGTGACCAGGTCAGAGGGAACTAAAAGGGAATCAAGAAGAACTTTTCTAGATCCCCCCACCAAGAGATGCATTAAAGCCTGTCAGGCCTCCAAGTCTCTGAACCCCAAAGCTCAATCAAATTAGCCTCAGCCAGGCCTGCTGAACCCAGAGTCTTTCATACCTCATGCTGAGTGAATCAAAGGAGAAACTCTAATTGACCGCTTGTCAACAAAACTTTTCTTAGACTCCCCTGAAGCTTCTCTGATTAGCCTCAGTGCATGTTGAACCCACAACAAGATTACTGGAAATGTCAGTAGTCAATAGAAACTTTACTGTAACTGAATCTTGGTTGTCACCTAGTTCAGACCACAGGCCCTGGCAGCCCGGAGCAAGAGTAGCTAGGAGCACTGCACCGACAGGAAGCATGTGTCTCAGCTGGGTCCCACCACAGAGCTTCGGCTTTAAGTTGCAAGAAGGAAAATTTACCAACCCCCACCCCATCTATTGCCAATAAGAGGCTGTCACTGAAGTAATATTAGAGAAAGGAGGGGGGGCAGATGAACAGTAAAGAAAACCAGCTCTGGTGGGGACTTCTCAAACCGACTTCAGGAGAATAATTTTGTGCTCTTGCTGAAGTTTCTCGTATTATTGATCAGTGGTCAAAGTCATGTGTGGAGGGGAAATCCCAAAGCTCAGTGGGGGCAGCTGGACTACTAGGTGGGTCTGAATGTGATTCCTTTGCCTTTCAGGTGATTTTGAGCCGCAATGTATGAACTCTAAATCCATGCCCAGATGAGTTTCAGTCCTCTGACTCCCAAACAAGGGGAAATGTTCACTAGCTCAAGCTCAGGATAAAGTGTCCTCAGCATCTAGTCCTCAATGCAGTTCATTGGCCATGAGCCAGTGTCACTCTTATTCTAATGGTAAGGCTGACTTAAGAGGTGATGCTAAGTTCGTTCTGTTGGAAAGAAACCTCATTCCCCTTTGTTCTGTGTTCACTCATGACTTCTGCCCCATTTCTGGCTTTCTGGGGTCCTCAGTGGGTTCTGCTCTCTGGTCACTTGCTGTGACATTCCAAATGTGCCCCAACATTCTTTCCTCTGAAAAGAGAAAGAGCAAGGGGCAAGTGATTCTCTCTCTCAGGTTCTCCCTCAGCTCTAGCCGCTCAAAGCCCTGTGTTTGTTCCCTTTATCGATGTACACACTTGGCTAATGTCAGCATCTTAAATGTCAGCTCAGTCACACCATTGATCAAGGAGGGAGAAAACTTCCTCACCTCGGTAAGGCGGTCTGATAGCCATTGTGTTTGACAGAGTTGTGGATGTTCCCCTGTTATTGACTTGCTGGTTGCCTGGACCCAGGATACAGACAGGCTTCTCCCTCCCTACAGCTGGAATTCTCTCTGGTTGCTTAGGGATCTCTCTAGAACTAGTAACTTACTATAAATCCCCAACAGGCAGTGGCACTCCAGGACTTTGATTAACTCTTGTAAGTCTCCCTCCCTGAGGTCTGGCTTCAAGCTTTACCTTTAGTGGGAGGGAATTTCAGTTACATAGAACAGATGTCCTGGGGCATACTACTGTGTGACTCATGATTAGACGTTTCTTATATCACATCATCATGCACCATAGCAAGAGAGCATAACTATTGAACTCTTAAGATGACTCTAAAGAGAAAATAGAGCTTTTCTTAGCTTGTTAGATAACAAGTAGGAGATGACAAGCTTTACTGTAGACTGAAGCTATAATCTCATCTATTCTCATTGCTTGATCTGAGTGGCTGAGCTATTTCTTAAAAAGGACACTGAAGTCTCCTACTCTAAAGTCCTATTCTGAACAACCTGCCTGGCCATAATCAGCTTCTCAATACTGGAAAAAAAATTGACATTTTGATAGAGAATTATATAAGATAAAGAAATCATGAGGGGGGGGGAGAAATTGTAGACCTCTATTAAAAAAAAAAAACTAATAAGATCCAAATAGATGAACAGACAAGCCATGTTCTCATGTATTTATCAGTAAGAAGACACAAACTTATATATGCCCATCTTCCCTTCATTAATCTGAAGGGTCAATGGAATGCAATCAATATCTTTACTGTTTTTTTTTCTTACTCAAAGTATGTTTTATACAATGTATTGATGATGCTTTTGTCGTCTCCCGATTCTTCTACCTACCTAACTTTATATTCTCTCTCTCTCCCCAAACAAAAACAAAACAAAAATCAAAGTAAACAAAAAATTAATAACATAAAAAAATTTTTAAGAAAAAGAAAGAAAAGAATAAGTCCAAATGAATGAATACAGAGCCAGTTTTGAGTTGGTCAAGTACCCCTGGGTACAGAGCCTACCTCAAGTCTAGTCCCAAGTGTCACTACAGTGGGAAAACAGATTTTCCTTTTTCTTTGCAGGTTCTGATTACAAATGGCTTCTTGGTTAAAGATGGGAACTTGCAGTTCTCATTCTCAGAGCTGGGAAGCTGTCTTGCTTTCTTGCTTTAATCTCTGCAGGCCTCGTGTGTGCTGCCTTAGGGTCTCTCAGTTAGTATTGCACGAGTCCTGTTGTGTCTGGAAGACACTTTTTTTTTCTTTCATTGGATATTTTCTTTATTTACATTTTAAATGTTATCCCTTTTCCTTGTTTCCCCTCCGAAAACCCCCTATCCCATTCCCCCTCCCCCTGCTTCTATGAGGGTGCTCCCACTCCCACCTCCCTGGCATTCCCCTACACTGGGGCATGAAGCTTTCACAGGACCAAGGGCCTCTCCTCCCATCGATGCCTGACAAGGCCATCCTCTGCTGCATATGTGGCTGGAGCCATGGGTCACTCCATGTGTACTCTTTGGTTGGTGGTTTAGTCCCTGGGAGCTTCTGGGGGGTGGTTGTCTGGTAGGTTGATATTGTTGTTTCTGGAAGACACTCTTAACTTGGAGTCATCTATCATCTCTGGTCCTAAATAGGCTGGTTTCATCAAACCCCTGCACTCAGAGATCAGGGAGCTATCTATGTAGAAGAGGAGGCAGAGGCACTGTCTACCACTCTCTGCATGTTATCCAATTATTATGGGTCTCTGAAGCTTCTGTAAATCTACAAAAAGTTTTTTGGATGAGACCTGAGCAAGGTACTACTGATCTATGGGTATAAAAATTCGTTGTCCAGCATGAACTCCACACCCAGCCCTGTAGCAGCTTTGTTAAGACATCACTAGCACGGTGCAGTCCTTTCTATATCACGGTTGATTTTACCATAACTTGGAAGCAGAGTGGGAAAAATATATTAAGACTCATTTTCTTACTATCTTTCTGTTATTTCTTTAGCAGAAGAACAGTTAGAGGAAGTATCCCCTAGAGCCAAAAAACTATCTTGTGTCAGGCTCTTGGTCACTTTAGCAGTCAGACGTATGGGTTCCATCTCATGGAGTGAGACCTTAAATCTAATCAGGAAGTGATTGGTTCCTCTCATAGCATTTATGTTACTTTCTCACCATTGTATCTTTATGGACACCTCTGTCACAGATCTCAGAGTCTGAAGTGGGATGATATTAAAGGTTACTTTTGACTTCTCTGGTAGCCTGCTTGAGCACCTTCCAGCATCATTAAGGCCTGTCAGAAGGAGTAAAGCCTCTAGTTGGGACCAGTCAGTTTGATGGGTTTGATGACATAAATAGTGCGTTCAGCAGCAGGGCCTCACTTTCAGGCTGAGGAGCAGGCAATAGCCTGTGATGCGTGGGTGGGAGGTTCATATGTACGGGTTCATTCTATAAGCTCTGTTTCTCTAGCGAACCCCAACAAGTAAAGGGGGATAAGAGGTCTAGTTGGCAGTCATTCTCTCCCCTGTTATTTGGTTACTCCATTTATATTTAATTATATATGGAAGCTTCTACAGCCGTAGGTTCCATATGGGTTTTTCAAATGTCTTTTAGTGTTGCTTGGTCCTCCACATATTGCCCCCTTCACCCTTATCTCCTACCCCCCAACCCTATCTAATTCTCTTATTCAAGTTTCCACTTGATCTCTCCATAAAGTTATCTTACATTTCTCCTTCTTTGGAGTCTCTTTTCCCACTTGGTCCTGGTTGTCCTGAGAGGAAGCCTGGGAATGAATGGGAATGGAGGGGCGAGAAAAACGTGGGGCCAAGGTGTCAAGGTTAGCTCAGCAGGCAGTCCATTCTTCTTAGCTCGGTAGCAGACCGCAGGATGCCATGGCTGGCAAGGCAATGCCTCCTCTTAGGTCCTACTTTGGTCTATTGTGGTAAAAGACTCACAGGCCTGCTCAGGTCTGGGGGAAAGGCACAGGTCCCTACCTAGATATGTGATCTCTGTAGTTATGCAGACATAGACTCATTTTGAAAGCCTGGAAGAAAACACCCACATAGAGCACACATGCCATATTTGCTGTATTTAATTTGGGTTACCTCACTCAGTGCTATTGTTCTGAGCTCCATCTATTCACCTGCACATTTCATTTCTCCTAACAGCCTAATAGAGATTCAGCTTGTGAACATAGCCCACTTTCATTATCAATGCACTGGTTAATGGACATTTATAGTTTCCAATTTCTGGCTATTATGGATAGAGAAGCAATAATCATGGATTAGCAGATCCTTTCGTGTAGATGTCCAAGAGTGGTATAACTGGGTCTCAAGGTTGGTTGATTTTCAGTTTTCTGAGGAACCTCTGACTTTATTTCCATAGTGGCTATAAAATTTTGTGCTCCCACCAGCAGTATAGAAGTGTTCTCCCTTTCCACGCACCCTTACCAGAATATTCTGTCTTGTTTTTTTTTTTTTTTTTGTTTGTTTGTTTTTGAGACAGGGTTTCTCTGTGTAGCCCTGGGCTATCCTGAACTCACTCTGTAGACCAGGCTGGCCTCGAACTCAGAAATCCGCCTGCCTCTGCCTCCCAAGTGCTGGGATTAAAGGCGTGCACCACCAATGCCCGGCTGTCACTGGTTTTATAGATCTTGGCCATTCTGATTTGGGTAAGATGAAACCTCAAAATAATTTTAATTTCCCCAATGACTAAGGCTACTGAAAATTTAACTGTTTCTCAACAAAGTGTTGACAACTCTCTGTGTAGTTCTATACCCCATTTTTTAAGTTGGATTATTTGTTTTCATGTTGTTCAGTTTTTAAAATTCTTTTTATGTTCTAGATAATAATTCTCTATCAGATGAATAATTGATAAAGACTTTCTCCACTCTGCAGACTGCCGTTTTGCTTGAGTGATGGTGTCCTTGCTATATAGAAGCGTTAGCTTCATGAAGCCTCATTTATTAATTCTTGTTCTTAGTGCCTGTCCTATGATGTTCAGAATGTCCTTTCCTGCGTCATAAATTCAAGGATATTCTTCACGTTTTCTTTTATCATATGCAGGGCATTTAGCCTTATACTGAAGCCATTGATCCATTTGTATCAAATTTTGTTCAGGGTGATAGACATGGATTTAAGTTTTCTATAGCCAGCTATCCAGTTTGACTAGCATTGTTTGTTGACGGCTCTGTCTTTTTTTTCCCAGTGTGTAATTTTGGCTTCTTTGTCAAAAATCAGGTGTCTGGTTTATGTCTGGGTCTTCATTTCAATCCCAGAGCACAACATGTCTGTTTTTAGGCCAATAAAATCCATGCTGTTTTTATTACTATGGCTCTAATAAACAGCTCAACATCTGGGGTGGTGATGCCTTCAGGTGTTCTATTTCTACTCAAAATTTATTTTTACTTATTTATTTTTCAGCTATCCTCAGTTTTCAATATGCAGTGAAAGATTATTTTTTTCAGTTTCTGTGGAGATTCATGTTGGAATTTTGACAGTGATTGCATTGAATCTTTATTTTGATAGGACGGCCATTTTCACAATATTAATTCTATTGATCCACGTGGACAGAAGATATTTTCATCTTCTGGTTTCCTCTTTAGTGTCTTAAAGATTTTTACTGTAAAAGTCTCTCACCTGCTTGGTCAGAGTTATCCCAAGATGTATTTTTTAAAGACTTTTAAGATGGGTACTGTGTCCCTGATATTTTTCCTTAGTATATTTGTCATTTGTAGATAAGAATGCTACTGACTTTTGTTATTTGTTTTTTATCCTGACACTTTGATGAGAGTGTTCATTAACTATAGACGTTTTCTGGTAGAGTTGTTTTTTTTTTTTTTTTTTTTTTTTACAGTAATTTATGTATACAATCAGTGTATCTTTTGTCACTTTTATCATAAAGGAATAGTGGATTTTGCTGGAGGTCTTTTCTGCATCTTAGGAGATGATCACGTAGTCTTTGTTTTCCCACATGTTATACGGTGGATAATGATTATTGATTACGTTTCTCTAATCATCCCCATCTCTACATTTCTGAGACGAAGACAACTCCATTATGGTTAATAATCTTTTTTAACATGTTTTTGAATTTAGTTCATAATTATTAAGAATTTTTACATCTGTCTTCATAAGGGATATTAGACTATACTTTTCTTTTGTTCTGGGTCTTTGTATGGTTTTGGTATCTGGGTAGTAGTTATACTAAACTGGAAAACCTCAAATAAATGAATGAATTTCTTTATATATATATAAAAAATCTACTGAAGTTAAATTAAGATATACCAACTTCACCATAACATGTAGAGAAATAGAAGCAGTAATTAAAACTTTCCCATCCAAGCCTCATGACCAGCATATGGTGGGCAGCACAAAATGAACTCAGTGGTATTTTTGGAGACTCTTTGTCCCATATTGCTTTGTTAGGGTTTTCTTTTATTCTCTCTTTCCTTCTTTCTTTATTTGCCTTACTAGCCTTTTGGTTGTATATTATGTTTTCTGAATTTGAGTTTTTGTAGATTTTGTGTGTGTGTGTGTTTTCTGTTTTTTTTTTTTAAATATCGTTATCCTCACGTTGCCTCTTCATTTTCTAAAGAGAAAGAAAGAATGGCAGGAAGTTGGGTGGGTGGAGAAGCAGGAAGGACCTGGGAGGAGTTGGGAGAGGAATAAGCCCAGGGCCATATGGATCCAGTGCAGAGTTACACCAGACCTTCAAAGAGCGAATGCCAATATTCCTCAAATTATTCTGTAATAGAAACTGAAAGATCATTTTAACTGGTTTTTCTATTTGTTCATTAAAACAGATCTCATCAACAAGTTCTACAATGAATGTGGAAAGGGACTGTAAGAAGTCCCAGCTGCCACTGCAGAGCAAGGTGAGGAGTCTGTCCCACGAGAGACGATGACTTACAAACGTACGACAGTCGAGACATGTCAGATCCATGTGTGAAGCATGAAAGGGTGAGACCAGGGAGCATAGTTCAGCATTGAGCCAGAGGCTGATGGGACCCTCCCTGTAGTTCCCAGTTAAAAGTCTCAGATGACTGGAGAGAGGAGGGACTGGGACTGGTCAGTAAATTGTGCCAGGAGCATTGTTTAAACATAAGCCACACTGTCATAAAAGGCTGTTCTATATGAATTAAAGCTTTAAGGGTGAAAACTGATGTATCAAGATTTTGGAAGTGACTTGAGGAGAAACTTTTCTCACCCTGTTCTATGAAAACATTTAAACTAAACTCTGTATTAAATGATAAAAACATTAAATATGGAAGGTAAAACATATATTTGAGTGCTGCAGAAATTAACATTGTGACCTAATGAATTAGTGACAGTTTCTCTACAGAGACCATCATACCAAGATTCTCTTACCCACCTCCTAGTTCAGCTGTATAAAATAAACCTGCCTCCTCATTCAGCCTTGCCTAATAAATTAGCCGAGCTTCCAGGCTACCCGTGCATCTCCATCAGAATGCAGGACTCCCTCCATCCCAGCTTCTCTGTATGTGTATCTGCTTCTTCATTTCCTATCCACGCTGACCACAGTCAGGATAATCCCAAAGCTGTACCTGTCACAGCAAACATGGCGGTGACAAAATCAACTCCAAGAAGGAAGGTGTATTAGGGTTCTATAGGGGAGCTGAACTGACAGAATCTCTCTCTCTCTCTCTCTCTCTCTCTCTCTCTCTCTCTCACACACACACACACACACACACTGAAAACCTGGTCATTACTGTATTGCCAATCACCAGCATCTCAGCCTACGCAGTATAAAATGCTGAGAAAATGGGCAGTTAGGAAATGAGGAAGAATAAATATTTCCCGGAAGAAGTATCCACGAACACCCTGAGCATCTCGAAGCTTTGTGTACTGGATGGATAGCCAGGGGATGAATGACGATCAAGCACAGGATGAAGGACATTAGTGATAAGAGCCAGAGCCAGAGAGGCAGAGGGGACCGCATGGAAGAGCAGTGCTGACCATCGAGAGGACTTTGAGTTTTACTGACAACACACTGGAAGCTTGTAGGCAGATTTGTGACGTTACCTGACTTTCAGATAGCAGCCTCATTCTTGTTAGTGGAGTGAAGCATCAAGGGACACAAGAGCAAGGAAGCTATTGTAATTAGATCATTAAAAAAAAAAAACCCAAAATCTTGACCATAGATCAGCTGATGGAGAGTTTGAAGAACTGAAGGTAATTCTAAAGAGAATGCTTGCGTTCTACTTGAGATAATGTAAAAATAGCAATGTCATTTAGCTACCTAGCTGGAGAAGACTGTTGGAGGGGTAACTTTAAGAAAAAGCGTGGAAATCACAAGTTCAGATTGCGCCATGCTCAGTTCAAGCTACTTTGAGAGGAGAGGGTCAATAGAGAGTTGGGTAGGCACATCTGGAGTTGAAGAGAGACACATCTGGATTGGGGAAATGATTCAGGAGCGTCAGTCTAATGGCTACACTTACCACTGCCATGACAATAAGACCAAAATGAAAAGCCACCAAAGGCTTGGAGCATGGTGTTATCTGACAGGCAGGTGACTGTCTCATTCTGGTTACTGTGTTGAGAACAGACTGGTTGAAAGGAAGCTGATGTTTCAGCCACAACAAGGAAACTGTTGCAAATTGTTTTGTTACAAAAAGTCATGGTAGCTTGGAGCAGTGGGGGCAAGTGGTTACTAGATAATTTAAAAAATAAATCTTGACTGTAGAGCAGCTGGTGTCGATCTTGAAGTCTTAAAAAGAATGATTACATTTTGTATTGAAATAATGTAAATACAGTGATGTTACTAAGTTGAAGAAGAATGAGAAAATGGAGACTTTATAACTTACAGGCTATGAAAGAAAACCTGGTGTCATACTCAGGGTTTCTATTGCTGTGAAAAAACATCATGACCAAAGCAACTTGGGAAGAAAAGGTTTATTCAGCTCACACTTTCACATCACTGTTCATCACTGGAGGAAGCCAGGACAGGAACTCAGACAAGACAGGAACCTGGAGGCAGGAGCTGATGCAGAGGCCATGAAGGGATGCTGCTTATTGGCTTGCTCTCCATGGCTTGCTCAGCCTGCTTTCTTACAGAACCCAGGACCACCAGCCAGGGATGGCACCACCCACAATGGGCTGGGCCCTCCCCCACCAATCACGAAGAACATTTCCTACAGGCTTGCCTACAGCTTGATCTTATGGAGGAATTTTCTTTTCTTTTCTTTTCTCTTCTTTTCTTTTCTTTTTTGTTTTTTTTTTTTTTTTTTTCGAGACAGGGTTTCTCTGTGTAGTCCTTGCTGTCCTGGAACTCACTCTGTAGACCAGGCTGGCCTCGAACTCAGAAATCTGCCTGCCTCTGCCTCCCAAGTGCTGGGATTAAAGGCGTGCGCCACCACCAATGGAGGAATTTTCTTGATATTCCCCTCTCAGATGATTTTAGCTTGTGTCAAGTTGACATAAAATTAGCCAGCACATCTGATATGTTTGGAAATAAACCCAGTGTTGAAGATTGGAAAGATTCAGTCTTTTACCTTAACGATTGAAAATTTCCCAAATTACATTATGCATTCACTATCATCTCAATAAAAGTTCCAAAGGGGATTTTTGCCAAGTTTTACAAGCTAATTTTAATCATGGAAATGCCTTCCAGGTATGGGTAGTTGGCTGGGTTTACAGTACCAGGAAGGAAATCCCCTCCTATTAAGAAGACCTTAAGTTCAATTAGACAGCTGCTGGTTTCCTTCGTTGCACTACTGGGGACATGAAGCATTGGTGCAGTTCACAGATTTACACTCCGGTGAGACTATTGCATTTCTCCCTCGGCAGTTTACACAGCACCTTCTGAGAGACAGTCTTTGGGAAGAGCCTTCCACGTCAGTTCCAGCTTGATTCCTCTCAAGTCCTGTATCTAAAGTATGTCATCTATTCAGAAATGGAGCCTTTTCTTCAAGTTTAGAAAGAAGCCCAGAGTGAGAGAAATAGCCTGTATTGGTTTGGGAGTCTCCTGGACCATCTTGACCAGCAATCCAGGGAGACTTCCCATGCCTAGCATTGGGGGGGTTGTTAGTCTTATGGGACTTTGGAGGAACATTAGTACCAGGCGTGGTGCAGAACACCAACTACTGCTATTTTTCTTCACCCAAATTCTAACTGTATTTTAGGTACTTGTGCTTAGACCCATAGCTCTAACCTCTCATCAAAGATGCTTCCTTTTTTTTTTTTTTTTTTTTTTTTCAGCAGATGGTGGCTATGCTAGATATCTGCATCTGGTCAAAATGCAGAGAATGCAGAGTTATCATGGGCTGCCAAGCCCCAGTTAGTACAGCTACTGGTGGGGGTGGGTATCAGGGATGGAAAGAATGTAAAAACCATAGGACCAGGGCTAGGTAGTGGTGCTAGGTAGTGTCTTCTAGACATGGCAGAGAAAGCACACCTGTGAAATGTCAACAATATGGTTCTGTAAACAAGACCCACATAATGACAGTGCAGGCTGGCATGCCGCTGCGGAACCAGGGAAATTTTACAAGGCCCCGCCTTAAATGAAGAGCATCGGGTAAGCAATGGCTTCTAACAGGTAGAAGCAGTCTGATACGTTATCCAGTGCCTAATGGTCAGCCTGCAACACAGGTTAATATAAGCAACAGTAAATGGGCTCAGTCATTTACACACACACACACACACACACACACACACACACACACACTATTATGGTATCTGTGTAATTCCCGTGTCTTGAATATATAGAAACCGTTTTAACTGTATCCCACAGAGTAGAGGCTAAGATGGTGATTGTCAGAGCCTTTACTGGAACATACTTACATGACACGGGAGAAGCAAAAGAGCATAGGGGATGAATGCTAAGCAGGAAGGTGGACTCAGATGGGGACTTGCTCACTCTGTCATGCTGAGGTACTCTAGGACTCGCACTGAATCAGAGGGAGTCCTCAGGGCCTTTTGTATCTCTGTTTGCTTGCTTTCTACCAAGTCTGTTTTGCCCACTGTACTCGGGAAGGAAGGTGATCATACCTCTCCTCGATCAATAATTGCCCAGAGAAAAGGGTTGTCATCATCTGTCGTCTCTAGCTGCTTCATAAAAGGGGGCCTGGAGGAAGCAGCAATAATTTCTTTTGTATGCCCCTAGTGACACCCCTTCTACACATAGATGTACATACAACCACGTGTCCATGTGCTAAACAGCAAAGGATTCCAGATATTCATTAAAACCCGGCAGTGTGATTAATCTCAAGACAGTTCGAAGAATGGAAAGTTCTGACCAAGTGGGTGTGAGTTTTTACATTTGATTTTGAACACAAATGTTTCATTACATATTGAATCAAAGCTTTTAAGAAGGAAAATACAAATTTTTCTCTGAGAAAGAACTCCATTATCCCACTCCGTCATCTTCCAGCTTTATATGTACGCTTATTAAACTGAAAGTTTTTCATAGGAACTACAATAAAATGCCAGAGACCCTTTAAATATTTTTTTTTATTTCTTAGATCAAGAGAATTATAGAGCACTCTGGACAGATGTCCTTCCAGTATTCTGCTTCATAAATACTGTGTTCACTCAGAGCCCAGTTTGTAAACAATGGGAAACACACACAATTATTCACTTAAATGGAATTCCAGTGAGAGACAGTGTCCATTCTCTCTCTGATTTTATCAAAGCCTCCCGGTTTGAATGGCTTTGTGAAGATTTGAAAAACATTCTAATTAATCTCCTTTTCTGCCAAAAATTGGAAAAGGAAAATTAGATACTCATGTTTCTGCCTTCTGGTACATTATGAAAACTCTCTTAACATCTTAGTTGTTTAGCTTTGCTCATCTGCCAACAGTTAATCTTACTTCCTGTTTAGAAAGCCCCCTCCTCCTTTTAGATTCTCCACTTTATCTTTGGATGTAACTGTATGCAGAGCCATGGTTTGAGATGCTGTATATGGGCTGGTGAGTTCTCATTTGGACCTTGTATTTAGCTGCCTTGTTGACCTGTCAATCTTGGAGTCTTCAGTGAGCATCTCAAACTAAAAATAACTTGATTTCCTTCCCATTCTCTCTCACCTCCTCTACAACGGCTCTTCCTCCCAGTTCAGGGAAAGACAACCTCATTTGTTCCATTTCTTATGCGAAACATGGGCAGTCTTTGATCTCTCTGTCTCTCTCTGTCTCTCTCTGTCTCTC
>JANHMN010000021.1:37715568-37733235 GCA_030674055.1 Rhabdomys pumilio
TATGTGTACATGTATGCATATGTGTGCAGTTGCCCGTGAGAGACAGAAGAGGGTGCTGGTTTCCTGGAGCTGGAGTTAGAGGCAGCTCTGAGGTGCCCAGCATGAGTGCTGGGATCTGCATCCAGGTCCTCTGATTACTGCTAAGATCTGAGTCTTCTGGGGCTTTTGTCCCATCAGCAAATCTTCTTGACTAAATCTTCCAAAAATTTCCTGTACCACATGTTCTTCATCTCTGTCAACAGTGCCCTGACACTTCTCTCTCTCTCTCTCTCTCTCTCTCTCTCTCTCTCTCTCTCTCTCTCCACTCCTTACCCCACTCCCACCCCATTGGCTCTAATTGCACACACGAGGCAGTGAAATCTTTCAAAAGTTCAAATCAGAACATTCATTTTTTTCAGGTAAAATCCTGAACATTGTTTGGAATGCAATCAACATGCTTAACCTTGGCTTAAGATTGACAGGTCAACAAGAAACTGGGAGACAGAAGTCTCTCTTGCTGTCTTCTCGGCTCATTTCAAATGCCCCTTCTCTGTGTCCTGACTCTTTTGGGCTTCTAGGATTCTGTTGCACACCAAGCCAGCTGGTTTTGAGTGTTGCTGGTCATTCAGGTCATTATCTAAATATTTGTTTTGTGGAGAGGTATTCTAATCTAATGTTCCTTTCTCTGGCTTACCTGGATTCTCCCATCGTATTTCCCACCTCTGATGCTTCTCTTGTTTGTGTATTCCTTCATCTCCTGTACACATAAACCTCTTAGACCTAGAAGCCCTGTTCAGGCTGTGCTATTGGCATATTTATAGACTAGGTCCTGGCTTTTAATATTCACTAGACAGACAGATGGAGAGATGGATACAGAGAAGTAATCGGAACTGTGAAAGAGACATGACAGACGTAACACATGTCTCTATGACATGATCTGACAATGAACTTGGAGTTCACACAGGCATGACTATGGAGTGTGCTGTGTGGTATTGATTACAGGTGAGAAAAGTTCAGAGGGGCCTGTGGGAGATGCAAGAGGCCCAAGCTCTTGGCTGCTCTTCCAGTATTTGCATGTGGCTCCAGTATGCAAATCAGTAACCGAATCATAGACTTTCCATTCCCATCTCTGTGGTTGTAACAGGGCTTAGATGGTGCTGAAACTGTCTGATGATAGTTCATGCATCAGCTACCTGTCTGGTCAACATTTTCTTCCAGTGCCGCTGCCTTTGTGTATGTTTTAAGTCTTTCCTAAACTGAGTAAATAATTGAGGCAAACTTCTGCCTTTCCTAAGCAACAACAAAACCGACAACAGTAGAAAACACACAGACACACATACCACACACACACACACACACACACACACACACACACACATCACACATACATCATATACACATATGCACAATATACACTCTCACACACAGACACTTACACATGCACTCACACATGCACACATACTCACAATGCACTGACACATACATGTATACACACTCTGACATAGGCACACACATACATGCCCTCACACGTACTCACACATTCACACATACACACACATATACACACATACATATACTCTCACATACACTGTCATACAAGCACACACACTGTCTCTCACACATACACACACATACACTCTCACTCTTGCACACTTTTTTAAAAACGTGAATTCATAGGTAATAAGAAATGCAGTGAGGATTTTATGTCAGTATATTTTCTTCCTTAATTGGCTTTTTAGGCCTTCATTGACTATGCTACCTTGATTTTTCTATCTTGATAATTCTTAGAGATGAAATGTTTATGGAACTTGTTACTCATTCATTCAGTGGAGTGTGTGAATAAAAGCCTTGGTGACCTGTTCACCAATTAACTAATTCACTAATTAATGCTGTGGTCATTTGGCCATGTGTGACTGGACCAACTTCCTCTAGTCACCAGAGAAACAGAGGTAAGCATATTAAGTGAATGCTCTCAAAAGTTAAAATAATTGTTTTCGACTTGATAGTTTTCTGTTGGAAAGTAAGGAAAGATTGAAGAGTCTGCCTCGTTGGAACAGGGGAGCCCCTGGAGTGGAAGCTGGGTGATATTAAGCACCCTTTCTTCTGGAGGAATTTGAACATAGTCAAGAGGCCAAGACTCAGTGCATTTGCTTTTCAGACAATTGGCTGGGGCAGGGTACCAGCATCACCCCTGTCCTGCTGAGGCACTGAAATTCTTTGCCATGCTGGGTTCCTGGGACTCTGCTGTCTTCTTCTGGAGTTTCCCTCCAACTCATTTATTTCCCAATTAAAGAGAGATCCCAGGAGAGATCCCAAGAGACACTGGAACCCCACTGGTATTCCTCTTGCCTGATTTTAGAGTCCTCCCACACTCATGCATCCTCAAGAGAGGTCTGTGCACAGCGAAGGAGTAACTGTATTCCATCTTATAAGGAAAGCAACATCTGGATGGGATTTCATTTGCAACTTAATAAAATAAAATCTAAAACAATAGAACCAGAATCTTTTACTGTCCTTGAACCCGAATTCAATTCTTAAAGGAAGATAGAATATTTGGGGTGGGGAGGGGAGGAGGGATATATTTAGTTTTTTTCAATTATTCCTTTGTGACATATTATAAAATATAATACATAATTTTTAAAAACCGTGGCTGAAAAAAATTTGTCTCTATTTATAATGCAGCTGATGGGGACAGATACAGAGACCCACAACCAAAGTTATGCAGAGAGAGAGAGAGAGAGAGAGAGAGAGAGAGAGAGAGAGAGAACTTAGTAAAGTCAGCTCTAAATGGTATGTCTAGGTTAAATCCCTCCCCTCAGAGTTTAGAGAACTCTGGGAAAGAGGAGGCAGAAAGACTATAAGAGCCTGAGGGGATGGAGGACAGCACAGAAACAGGGTCCTTTAAGTTAACTGAGCAGAGCTCATATAAATTCGCAGAAACTAAGTAGCAAGCACACGGCCCACACCGATCCACACAACGGTCCTCTCTGTGTGTATTATAGCTTTCAGCTTAGCATTTCTCTGACAGTCCTGAGTGTGTGAACAAGCGTGTCTCTGACTCTTGTGCCTACTCTTAGGACTCTTTTTCTTCTGTTGGTTTGCCTTGTCCAGCCTTGATAGAATGGTTTTGTTTCAGCTTATTATATTTTTATTTTACCATGTTTGGCTATTCTCTCTTATGACCCTATCCTTGCTTAAAGAGACAGAAAGGAGAGGATCTGGAAGTGGGACCTGGGAGGAATAGAGGCAGGGCAAACTCTAAACAGGATTATAATATGAGAAAAGGATCTTTTCAATAAAAGGAAAACAAATAAAGAAATGCTGTTAACAGTTTCTTTGGATCCTTCATAATTATAAACAAGAAAACAACACTCATGAAAATCCAAGTATTGCCTTATCAATGTTACAAAAGTCCTACAACTCCTGAGACAGATGACAGTTTAAAAAAAAAAAAAACAGTTCTGAAAACTGGAGTTCTCATACTTTGTTTGTTACAGTTTGAATGTATAATGTCTCCCGCAGGCTTGAGTGTCTGAACACTTGATCCCCAGCTGGTGGCGCTGTTTTGAGAAGTTCTGGAGACTTTAGGACAGGGAGCCTGACTGGCAGATGGGCTTGGGCCACTGAGGTTAGACCTCCTAAGTCATGGTCCATTCACTTCTGGCCTGAGCTCTTTGTTGATGGCTAGGAGTGGCCATCTGCCATGAGCTTCTCTGCTCATCTATTTCAACACGTACCAAGGACCAAAACAAGCCTCCCCTCTCTTGTTCCTGTCAGGCATTTAGTGACAATGACACAGTAATTAACACACCTCAAACAGCAGGAGCAACAAGAGGAAGAACTTGAAGAAAATCAGTACAATGCAAACTTTCTGATTTACTCAGAGGGAAAGGATACCATGGAGAGGGTGTCAGTCCCCACTGTGAACCAGGCAGCCATGGGCACTGGGCTCTACTGTGGGGCAAGCAGACCTCTAGGTTGTAAAGGTGAGAGAGGGCTACTGCACATACAAAATTTTATCGAGTGCAGAACGAAGATGCACGCTGCTGTTTATGACTGCATGAGCAGTCGGTACCCTTTAAGATACAAAAGAACGCCATTTAGATACAATCTGATATCGCTATCTCACTTAGAGTTATTTATCAACTGAAGAATGCTCTTAAGAAATCGTACTTAAGAAATCGTCTGGCCACATCACACAGTCTATCATTTGATCCCTGTTAGAGATTACAAATTACAAATCCAGTCCCCCTACCTTTTAAGCAATGGATCCCTACATAGACATGGGTAGATCTGTGTCTATCTTTGAACAGATAAACTACATTTCCCAGACTTCCTTACAGGTGGAAGTAACCAATGAGAAATCACTTCAGATGAAAGTAATGAACTGGGGGATGTGCACTTTCTTCAGTGTTCCTCCTCTTGTCCAGAGCAAGACTGTCGTGGAGATGGCTGCAACTGGCTGCGACTGGCTGCGACTGGCTGCGACTGGCTGCGACTGGCTGCGACTGGCTGCGACTGGCTGCGACTGGCTGCGACTGGCTGCGACTGGCTGCAACTGGCTGCAACTGAAAGGTTACTATGAGGTTGACCAGAGGATGGAAAGTACCCATTGAAGATGGTGAAACAGAGTCTGGATCCCTGCTGTCAGTAGAGCCACCACCGCAGCCTCACCCTTAAGCTTCTGCTACTTTTCTGCGAGTGATGGGGTAGGGGTTACAAGAAGTCAAACCCAGGGGCCTCATCATCTACACTGACAAGCACTTGACCACTGAGCTATATTTCCACTGCTCAACGCTTCTTTCTCATATGAAATAAAAGAATCTTATTTTTGATAAGTTGTGACTGAGTCTTCTTGTGTTTTCGATATACTTGAATTTATAGATAATTCCTGTTTCTTAATACCTATTAACCAGAAGAGAAACGAGCAGCTGTATTGGGCGGATAAGTCGCAAGCAGGGAATCACCACATTACTGAAATGACCCTGGGAAACAGCCTCAAGGGGTGTTGCTTTGATGGAGATGTGAGTTTTAAAGATGGCGCTGTGTTATTCCTTTCCTTCCCAAGTTCAATCTCACACCTTAGTGTAAGTTCCCTGGGGCCTGGGATTGTCATTTCCTGGTGGTAGCTCTGGAGGAACCAACAGAATCCTCTGAGCCTACAGTTGTCAGCCATGAGATCCTAGATAGGAGATGAAGAGACGAAAATGGTTGCAGAGACTGGCCCAGGGAAAGGATCATTCCTCTCCTCAGATTCCTTGGGGTATAACAGTCAGAGCTGTTGTCTTAGAGCTGTGTCGATGGATTGTGCACGTCTGACATGGAGAATTCAGGAACATTCTTGCACATACAACTTATTCATTTGTCAAGTGATATGCTAACATGATTTGATCCAAGGAGAAAAACGAAGCTAGCATTTTTATCCATAGTCTAGCTCAGAGGCCCAGGTTAGTGGTTTTTTGTTTTGTTTTTGTTTTGTTTATGTTTTTTTTCACTTTACTTGAAGGTTCCTTTTCACTAGAGACTTACAGAACGTCTGTGGTGGCTTACACAGGCTTTAAGGAAGGTGATGGTTGGCTACATACCATCTTGTCCTATAGATGGAAAATATTTTAGACTAAAGGAAAAAACATCTCTTTTGTCTGTTTGTCTTGTGTTTGTTTTTTGAGACAGGGTTCCTTTGTGTAGCCTTGGCTGGAACTTGCTCTGTAGACCAGGCTGGCCTCAGACTCACAGATCAAGCTGCCTCTGCCTCCAGAGTTCTGGGATTACAGGTGTGAGCTGCTGCTGCCCACCACCACCCATCACCAGGCCGGAGAGACTTCTTAAATACAAAGTCCTGTGTCACTCCTGGTGTGCCAAGGGGACTGGGCTGTGGCTTGCAAAGAGCATTGCAGAGGTCCTTTGTGTCACTTCCCCCTTAGCACCCCAGTCTCCTGTTTGAGGTGATGTCACAGGGATAAAATGTCTGTCTGTTGTTCACATTCTTTCCTCTGTCTCAAGGGCAGGTGGCCTCTGGTCAGTGTCCAGGACAGAATGAGCTTGACTTCCTTGGCACCCTAGAAGATTACATTTATCTGTGTTTAGAAAGACAGTTTCCACTTTGTTAAGTACACGCTGCTGGCTTCATGCTCAGGCCAGAAAATTACAAGATTATTTTTTTTTCCAATTCACTAGAAACTATAGGCAGATTTTCAAGGAAAGAAGCCACACTGATCTGGTAAATATTTTTAAAGACCGACAATAAAATATTAAATATTAAGTGTGTGATTTTGTTAAATCTTGCCTTTTACAGAGCTTAAGGAATGATGTTTGAAGAGAGACAATTGATAGGTTAGTCATCTTAAAAATTGTAGCTGCTTTTCGACCAGAAAGAGTTAAACGATTTGTTTTTGGTAAGTCTTGTTTAATTTGGTGTTCAAGTCAGTGTTGTGGTTTATTTATATTTGACAGGTTCCTTAAACTTTACCATCGATTATCAGAAGAGTCAGCTCTGTGTAGCTGACAGATAAGAGAAAAGTGCTATGTCACCTTGGAACTCATTCTGAGAAAAGGCAGGGGGAAGAAATCACACTGGTCCTGGGTTTGCTCCAAGACTAGCCATCGAGGCCACATATCACCGTCTTTCTACAATCAAATTTTCCTGCAGATTATTTTTAAGTATAATAAACTAACTACATAAGAACCCTTTTCTTGGGAGAATATTAATTGGAATTTTATTCCTGGCTGATAAGTGTGGTTTTTTTTTTTAAATTAACTTTAAGGCACTTAACCATCCTTGGCCAGTGGAGATGACTTAATTATAAAACAAGGCTAAAGCGTATCTTCCTGTACTTCTCACCCCACAGAGACTTTATGTCATGAAAGAACAGTTGATTATTTCTGGAAATGGGCTTACGGCAATCAGAGAATGGTTTGCAGGAAAAAGCTACATCCATATCTTCAGCCACATTTCAAACTACAGTACAGATGGACCAATCTTTAAATATAGGAAATAAAAGTATAAATTTCCAAGAAGAACTTTTTTATAATCTTGGAGTGCCTGTTGAGTTGAAATATAATCTTAAATGCACATGTAAGATTTTGGGTAAGAGACAGGTATGACTACCTCCTGGGGGTGAGTGGAGGAGTGGGTAATAGGTAAGCCAGTTCCTCATGTCCTGGGCTGTATTTTAGGTCACATGATAAATGACAGTACACCTGAGGTGACATGATAAAAGCCAGGCAGAAACCCAGGTACCTGCCCTTGATCCCAGCAAATCCAGGAGTGGAGGTACATACCCACGACCCCAGCACTGAGGAGGCTGAGGAAGGAGGATTGTTTGAGGCTACAAATTGAGAGTCTATCTCAAACCATCACAGCCACTTCAAAAGCCAGTTGTTTTATATAAAATAGATGGATTTCTTATAGGCAAGAGAAAATATAGTGAATTTTCCCATTTATAATCAACAATTAAAAATACCAGGTGCCTCTGACGTCTGGAAAGATCCCAGATCCTTGTTCCTCTCTCTAAACTCACTCTAACCACAGTTTTCAAAGGTTGGGTTGGTATCACCAGCCTTTATCACCTGGAGGTGTGTCCAAGAAATGTCCAAGGGATGAAGCCCAGACTTCATCCCTTTTGATCACAAATGCCTTAGGAGAAAGAGTTCATTAGACCTTGTGACCTAGGGAAACCAAGGCTACTTGGCCTTCATGGATCTGAGCCATTAACTAGGCTTAGTCCTCTGGGCACATGCTGAGGAAATCCTTCAGAGGAAGTGAAAGGAAAACTTACTCTTTCCACCATGTCTCAGGAACCTAGCGCTTTCTTGCAAAAGCACTTGTAACCTGTGACTATGTTTTGCCCTGTGGCAAAGGACAGTTGAGATGGCAGATAAGAATCAGGGCTCTTAGTTAACTTGAAGAGGTTATCTAGCGTGCCCAATTGGCCCTGGTGGCATATCACAGTGAAGACAGAGCCGAAGTCAGGGAGATGGAAGACGTCAGGGTGATACAACAGGAGGAAGATTTTATGTTATTAGTTCTCAGCCTGTGAGTCATGAGCCCATTGAGGGTTGCACGTCGGATATCCTGCGTATCAGAGATTTACATTATGGTTCACAACGGTGGCAACATTATAGTTATGAAGTAGCAATGGAAATAACTTTATGATTGGGGGTCACCACAGCATGAGAGGCTGTAGTAAAGGGCATTACATCAGGAAGGTGGAGAACCACTGCTTTATGTGGAGACATTGAAGACAGAGGAGGGGATCCACCCACTAAGGAAGGAAGAAGGCCTTCAGAAGCTACAAAGGACAAAGACGCTCCATCTCCTCCCCACATTTCCCACTCCAACCTCCCTCAACGTTCTTCCCAACTCCTTCTCAACTTTGTAACCTCGTCTTCTCTAGTTACTATTCCTGTACATACATATGTATGGATGTAACTCAATGAATCCACTTAATGCCATTCATGTGTATATGTGTTCAGGGATGACTGCTTGGGAATGGAGAACTCATCAGGGGGCCCATTCCCAGGAAGAATCGGCTCTCCTCATAGCAGCCACCGATTGCCGGTAGCTCTTCATTTAGGACTCATAAGACTTTTCCATATATGTTGGGATGCCACTTGCTGCTTATGGGCATCATACAGATCTTGTTTATGTGACCATATTGTTTAGATGTTATGAATGCAGCTCCCTTGTCATTTAGAAGGCACTAATGTCACAGTGGGTATCTTGGCCCTCTAGTTCATAGTCTTTCTGTCCCATCTTTCACAATGTTCCCTGAAGCTCAGGTGTAAGGGCTTTGTTGTTGTGGATGCACCAGTGGGGGATGGGCACCCTGTAGTCAGCTGTTCTCTTCATTTTGGCCAGTTGTAGATTTCTGTGCTGGTCTCTGAGAGCAAGGAGAAGCTTCTTTGGTGAGAGGTCTAACTATAGGTATTTAGAATGTAGCTGGGAGTTACACTGAAGCATAGGAATATGGAAACAGTAGTTCTCCTCTAGGACCCATGACCTCACCAACCACAGGGGGAAGGCTAGGCTTACAGTAGCAGGTGGAAATCCTCTTCTGTTATAAGTAGGTCTTAAGTCCAGTTAGGTGGATGTTGGTTACGCCAAGATGTAAGTGCCACTATTGCACGCTTAGGTACATGGTTCCATGCCATGGTATGTTGGATTTACATCCATGTAGGACTTTTAATTGCTTTTCTCCATTGGAAGATTGCACAGAAGCTTCCGGTACTATAAGAGACAGTATAAGAGACAAGGAGGAGGCTTCCTGGTCAGTTCCAGTTTAGATCCAAGTCCTGTGTCTGAATGTGGTGTCTTCAGTCATAGGATCTTGCCTTCAGGTTCTGTTCTCTGAGAAGCAGAAATAAGGGTATTGTTAAGACAGGAAAACGTTACTCAAGGACAGACATTGGCTACTGAGCTGAGGGTAAAGCTCCCAGAGCTAGCTTTTATGCATTCCATTCGTGGCCACTTGTCTTAGCAGGAAAAAGAAGCCAATATATGTATGCTTCCAAACCTCTCTTAAACTGTGAGCATTTGAGATGGCTCTGCGTGTGGGGGCCATCATTAAAATCTGTCTAGCATGCATGCTAAGCTCTCTTTTCCCTCTCTCCCTTTGCTGTTCTTACTCAGGAAAACCAATCTCCAGTCATATCTTATTTTCCTGGACTTCCCTCCACTTCAACATTCAAGTTGAATATTGCTGGAGAGAAAAATCTGCAAGGCTTGCTAGGCTCTCTTGACATCCACGATCATTAACCTGCAAACAGATCTTATTGCTACTTGGCCATGTCATGTCCATCAAGGCTTCTGTCCCCATCGATAACTAATGTGAACTTGCTCTTCTCTTCTCCTAACTCTTGCACTTCTTCCTTGAACTCCATCTTAGTCTGCTTTCTATTGCTGTGATAAAGCACTGGCCAAAAGCAACCTGGGGAAGAAAGGGCTTATGTGGCTTATGTATCCCAGTTCACAGTCCACTGAGAAAAGCCAAGACAGGAACTTAGAAGCAGGCACTGAGGCAGAAACCATGAAGGAAGGCTGCTTGTTATCTTGCTCCTTGTGGCTTGCACAGCATGCTTTCTTATACATCCCAGGACTATCTTCCTAGGAATTGTACTACCCATAGTGGCTGGGCTCCTTTCACATTAATATTAGCAAGGAAATGTCCCATGTGCTTGTCTACAAGCCAATTCTCAATTGGGATTCCCTCTTCCCAGCTATGTTTAGGTTTGTATCAAGTTGACAACAAAACCAACCAGCAGAAGCATCATCATCTGTACCCATGAACTTGCTTGCTATTTCATGGAGAAAGCATCAGACATGAGCTTCCTTTGCTCCATCCCTTGCCTTGCCACCAATATCTTCCTCTGCCCTCTGTACATTGTACTTAGAACGCTTTTCCCTCTTGCCTCCTGGAGGATGTCCTCTGGCAGTGATGGCTTCCTTCCCCTTTACCACAAACACCTTCTTAATAGTAGATTATTCTCACCAGCATGTAAACATTAAATTTTTGCCATTCCAAAACCTAGTTTTCATTCTGATTCTCTTCTATCTGCAGGCTCAATTATTTGCTCACTTTGAAAACTAACCCTGGAACTGGTTCCTTCTGGTCTGGCCCCAGGCACCGAGCAGATCCTGGGTGGCAGCTCTGCCCCCAATCTCACAGAACCCAGAGGAGGCAGGGCTCTCAGGAGCTCTAACCTGGGCAATATCTTAGGTAAGGAGACAGCAACACCCACCTCAAACAAGGAGTAACTGGGACCCACTAGGAACCAGGAAGTCACTCCTGGCCTGGAGCTCTGTTTCCTTCCAGTCTAGGCACGAGCACTGAGCAGATCTTGGGCCCCAGCTCTAACCCCAGTAGTAACACCCACCCCACAGAGTTCTGATACAACCAAGATAATAGGAATGACAGGCTCCAGTCAGAGACAGGGTAGGTAGCACTAAAAAGATCCAGATGGTGAAAGGATCTTGGTACTTGGCATCATTAGAACTTAGTTCTCCCACACAAGAAAGTCCTAAATTCCCCATATAACTAGGAAAGCAAGACTCAGATTTAAAATGACTTCTAATGATGATGATAGAGGACTTCAAGAAGGACATACATAACACTCTCAAAGAATTTGAGGAGAACACAAGTAAACAGGTAGAAGCCCTTAAAGAGGAAACACAAAAATCCCTTAAAGAATTACAAGAGAATACAACCAAACAGGTGAAGGAATTGAACAAAACCATCAAGGACATAAAAATGGAAGTAGAAACAATCAAGAAATCACAAAGGGAGACTACCCTGGAGATAGAAAACCTAGGAAAGAAATTAGGAGTCATAGATGCAAGCATCACCAACAGAATACAAGAGATAAAAGAAAGAATCTCAGGTGCCGAAGATACCATAGAAAGTATTGATACAACTGTCAAAAAAAATGTAAAATTCAAAAAGTTCTCAACACAAAACATCCAGGAAATCTAGGACACAATGAGAAGACCAAACCTAAGGATAATAGGAATAGATGATAGTGAAGATTCCCAACTTAAATGACCAATAAATATCTTCGACAAAATTATAGAAGAAAACTTCCCTAATCTGAAGAATGAGATGCCCATAAACATACAAGAAGCCTATAGAAGGCCAAATAGACTAGACCAGAAAAGAAATACCTCCTGTCACATAATCAAAACACCAAGTTCACAAAACAAAGAAAGAATATTAAATGCAGTAAGGGAAAAATGCCAAGTAACATATAAAGGCAGACCTATTAGAATTACGCCAGACTTCTCACCAGATACTAGAAAAGCCAGAAGGTCCTGGACTGATGTCATACAGACCCTAAGAGAACACAAATGCCAGCCCAGGCTACTATACCCAGCAAAAGTCTTAATTACCATAGATGGAGAAACCAAGATCTTCCATGACAAAACCAAATTTGCACAATATCTTTCCACAAACCCAGCATTACAAAGGATAATAGCTGGAAAGCTCCAATACAAGGAGGGAAATTATATTCTAGAAAAAGCAAGAAAGTAATCCTCTTTCAACAAATCCAAAAGAAGATAGCCACACAAAGATAATTCCACCTCTAATAACAAAAATAACAAGAAGCAACAATCACTGTTCCTTAGTATCTCCTAACATCAATGGACTCAATTCCCCAATTAAAAGACATAGGCTAGTAGACAGGATACATAAACAGGACCCAGCATTTTACTGCATACAGGAAACTCACCTCAGTGACAAAGACAGACTCGACCTTAGAGTAAAAGGCTGGAAAACAATTTTCAAGCAAATGATCCTAAAAAACAAGCTGGAGTAGCCATTCTAAAATCTCCAGCCCAAGAACACAAAGGGAGAGACTTGTGGCTCCACCTGTATAGGTAGTTGAGGGTGGTTTTGCCAGGAATCAGTGGAAATTGAGGGCCTTGGTGCCTGAAAGTTTGGATTCCCTAGTGTTGGGGGATTTTAGGAGCAGGGAGGAGGGAATGGGAGGATGGTGGGAGCACACCCTCATAGAAACTCCCAGAATTATGTGGATGAGACATGACAGAGGCAGGCCACCAGAAGACTAGATTCCAGAATTCAAACAAAAAATTATCTCGATACTAAAATTTGTTTTGAGAATTGTATATTGCAGAATACATAGCCTTGGTATATCTATTCATCAAGCAAGCTGAGCAGACCTGCTCAAACCTGTGATGTCCTGGAATTTAAGCTGGATGC
Source organism: Rhabdomys pumilio (assembly GCA_030674055.1). Taxonomy (NCBI): domain Eukaryota; kingdom Metazoa; phylum Chordata; class Mammalia; order Rodentia; family Muridae; genus Rhabdomys; species Rhabdomys pumilio. The sequence goes on from JANHMN010000021.1 coordinate 37,728,264, forward strand.
AGTGAAGACACAGCCTCAGAGTCTTATCAATTTACTCTTACACCTGCCCCTCTTCTAGTATCTCAATGCCCATAATCAGCATGAAGAACTTAATGAAGAGTCTGCGCTCCTATTCCCTGGGTTTGGGGATGGAGGTGACTAACATTGGGCTGTCTTTCTAGGGAAAAGTAGTGGTTTTTTTGGAATAGGGAGAATTAGCTAGAATTTATTGCATAGCCATAACCTATCAGTAGAAATATGTATAATTGCTATTAAGATGAAGTTATAATTTCTTAAATGGTACAAAATTTACTTTCATTTCAAATTTAAGGTTTTTATTGGTATGAGTTTTTTATTGATTTAAAAATGAGATTAATATTGTTACTCTCATAGGCATTGTGCCTATATAACACATTTAGGAATACAAGGTTTAAACCCAGTCCTTCTTTAACTTTTCTAACTGATTTGAGATAGTTAGTTAAGGGCCTATTTGATATAGGCCCGTGAGTTAAGGGCCTATAGCAAATTTGTGGCTCTGAGTTTATTGTTAGGGTATTTTCTATATTTTATTATGAAATAGCTGAGAGGAGTTAACAGACAACAGTCCAGATTGCCTTACATGGATAGTTGGTTTTCAAAACGTCAGAAGTCCACAGAACTGACATTACAAACATTTCTGTATTAATGTTCATTTTGACTAGAGACCTGTCGGCTCCTGACAGTTTCCTGTATTGGATTATGAGAAGAAACTGAGCATCTTTGGAGTTACTCCAGTTGTGGTGAGACAGCCACTAGACAAGAATTGCCTCTTTTCATCTACAGATAAATCACTGTCCAGAAAAGGACACACTTGCAGAATAGTCGACTGATTATATCTGTCAAGACAGAGTAATCAGCCTTTAATAATTCTGCATCACTAGGTCTGTCAGATGATCCTGGGCCAGAAGGCTGAAGATCGAATGCTCCAACGTTTTGTAGTATAGGAACTGTTCAGGTGTTCAGCGGTCTCTATAAATTGGCTAAGTTTTAGAAGCTATGCTTTGTGCTTCCCATAATTTCAGTTAACTCAGTCATTCTAGATTTCTGACGGGGTTGAAGACTTAGTCTCACAGCTAGTCCCGGCTATTTACTTTGAGAGAAAATATTTGAGAGGATGGTCTTCAGCTGACATTCATTCTAAAGCCAAGAAAAAAGCCAGGTTCACAACTAAGTCTTTTAGTTAGGAGAGATGACAGAGGTTCTGTTTAGTCAACAAAATGATGGACTGGGTATTAGGTCTATCTTGTACCTTACTGACACAAATTGGTATAGTTATGCTCTAATTGTATTTTATGAGAAAAGTTTTATTTTAACAGGAAGGGTGATATGTAGGGGGAGCTAAGGAGTATGTAGGAGGAGTAAGGAGAGGAAGAGGAGGAGGAGAAGGAGAGGAGGAGCTAGGTGACAAGAGGTGCGGGGGACATGGAGGCAGATGTTCGTGTGTCTCCGCTAGTCAAAGATAGTTGATATATCTAGGTTGGGTGTTGGGTTACACTTCTGATTGTATGGGCATCTTGTTATTGAGCATTACCAAAATTATAAAGCCTTTGATTAACATTTAAAAAAATTGTATAAAAGCAAAAAGGAGAATGGGGGGGGTGAGATAGGGGTTTTCTAGGGAGGGAAAAGGGGATGGCATCTGAAATGTAAATAAAATATCCAATAAAAAGAGAAAACTAACCCTGGCCTAGCTGCTTACACCCACAGTACCTGTTTTCTTCCTATTCTGTGTGGTGAGCCTGTTTCAATCAAGCCCTTCTGCTGTTCCCCAGATGTTAAGCACCTCAAATGCCAAACTCACCAGTAATTGCCCCATTCCTAAATGCAGCAGTCATTTATCCATCCTCATCTTATTCATCAGCAGTGTTTGTACCTCCCTCTAAGACGCCATGTTGACATCTTCTTACCTCAGTGATTCTGTGCACGCTTTCAGGATCTTCCTTTCCTTCATCTTAAAGTCTCCATATTCTTCTAATCACACCAAAGGCCTTTGTCACCTTTGTAACTCCCAGATTCAAGAACCTCAACAAATAAACTCACATAAATCCTTTGAGACCTTGCTGCAACCACAAGAGCAGCTAACCTGTGCAACACGGATACACTTTGGAGGATGACATTTCAGGTCCACCAAGCCTACTGCTGACTACAGGTCACATGCTCGGGATAGGGTTAGGGTTATCTCTTCTTCCACAATGGATGGTGTGTGTGTGTGTGTGTGTGTGTGTGTGTGTGTGTGTTTATTCTTATGCAAAGCTACTGATTGTCTGTCCCTCCTCAGGTGAGAGGCCTCCTTGGTATAATTGGGAGCTGTTGTCCAGCTTCTTAGTGCTGAGCAGTTGGCAACCACACAGCCCAGAACAGTAAGCTTTCTGACCTAAACACACAGCACTGAATGCCCATAAACCTGTGGCAGTCAAGGGCCCAGTACTGTAAATTCTGCTTTTCTATTCATGATTTTCATTCAAGTAGAGAGAAATAATCCCAACCCACTCACTGGTGTGAGCAGATAGAAAAAACTATTGAACCATTCAATTAATTGAATGACTCCAATACTTAAGAATATACCATAATAAATAGTATCAGATATGTCTTAAAAGTCATTTTATTATTATGTTTATGACAGTTTTAAACTATTTATTGAACATCATTAATAAAATGTGGTACTAAAAGTCATAAACCTCATATATGTCATGGACAAAATATTGATTTTGTGTGGACAAAGCTGCCCAGCTGGAATAATCCATGGGATAGGCCTAGTGAAGAAAACAGGCATGAGGCATCTTCAGCTTGTTGGAATCCCTGCTCCTAGCCTTTCCTGGGCATCTGCAGCATCCTTGACCCTTGACCTTACCTCACTTATTCTAGCTGTCCTTGATGTGGCCACCTAATAAGTCCCTTCTTCCTAACATGTGTTTGTATTGGGGTTCTGTTACTTGCAATGAATGCTCATGCAACAGGGTAGAGGAGGGAGACATGGAACAAGAGTCACTGAAGCTGGAGAATGCCCATGGCGGATGGCTGGACATCAGCAAGTGGAAGAAACATGATCTCATTATGTAGAATAGTATGTACAGCTAGCACCTGGGTGCCATTAGAAAAGATCGGGAGAATATATGACAGATTATGAATATCTCAAGGTGGCAAGGCTTTCAGGGACTCCTGATTTACCCTTTTTCTTTTCTTTGTGCTTCAAATTTTGTGTTCTAAAAATATAAAGGCAATACATCTTTGTAAATGTAAAATAATAAGTTCCCTTTGCCTACATTATTATTCTGATATGTATCATATATATCAATATATAGTATCTATCTATGTATCTATCTATGTATCTATCTATGTATCTATCTATGTATCTATGTATCTATCTATCTATGTATCTATGTATCTATCTATCTATCTATCTATCTATCTATCTATCTATTGACTGACCGATTGATCAATCTATCTATCTATCTACCTACCTATCTAACCACAAACACATTATATGTCAGAGGGAAATGGAAGAATTTTACAAAAGATCTTGAATTGATCCTTTGGCTTTGATAGGCTGGATACCCATCATGCATGCCCTTTTCCCACCTTGACATAATTTACTAATACAGTTAAAAGGCAATCACAATACATGTCCATGGCAGGCTTTACTTCCATTCATTTTTCTCCACACCTTTTAGAGCAAGTACCTGTAGACCTTTTTTTTATCAAATAGGAAATATCCACAAAGTGAAAAACCATATTAGTTTTGCAAGTGATCTAAAGTAGGATGGACCTACTCTACTGAAAAAGCTGAAAAGCACCCAGAAAAACTTGAAAATACAGGCACCCATGCAAGACAGTGAATGCCAAACACCAGGTCAAACTCAGGCCTTCAGAAGGGGAGGAGGCCATGTTGGCTGGGGATGGAAAGCAACTTTGTGAAAGGGGTTGTATGTGAGCTAATACTAGGTCAGATAATAACAAACATTTAGAATCTGTGAGGTGGGGTAAGGGGCTGTCTGGAGAAGCATAGACGTTTTTAATGACTTATTGTATTTGATAAGTTTGTTGTTGTCTAAAATAGTTTTATTTATTTACATTCCAAATGTTGCCCCCCTTTCCAGGTCCCCTCTCTAAGAGTTCTTCACCCCCTCCCCTCCCCTTTACCTCTGAGAGGGTGTTCTTCCCCGCCCCTGCACCCTCCCACTCCTCTCCCCATCCTCCTTCCCCCGGCATAGACATTTAAAGGGCAGTCAGTAGGCTGCTTCTGGTGGGGTCAGAGGACTTCAGGTACCCTTTGGTCAGGATGCTGGGCTATAGTCCAGAATTCCCCCATTACTCAAGACACCATATTATAACTTTGGGCTTCTATAGCAATCCAGCTGGTGGCTTCTATCATGTTTCGAAAAGGATGATAAGATAATGTTGGGCAAGGGACACTGTGATGTGATTGATGAGTAATGTCAGCCCTAGGTGTGAGTGGTGCACACCTTTGATTCCAGCACTCTGGAGACAGAGGCAGGAGGCTCTCTGTGAGTTCAAGGCCAGCCTGGAATATGGAGCTAGTTTCAGGTCAGTCAGGGATACACAGAGAAACCCTGTCTCAAAACAACAAACAACAACAACAACAACAACAAAACAAACAAAAACTAAAACAAAACAAAAAGAAACAAAACAAAACAAAAAACAAACAACAAACCCCTAAAATGATTTAAAAAAAAAGAAAAAGATGTCAGTAGGGAGAATCAGACACCACCTAGGAATGAAACTGTAAGCTTAGGTTTTTTTTCTTTGTTGTGTTCTCATTCTGTCTGTCCCTTTAAATCTTAAAATCATTTTTTTTAAACCATGATAACCAAGCACACTTTTAGCTTCTATTGAGGCCACATCAATAGATAAAATAGATAAGAGTTTAGAGTTCTTCTTCTTCTTCTTCTTCTTCTTCTTCTTCTTCTTCTTCTTCTTCTTCTTCTTCTTCTTC